>SJXQ01001239.1:258994-356396 GCA_006408695.1 Aepyceros melampus
CCACTTCCAATTTGCCTTGATTCATGGACCTGACATTCCAGGTTCCTATGCAGTACTGCTCTTTACAGCATCGGATCTTGCTTCTATCACCAGTCACATCCATAACTGGGTATTGTTTTTGCTTTGGCTCTATCCCTTCATTCTGTCTGGAGTTATTTCACCACTTATCTCCAGTAGCATATTGGGTACCTACCAACCTGGGGAGTTTCTCTTTTGGTATCCTATCATTTTGCCTTTTCATACTGTTCATGGGTGTCTTCAACTGTTGCTCCATTCATACTATATAAAAGAAAATATTGCAAACATATCAAAACAAAGAACAATAGGACTGATGGTGGATACAGACCACATCATTAGTTTAACTTATCTTAATGTTTTATCATATTTGATTTAGATTATTTTAGTTAAAAAAGAAGATATTCTGATGTATTCCAGTTTCTGTTCTGCTCTCTTCCAGCCCAGAGATGATCTCTATCTTGAATTGTTTATCATGCTCATGAATATTTTCATATCTTGTTACATATTTGTGCCCCCAAATGATATATTATAGTTTCCCATGTTTATTTGTGTTATTTGAAGGCTGTTATAATGAAGTTATCACAGTGTACGGGTTTTGCTTCCCATTCTAAAAGTAATTTTAAATTTTGGAATAATTTTAGATTCATAGAAAATTCGTGAAGATAGTACAGAGTTCTTATCTACTCCTTTCACAGTTTCTCCTATTGTTACCAATTTATATTGTGGTGATACATTTGTTAAAACTAAGAAACCAATATTCTTACTATTAATCAAACTATAGTTTTTCCAGATTTTACTAATTTTTCCACTAATGGTCTGTTTCTCTTTTGGGATAAAGCTCATTGCGTTTAACCTCATCTTTAAAAAAATGTAACAAATTTATTAAGATATAATTCACATACCATACAAGTCACTAATTTAATCAGTGATTTTTAGTATATTCACAATCAATTTTAGAATATCTTCATCATGCCAAAAAGCAGCATTTCTATTAAAAATCATGGCTCATTCCCTTCCCCACCCGCCTCCCCTCAATCCTAGGCAACCACTAATCTGTTTTCTGTCTCTATAGATTTTCCTGTTCTGGACTTTTCACATAAATGGAATCATACACCATGTGGTCTTTTGGAACTGGCTTCTTTAACTTAGCATTCAATGTCATTCATGTTGTGGAATTAAATAGTACATCATTTTTTTCTTTCTGGGTAATATTCATGGTGTGGATTTACCACTTTTTGTTTATATGCTCATTGGTTGATAGATGTTTGTTTGTTTGTTTGTTTTAGCTGTGATGAAAGATGTTGCTATGAATACTCACATACAGATTTTTGTGTGTACATTTTATTTTCTTGGTACATATGTAGGAGTAGGGTTGCTGGGTCATGTGATAACACTATGTGTAATGCTTTGAAGCATTGCCAGACTGTTTTCCAAAGTGGCTGCACCATTTTACATTCCCGCTCACAGTGTATGAGGATTCCGATTTCTCCACACCCTTGCTGAACACTTATCATTACCTAACTTTTTTTGATTTTAGCCATACTTGTTCGACTGAAGTTGTATCTCATTACGGTTCCTCTTTTAAAGCTTGACTTTGTTTACCTTTTGGCTGTGCTGGGCTTTGTTGCTGCGCCTGGGCTTTTCTCCAGTTTCGGAGAGCTGGGGCTTCTCTCTGGTTGCACAGGTGCACAGGCTCCTCTTTGCAGTGGCATCTCTTGTAGCAGAGCACGGGCTCTAGGGCTCACGGGCTTCAGTAGTGGTAGCTCCCGGGCTCTAGAGGACAGGCTCAACTGTTGTGGTGCTGAGGCTTGGCTGCTCTGTGGCCTGTGGGATCTCCTTGGACCAGGGATTGAGCCTGTGTCTCTTGCATTGGCAGGTGGATTCATTACCACTGAGCCACCAGGGAAGCCCCTCACTGCCGTTTTGAATTATATCTTCTGATGGTTTATGGTGCTGTGCGTCTTTTCACGGGCTTATTGCTCATTTATGTATCTTTGGAGAAATGTCTGTTAAAATCCTTTGTCCTTTAAAAACTTGGGTTGTCTATTTATTACTGACTTGTAACAATTCTTTTTTAAATGGCTTTACTGAGATATCTTTGACATATAAATACTGGATACATTTAAACTATACAACCGGATGTTTTGATATATGTATAAATTGTGAAGAGATCATCACAGCAAGCTAACTAACATATCCATCACCTTCACATAGTTACAATTTTTGTGTATTTGCATATGTACTTTGAGAAGACTTAAGATCTGTCTTAGCAAATTTCAAGTAAGTAATACAGTATTGTTAACTACTATCACCATGCTATACATTGAATCTCTAGACCTATTCATTTTCTATAATTGAAACTTTCTACCCTTTGAACAACATCCATTTCTCCCTCCCCCCAGCCCCTGACAATCACCCTTCTACTCTCTGCTTCAATGACTTTTACTACTTTAGATTTCACATGTAAATGAGATTGTGGAGTATTTGGCTTTCTTGGTCTGGCTTATTTTGTTTAGCATAATGTCCTCTAGATTCATTCATATTGTTGCAGATTGACAGAGTTTCCTTCTTTTTTAAAGGTTGAATAATATTCTCTCTATATATATAACATTTTCTTTATTCATTTGTTGAAGAATATTTTGAAGGGCATTTAAATTTTTTCCATATCTTTGCTATTGTGAATCATGATGGAAATGAATGTAGGCGTGCAGATACCGCTTTGAGATAGTCTTTTGGTTATATAGCCAGAAGTGGGACTGCTGAATCATATGAAGGTTCTGTTTTTAACTTTTTGAGGAAGCACCATATTGTTTTCCATAATGGCTGTGCTAATACACATTCACATCAGTAACACACAAGGATTCTCATTTCTTAACATCCTCATCAGCACTTGTTGTCTTTTCTCCTTTTGATAATAATCATCCTAACGTGTGAGAGGACATCTTGTTGTGGTTTTGTTAACATTTTTCTAATGATCAGAGATGCTGAGTATTTTTTCAGACATCTGTTAGCATTTGAATTTATTCTTTTGAGAAGTGCCTGTTAAGGTCCTCTGCCCATTTAAGAAAATTAGGTTGTTTATATTTTTGGAATTGAATTATATGGATTTCTTATGTATTTTGGATATTAACCCTTCATTAGATGTATCGCTTGCAAACGCTTTCTCCTATTTTGTAGGTTGCCTTCTCATTTTGTTGGCTTTTCCTTTGCTGTGCAGAAGCTTTTAGTTGAAGCCAGTCTCACTTTCCTACTTTTGCTTTTGTTGCCTGTGCTATTGGTGTTGTCATATCCAAAAAAATTATTGCCAAGGCCAATGTCAAGGAGGTTTTCTCTTATGTTTTCTTCCAGAAGTTTCATAGTTTTGAGTTTTACTTTTAAGTCTTTAGTCCATTTTGAGTGAATTTTGTATATAGTGTGAGATAAGGATCCAGTTTAATTCTGTTGCATGTAGATTTTCAGTCTTCCCATCACTATTTGTTGAAGAGATTATCTTTTTCCAACTGTGTGCTCTTGGCACCCTTGTCAAAGATTCAGTTCAGTCCAGTTCAGTTCAGTCACTCAGTCGTGTCCGATTCTTTGCAACCCTATGAATCACAGCACGCCAGGCCTCTCTATCCATCACTAACTCCTGGAGTTTGTCAAAGATTAGTTGATGGTAAATGCATGAGTTTATTTTTGGGTTTTCCATGCTGTTTCACTGGTCGGCACGTCTGTGTTTATGCTAGTATCATACTGTTTGGATGACCATAGCTTTGTAAGATAGTTTGAACCAGACAGTGTGATGCCTTCAACTTTATTCTTCTTGCTCAAAATTGATTGGCAATTTGGGGTCTTCTGTGATTCCATATGAGTTTTAGGACTTTTTTCTAATTATATAAAATATTTGGGAAATTTTGATAGAGATTGATTTGAATGGGCCTTTAAGCAATATTAGTTCTTCTAATCCATGAACATGGAACGTCTTTCCATTTATTTGTGTATTTTAAAATGTCCTTCATCAGTGTTTTACAATTTTCAGTGCAAGTCTTTGACCTCTTTGGTTAAGTTAGCTCCTAACTTATTCTGTTTGCTGCTAATGTGATATTGTTTTCTTAATTTCTCTTTTGGACAGTTTGCTGTTAGTGTGATGTCATTGAGTTGCATATGTTTAATTTGATCCTGAAACTTTACTGAATTTATTAGTTCTAACAGATTGTGTGTCTGTGTTTATTTTTAGGTGCTCTGAGGTGCAAATATATTGATAATTGTTATATCTTCCTGTTGAACCAACCTTTTAATTATTATATAATGCCTTTTTTTTTTTGTTCTAGTGACATTTTTTGACTTCAAATCGACTTTTCCTTGTTATAAGTAGAGCTTTCCCTGCTCTCCTTTGGTTACACCTGCATGGAATATCTTTTTTTACATATTTGCTTTGAGCCTATGTGTGTCTTGATACTTAAATTGAGTCTCTTATAGACTGCATATTACTATAAGTTGTTGTTATTTTTGTTTTGAATCCATTCAAGTAAAATGACTCTGTGTCATTTTAACCAAGTTTTTGATTACTGAGTTTAATTCCTTGATATTTATAATACTTATTCATAGTTAAGAACTTACTATTCTATGTTAATTATTTCCAGTTTTGCAGTTCATGTTTTTCCTTTCTTCTTTTCTTCCTGTCTTTTTTTTATTTTCTATTTTTTTTTTTTTTTGAATAGTAATTTATGTTTGTTCCTTTCTATTTTGTTCACCTACTCGGGTTTTTTTTTTTTTTTTTTTGTTACCATGAGGCTCAAATATATCTTAAATATATCTTGTATTTATGAACATCTATTTTAGTTTAATAGCAACTCAAATTCAAATGTATATAAAGCTTCTCCAATTTTATTCCCCTCACACTTTGTGTTCTTGAAGTCAAACTTTACTTTTTTTATGTTTGAGACTGTTGCCAAATGTTTCTTGTTATAATTATTCTTAAAACTTTGGTCTTTTAACTTTTCTAATGGGGTTATGGCTAATTTGTGTACTGCCATTATATTATTCTGTATTCACTATATATTTGCCTTTAGTGGTGAGATTCATACTTTCACATGCTTTCGTGTTGCTGTTTGTGTTTTGGGTTCCATTTGAAGAAGGCCCCATGTGGCTCTTGTAGCAAAAGCTATGATGTGTTCATGGTGTCTGTGATGGCTGTCCTCATCAGTACTTTTGTGTCCAGTGGCAAGTGTGCCTGGATAGGCATGGCCAAGGTAGGAGGCAGAAGGGCTGGGGTTGGAGGTATACCTGTGCAGTGGTGGTGGCCAGTAGTGGGTCCTGGGTCTGGCTCTTTGCAGGCATGTACATGGTTGTAGAGGCTAGAAGTGAGCATCTGTGTGGCAGCAGGGGTCAGGGCTGGTTGTGGACACCTGAAGAACAGCTGCTGGATCTTAGGACTGGGGCACTGCAATGGTGCTGGCTGAGGTGGCTTTCAGTGGGTGGAATGAGAGTGGTTCAGCCTTAGTTCACAAAGGAGAAGACTGTGGCACCCTCAGAGGTGAAAGCTGTGGGGGTCATCAGTGGCTGCAATGAGCTACAGGGGTCTTTTACAAAGCAGGCTGCTAGTGACTGCAATGGCAAACACTGGGGTCCTGCATAGTGAAAGCTGCAGGGGATCCATGGCAACACTAGCGCTGATGAGGTGGCAAAGGCTTCTGGAGTTTTCCGCAGAGCAAAAGTGGCAGTCTTCTACAGAGCAGGCCACTGGAGACCACGGTAGCTGTCCACAAATGAAGGAGAGGTAGACTTTTTAGAAGTTCAAGGTGTTTATCACCACTAGACCTGCCTTGTAAGAAATGCTGAAGGGAATTTCTCAAGTTGAAATAAAAGGACACTAATCAGTAACATGAAAACATATGAAAGTATAAAACTCTGGTAAAAATAAGTATATGGTCAAATTCAGGAAGATCTAATAAGAGTTGGACTGTGAAGAAAGCTGAGCACTAAAGAATTGATGCTTTTGAACTGTGGTGTTGGAGAAGACTCTGAGAGTCCCTTGGACTGCAAGGAGATCCAACCAGTCCATCCTAAAGGAGTCAGTCCTGGGTGTTCATTGGAAGGGCTGATGCTGAAGGTGAAACTCCAATACTTTGGCCACCTCATGCGAAGAGCTGACTCGTTGGAAAAGACTCTGATGCTGGGAGGGATTGCAGGCAGGAGAAGAAGGGAACAACAGAGGATGAGATGGTTGGATGGCATTGCCGACTCGATAGACGTGAGTTTGAGTGAACTCCGGGAGTTGGTGATGGACAGGGAGGCCTGGCGTGCTGCAATTCATGGGGTTGCAAAGAGTCGGACACGACTGAGTGACTAAACTGAACTGAATACTATAGTGGTGGTACAGAAATTACTTTTAATTCAAGTATAAAAGTTAAAAGACAAATATTAAAAATAGGTACAGTTACTGTAATAGTTAATGGATACACCAAATAAGATGATGTAAATTGTGACACTGGTAACAGAAAACTAGGCAGGGAGTAGGAAAAATGTAGAATTTATGTAGGCAATTGAAGTTAAATTGCTATTAGCTTAAAATTGACTGCTATAAAGTTTTATGTGAATCTTGTCATCACAAGGAAAAAGTCTCTAAAAGATATGCAAAATGTAAAGACAAATAAATCAGAGGCTATCACTACAAAAAGTCGAATCACAAAGGAAGACAGCAAGAGAGGAAGGAAGAAAAAAAAACTACCAGTGAGAAATCAGTTCACAAAATGGGAAGAGTAAGTCTTATCTGTCAATAATTACTTTAAATGTAAATGGATTAAATTCACTAATCAAAAGACAAGAATGACTGAATGGATAGGAAGATAAGATACAACAAAATTTATAACAGACTTGTTTTACCTTTAGGGCATAATGGCCAAGATATGGAAACAATATAAGTATCCATCAGCAGATTAACAGATTAAAAAAAAATCACACACACGCGCACACACACACACATACACACACAGAAATATTATTCAGTCTTAAAAAAGAAGGAAATTCTACCATTTGTGCAAGCATGGATGAACCTGGAGGGGATTATGCTAAGTTAAGTCAGACAGACAAATACGTATGAAGTAGCTTATGTGTAGAATCTAAAATAGTCAAACCCATAAGAGCAGAAAGTAGAATGGTGGTTGCTGGGGCCAAGGGGGTGGGGGAAATGGGAGGTGTTTATTAAAGGATACAAAAGTTTAGTTATATGGATTGAAAAAGTTCTGGAGATGTAATATAAAGCATGGTGACTGTAACTGATAATAACATATTATATACTTGAAATAGAGTAGGTCTTGTGTTCTCATCCCTCCCTCAAATCATAACTAGGTGAGATGATGGATATGTTAATTAACTTGATCATGGTAATCATTTCACAACATATACATATAGTAAAGCATCATGTTATACAATTTAAGTATATTCAATTTTTACTTATCAAGTACACTATATGAGATGGAAAAACGAATCTCATATGGTGCTATAGCTAATTAATTTGTGTTTATAAAGGGCTTTGAGATCTAAAATTGAAAATAGTTATGAAGCAGAAAATATCATTGTGATGATTTATTTGTGTACTGTTTGCTGTTATTTTATTATGGAGGTTATGTAATTTATTGTCATAGGCAAAGGAGAGCTCATTGCCTGGGAAAATGAAAATATACAGTAGATACAGTAATATATCTATTGCACATATTTTAAAGGGAGCCTCCTGCTTGCATTTATCACCTGTATTATGTGAGGGTGAGTTATGAGACCTCACAAAATAGGTGTATCTCTTTTTATGCATTCATAATTTAGAAGTAGTGGCTGAATGGATTTCAGAGAAGTTCTCTCTCTCAAAAAAAAATGAGCACCACAGGACTCAGATCAGCTCAGGGATTTGAGTGACTAGAGCCATTTCTCTGCCTAGGGGTGTACTGAAGTGAACGAAGGAGAAAGTACATGCAAAGAAGAGAAGGCTAGAACTTTTGTCTTATTGCTGTACTTGAGTATCGTACGCTGAAGACTACTAAACTAACCTGAATATTTTGAGGTGTCATGCTACTTAAATAGGGAGGTCATTTTTATTTTTAGTGGTGGATTCATTTGTTATTTCATTTTATAGGTTGAAAAACCGAGCAGGAGATAGATTATGCATCTGACATCTGGTGGAGAAATAAGTTCTTGTCACCTTAGCACTAATCATTAAGAATAATAACCATGCAGTTTACTGTGTAATAACCACGTAGATTACATAACAAGGAGCCTGCCACAGAGACCATAGTGTTGCTGTGTCAGACACTGTGCTGAGGGCTTTACTTGGATTCCTACATTAGATTATCACTTTAGCCATAAGAGGTATCAGCTCCAATCTGAGAGGTGCAGAAACAGTGAAAACAGTGGGTGACTTTATCTTTCCAGGCTCCAAAATCACTGCAAATGGAGATTGCAGTCATGAAATTAAAAGACACTTACTCCTTGGAAGGAAAGTTATGACCAACCTAGATAGCATATTAAAAAGCAGAGACATTACTTTGCCAACAAAGGTCCATCTAGTCAAGGCTATGATTTTTCCAGTGGTCATGTATGGATGTAAGAGTTGGACTGTGAAGAAGGCTGAGCGCCAAAGAATTGATGCTTTTGAACTGTGGTGTCGGAGAAGACTCTTGAGAGTCCCTTGGACTGCAAGGAGATCCAACCAGTCCATCTTAAAGGAAATCAGTTCTGAATGTTCATTGGAAGGACTGATGCTGAAACTGAAACTCCAATACTTTGGCCACCTCATGCGAAGAGCTGACTCATTGGAAAAGACCCTGATGCTGGGAAAGATTGAGGGCAGGAGAAGAAGGGGATGACAGAGGATAAGGTGGTTGAATGGCATCACTGACTCAATGGACATGGGTTTGGGTGGACTCCGGGAGTTGGTGATGGACAGAGAGGCCTAATGTGCTGTGGTTTATGGGGTTGCAAAGAGTTGGACATGACTGAGTGACTGAACTGAACTGAAACTGAGGTGCAGAAAGGTTCCTTTAATCAGTGATGGATGAACATGCAAATCCATGTCCATCTGATTCCAAAGTCTTTGTCATTAACCATCAACTCTTTACTGCTGTTCAATACAGTAGCTGCTAGCCGCTTTGGGTGGTGAGAGCTTGAAATGTGGTTAGTCAGGATCACAGCACAGAATTTGCTGTGAATGTAAAATACATATAACATATTGAAGACAGAACAAAAAAAGAATGTAAAATATCTCATTAATATTTAACAATATTGACTACATGTTGAGGTGACACTGTCTTTGGACTTATTGGATTAAACAAAAATGTATTATTGAAATTGATTTTACTTATTCTTTTTAAGTTTATTTTTAATGTGGCTATTAGACAATTTAGAATTTTGTATGTGGCACACATTGTATTCCTATTGGACTGCATGGCTAAACTCTGTTATTGTTCTAACCACAAGCCTCTGCCCATAGTAAGCCCTTCACATGTCCCGGCATACCCATGATTTGTATAATCAGAGCTGGAAGCCAAACAAGAGGGAAAATGATAAATTGACAAGTGATTCCTTTTGGCATGAGTAGAACACCGCTTGACAGACTCAGAAGACAGACTATAAAGTGGCTATTTCCAGGGCTCAGGCCCTCCTCATCCCATCTTCCCAGCCCTTCCTCCCTATCCTTCCTTCCTCTCACTGACAAACATGCTAGGAGCACTTAGAACAGGCCAGGGACTGTGCAAGGTGCTGTAAATTACAAAGGTAATAAGACCCAATAACAAGGTGTTTGCTCCCTAACAGAGATATTGATCCATATTAGTTTGCTAGGATTGCAGTAACAAGGTGCCATAGACTGGGTGTTTGAATTTTTTTCCTCATGATCTGGAGGCTAGAAACCAGACATCAAGGTGTTGATGGTGACATTTTTTCCGAGGTCTTTTTCCTCGGTGTGTAGATAGATGGCTATCTCCTCCTTCACATTGTCTTCCCTCGGTGTCTATGTGCAAATTTCTTCTCTTGTAAGGGCACTAGTCATATTGGATTGGGGCCCACCCTCATGACCTCATTGAACCTTATTGTCTCTGTAAGGACTGTCTCCATATATCATCACATTCTGAAGTATTGGGGTTAAGACTCCAGCACATGAGTTTTGGGGGGCCAATTCAGTGTGTAATAGGACCTGTGAAGCAAGGGCAGTGGCTACTAGGGAGATGAAGTATGTGATGCCTTGTGACTGCATGTTGAGTTTTTGTCAGGGAAGACTACTCATGTGAGCTGGGGATTGGTGGGCTCTTTTCTTTTTCTTCAGTCAGATAAACTGCCCACTGTTCTCAGTACAGGTAGAACTAAAGGCAGATACTGGTGGCTTTGCTTTGTTTTGTACATGTTTTCAAGTAAAAGTATAGCAACATTTTTTTTTTAAGTGGCTTAGAAGCTGCCTCATCCCTTGGTATGTAGAGTTGATGGTCAAGGAGGCAATGATCAGCTTGCTTAGGGGTATACAGAAACCAGTGATAGACACAAGAATGGGTGATAGACCCCTCCTAAAATAAAACTACTTTGAAGAAAAGAATTGTCTACCCTTGTGATTAGGCTTAGACCCAGAGGGCCAGGTGTTTTTTAATGGGGTCCTGGTTTGGCTCAGGGTGTTACTGATGCTGGAAGCTTTTCAGGACCCCCTACATTTGAAGGATTTGAGATTTAGGGGCCATGGATGGATGTAAAGGTTTGGACCTGAAGAAGGTACTTGGGAGTCCAAGTGCAGGGTCTCTGAAGGGACTTGGACTAACGAGGGTGGCAGAGCAGAAGGGAAATGTGTCCACAGGACTGTGTTCAGGGGATAAGTGATTGTGAGACGCGTACAGAGTGAACAAGCACCCAGTGTTTCCAAAATACAACCTGGCAAGAAGTGGCCGTTGTAGGGACAGGACTCCACTTCTCTCTGTAGGATTTTGACAGAGGACCCTTCTGAGATGAAGTAAGCTCCTTCGATTTGTTAAGAAAATATTTAAGGGAAGTGAGAAGGTCCCAAGAGAAAGATGAGTCCTTAAATAATTTACTGGGAAAAGAAGAAACAATTGTATCTTGTGTGATGAAGGCTCAATGGGTTCTAGAGTGGGTAGCATACAACTTGGAATTGGAAGGATGAATTGGAGATTTGTAGAAGGTAAAGGGAGACATCCAGGCAGAGAAAAGAGCAGTTGCGAAGCCCCGAAAGAATCTGATTTGTTAGGGAGTGGCTGCTAGTGTGGGGCATAGAGTTTTTAACCGGAGAAAGAGGAAGGGATAAAGCTGGAAAGGTATGGCAGTCTGACACAAAGGTTTCTGTGCCGTGCTATGGAGTCTGAATCTTATCTGATAGGTATGAAGGAGGGATTTGGTGATGGAGGCTGTGTTTCTTTAGCTGAAGAGTGGGTGAGAAGGAAGAGGGGTCCTGAGTGGGGACATGTTGTTATTCAGTCACTAAGTCGTGTCCCGCTCTTTGAGACCCCATGGGCTGCAGCACGCCAGGCTTCCCTGTCCTTCACTAATCTCTGAGGGTTTGCTCAGACTCATGTCCTCTGAGTCAATGATGCTATTCAACCATCTCTTCCAGCCACCGCCATAATCTGGGTTCACACGATGGGGTCAACAAAGTGGGTGAGGCTGTGGCAAATGACCCTCTGGGCCCATGGACAAATAGTAGAACTTCTATTACTTTATAATCTCCAAAGCAAATAAGATATTTACTGGCGTTTATCTTTGTACTCACACAGCATCCTGACCTCGCTTGGATTGTAGGGTGCAGCCACATGCCTTCCAGGACTCACGGATCCTGAAGTTGAGTGGAGGCTCCCCCAGGTGCTGATGCTGACAATGGGCACTGCACATCTTCGCTTGCTTCCAGTGTATTTTTCTGCTCACTTGCTTGATTGGGTGAATTTACAGATGGTTTTTCTCGGTTATATCTCACTTAACATGCACAAAATAGATGAGAGGCTTGAACAGTTCTAAATTGAAACTCTGGGCTTAAGGCGACATGAATAATGCAACCAGCAAGCAGAGCTTGGGCAGACGGTGGCGTTACTGCTTCTACTTTTAGGACAAATTCTTTGTCTAACACAATATGAGGTAAAAATAGTTACAGTATAGTCACCCAACGAGAGATGGGCTCCCAAAATTGAAATCAAGATTATTTAAAATATGAATTTATATCACCGTCGTAATGTCAAACCTTAACTGTATGTTGGCCAATACTATACTTAGCAAGATAGTTAGCAGAAACATTCTCTGCTTTCTTATTGTATCTTTAAAAAATACCTTTTTTGGTGTGTGTTTTATAATACACATATTATTAGAACGGTGGTACATGTACATAATCCATAAATGAGTAAATATATATATATATATGTATAATTGGAGAGTGAATGTTCAAAATTTTTACCGAATGGGTTTTCAACACCAAAATTTGGCAGTCGACTGCTTAAAATCATGAGAGATTGAAATCATTGTGCCGACCCCCTGTGGATTCCTGATTGCCCTTTGGGAGTCCTGCTAGGGTTTTTCCACACAATACTATGCGATGATTATTAGTTCACTGTCTCACTGCTCTGGAGACCCTAGGGTATCCAGCATGATCTGAAGATACAGGTTCAGAAACTCCTTTCTGTGAAATTTCTCCCCTCAGAGGTATCAAGGGGTTTCCTTGGCTGAGGTGCCGGGGGCCAGCGTGAGGAACTCCGCCCGTGGCAAAGGTCATGAGGAAGGAGGCTTGACATACGCAAAGGCGTGATCAAGCCTCAGGAAACCCCCTGTTCCCGAGCATCTACCCTCAAAACCAGAGTCTTTTTTTTTATGCTCTCACCTACACCTCTGACTTACGGGGGGCTCTCCCCCATAACCATTTCTCTTGGAGAAGGAGTTAACTTGCAGCTCCAGTTGATAAAATTCCTGGGCATGACAAGAGTGTTTCAGCTTACAGACTCCTCTGAAGGTTATCTAGCCTGCCTGTATAGGTTCGTCCGGCCAAATGTGATTATTTACAGCCTCCCAACAGCGAGAGGCGCGAGATGTTTTAGACTTACTAAAGGCAGATTCTTTTGGGAAGTTAGAATTTATTAGTATAGTGGGTTGATTAGGAATTGTATTGGTGAAGGGTTTTTCATTTGTTGTGCCAATAATTGCTTCTAATTCCCTGCCCTTATAATGAATATAACTAGCATATAAGAGAAATAAGTATTAACCTTAAGATTAATCATGTTAACCTTGGGTTAAATAAATTCCTTTCTTGATTGTAACTCATTACACCCTTACCCTATAGGAATGTGACTTTATCTGGAGGGTGGTGCCTCCAGATAAGAAAAAACACCCTTGGAAAAAAGAGTTTTTTGGTTATCAGAAAGAGAGGGTCATGAAGTGTCAGCAGGCCTCATGGCCAGAAGATGATGTGAGACTCCTAAGACCTTTTTTTATGTAAAGCACCTGATTTTGATAAAGGTCAGGACTGCTGACCCCCACGTGACTCTGTATTCATCCCTATGTGTAAAAAAGGTATATAAGCAAACCTAAAAATAAAGAAAATGGGATCAGTTTCTGGAAAGGCTGATTCCCCCCGTGTCGTTCTTTCTTTCTCCTTCTGGCTGAATCTCCATCTGGGGAGTGGGTACTCACCAAGCCTACTAATTATTCCTGGGCTTCTAAGATCAGACCGGGGAGGCCTCAGTGCCTCCTCTCCTTCGGGAGAACGGAAAGACGCCTGTGGCCTATGTAGGTGGTGATTGGTATTCCACATAAATCAAGTTATTCAGCCTTTTCTCCATCTAAATTTTCCTACTATACTATTATTTCCTAATCTAATTTTATATTTCTAAAAGTGTTTTTCTCACCGACTCCGTCTCCACCTTCGAATCACCCTGGATCCACCGGGGCTGGACCCTGGCACTGAGGCATTGTGGGAAGGGTCTTCACAGCAGCCAAATTACATAGCTCTGCAGATCTGAGGTCTGGGCAGTGCTTGGCTAAGTCTCACAGCTGACAGTCAACTGGGTAACCTTCTGGATGCAGGCTAGGCAATGCCCCCATCCATTCATGAACCCGTGACCATGAATGGTAACCGGGTGAGTGTCCCTGGCATAAGGGGCCAGAGTCAAGTCTTGGGCCTAGCTTGGTTTTAGGCATTTGGCTAGTGTCTCTCCTCACAGTTTCTCTCCACGTCTGCCTGTCCGGACTTTCTAAGGCAGATGCCTACAAACAAGGGCGCAGGCTTTGGTTTTGACCCAGTGCCTGTTTGGCTCCTCCCTACTCTATTTGGTTCCATCCCCAGTCTCCTTTATTTATCAGCATGCAAAATCCCTCTTTTCTATCACAAAATTTCCACCCTCCCTCCCTTCCTTCCTCGCGTCCTTTTTCCAGCTTTATTGAGATATAATCGACCCATAACATTGTGTTTAAGGTGTGTTGATCTGATACATTCATAAAATTGTAAGGGGCTTCCCAGATGGCTCAAGCTGTAAAGAATATGCCTGCAATGCAGGAGAGGCAGGAGACAGGGGTTCAACCCCTGGGTCAGGAAGATCCCCTGGAGAAGGAAATGGCAACCCACTCCAGGATTCTTGCCTGGAAAGTTCCAAGGACAGAGGAGCTTGGCGGGCTACAGGCCATAAGGTTGAAAAGAGTCAGACATGACTGAGCCGCTGAACTGAACTGAATGTGGAAAAAAATCGGAATATAGTCAGATGTGTTTCATGGGAAAAACACAATAAAAGAAACCCAATGTACTTTTAATTTGGCTCCTAGTAGATAGTTTTTTCAAATGACATCTGAACTCTGCCCAGTTCCTCCTCTTCTGCTCTTGTTTGCTGTGGTGACATGTGCTGTGGTGTTGGCCAAGATACAGCTGGGATGCTGAGTCTGCCTTGGTTTCCACCATGCCCTCTCTGTTCCAGATGGAAGAGGGTCTGCCTCGGTGCCCAGGCTGCCAGGTCTGTTCTCATTTCCAGCCGACCCCAGCAACAATCTGAATTAGTTAGGACTCTTGGTTGAAAGTGACAGAAACCAACATTAGCTGCTGTTAGCCAAACTGAGAATTTATTGGCTCACCTAACTGAGAAGTCCAAGAGTGGATCCAGATCCCCGTGCAGCTGGACCAGGAGGTCCACCAAGGCTGAGCTCACCTCCTCTTGGCCATGCTTGAATTCTCCTTGGCTTCTTTCTCACAAAGCTTTTCTCTCAGAGCTGCTTCAAGCCCGTGTTATAATTTTAGCTCCCAGGTCCAGCAAAGCAAAGGCCATCTTCTCTCTCAGAATCCATATATCAAGTCTCATGGAGGGGATTGAATTGGCTTTGCTGTGGTCACCTGCCATTTCAGAACTGGTCACTGTGGCCAGGGGACTGGGAGACTCTTCCTGGGCAGCGATGCCTTTGGTTATATGCCTTCCCTGCAGCTGAAGGTGGTTGTGCTGGTCCTGTCCCACTACCACATGGGTTTTCCATAGGAAAGAGAGGTTCTGTAATCAGAATAAGGATCACTGGTGAGGCCAAAACAGGAACTCCCCTCTCGAAACCCTAATTATGGGCCTCTCGTGCTGTTGTTTAGTCACTAAGGTGAGTTCACCTCTTTGATTCCCCACGGGCTGCAGCCCGCCAGGCTTTCCTGTCCTTCACCATCTCCTGGAGTCTGCTCAAACTCAAGTCCATCGAGTGAGTGATACTATCCAACCATCTCATTCTCTTTTGCCCCCTTCTCTTCCCGCTCTTAATCTTTCCCAGCATCAGGGTCTTTTCCAATGAGTTGGCTCTTCTCATCCGGTGACCGAAGCATTGGAGTTTCAGCTTCAGCATCAGTCCTTCCGATGAATATTCAGGGTTGATTTCCTTTAGGATTGACTGGTTTGCTCTCCTTGCAGTCCAAGGGACTCTCAGGAGTCTTCTCTAGCACCACAGTTCAAAAGCATCAGTTCTTCTGTGCTCAGTCTTCTTTCAGCTGAGTAGTTTGCTACCAGGCTACAAAGCAGTGAAGCTGTATTAGTAACAACATCATCATAAGAGGTAGGAATCATGTGCCAGGCACTTCCAAGTGCCTCATGCATGCCATATTTAATCCTACAGCCATCTTAGGAGGTACACTGGAGCATAGCCTCGCGTTTTACAATGAGAAAGTGGAGGTGAATGGCTTGTCCAGTGTGATGCACATACCAGTACTCACTGTTTATACAGAGATTAGAATAAAATAGTATGGCCTTCCCTGGCAGTCTAGTGGTTAAGACTCTGTGCTTCCACTTCAGGGCGCTTCCATCCCTGGTAAGAGAACCAAATCTCACGTGCTGCATGGCTCAGCCAAAAGATAAAAAATAAATTTTTTTTAAAAAAAGATAAAATAGTTCTAGCTTCTACTCAACTCTCCCCCTCTGCCTCTTCTTGCTCCTCTCCTTATTGTTGTTGTTATTATTATTATTATTATCTTCTCCTTAAGACTCAGGCATGAGTTGGAGGAGGCTCAGCTTGGCTGGCGGACTTGCTCAGAGACACACCGTGTGATCCTCTAAATCAACATTTCCCACTAATCCTTTCCTCTGCACCCTGGCTCTCTTGTCTTAAGGTGTTGTTACCCATTGGGCTCCTTGTTGATTTTAGGGTGAACACTGCTGAGGTTCTCAAGAGGTCACCCTAGTTCCATTAGCCCTGCTTCTCCAGTAGACTTGCAGTGCAGAACTTTCTGAGCTGTGTCCTCTGTTCTGTTGCTCCTGAGCTGTTATTTACTCTTCCAGGTGAGGAACTGGTGTCTAGAGAGAGAAGTGACTTGCCCCAAGGCCCCCAGCTGGTTTGTGGTGGAGCTAGCACTTGACTTTGTCTAGTTCATGGCTATTCTTTCCATTCTCTATGCAAAGAGATTATGTCTCAGCCTTGCAATAGGTCCTGGGAGAGAGCCCTAATCCCCCAGCCTATGTCATGTTGTAACTTCAAGTCCTCTGGACTTGGGGTCAAAACTCTCTATCCTGAGCCTGGATTCAGTACCCACTGAGAGTCTTTGGGAGATCACTTCACTTCTCAGAGCCTCATGTTTCCCCTGTCCCCGTCCTAAACACTGAAGTAATACTATCAGCTCTGTCTACCTGTGAATGTGTTATTATTATTTGGTTTGTTGTTGTTGTTCAGTTCCAAGTCATGTCCGACTCTTTGTGATGCCATGGACTGCAGCCCGCCCGGCCTCCCTGTCCCTCACCATCTTCTGGGATTTGCCCAAGTTCACGTCCATTGAATTGGTGATGCCATCCAACCATCTCATCCTCTGTTGCCCTCTTCTCCTTCTGCCTTCAATCTTTCCCAGCATCAGGACTTTTCCACTGAATTGGCTGTTTGTATCAGGTGGCCATTATGTAGTTATCCATTTTATTTATTTATTTTAAACTTTTTATTTTGTATTGGGCTATAGCTAATTAGCAATGTTGTGATAGTTTCAGGTGGCCAGTGAAGGGACTCAGCCATACACATACACGTGTCCACTGTGAATGCATTCATGAAAGGGTAAAATGGGATGAAATATATGAATGAGTTTTGGAAGCTGTATTTTCCTCTATAAATGTTTCATAGTATTTTAGTGTAACTCATTACAAATCTTCAGCAAATGTTTTCTTATTAAATAGTTCAATGCAGAAGGACTTCTTTTTGAATCAGCTCCCAAGCCCTGGAATCTTATCTAGATAGTATTTTCTCTGGATTCTGGCCAATAATGGTTATCTACTTCTCATTCGCAGATAAGGATTCCAAAGTGATCCGTAAGTCTTCTTTCCACAGTGTCAAGGAAGGTTACTGGATATTTGCTTGGAAGAGGCACATGTAATCCCTAATAATGAGACCAATAAACTCTATGGACCTTTCCTGATTAGAAATGTTACCTCATCTGAGATGCTGTGCCCTGTCAGTAGCATGATTGTTAGAGTAACCAGATGAGGCAAGTTCAATCTGTTCTTGGGCAGAAGCAGCTAGAGCTAAACTCACCTTGTGTGTCCTTTGGGCTTCTGTGTGCCACCAAGAATAATGTGTCTTTCAGACTTAGAGAATGAACTTATGGTTACCAGGAGGGAAGGGTGGAGGGAAGATACAGTTAGGGAGTTTGGGGTGGACATGTACATACTGCTGTATTTAAAACGGAACACCAGCAGGGTTCTACTGTAGAGCACGTGGAACTCTGCTCAATGTTATGTGGCAGCCTGGACTGGAGGGGAGTTTGGGGAAGAACGGACACATGGATATGTATGTATGGCTGAGTCCCTTTGCTGTCTGCTTGGAACTGTCACAGCATTGTTAATTGGCTATACTCCAATATAAAATAAAAAGCTAAAAAAATAAAGATGAGCTTTTGTACTTTTTGGTTTGTAGGTGGTTGGTACCTTCACATGGCCTTTCTTGTGTGAGCCTGTGTCCTAATCGCCTCTTCTTATTAAGGACACCAGTCATACTGGAGTAGCTGCTGCTGCTGCTGCTAAGTGGCTTCAGTCGTGTCTAACTCTGTGCGACCCCATAGATGGCAGCCCACCAGGCTCCCCCGTCCCTGGGATTCTCCAGGCAAGAACACTGGAGTGGGTTGCCATTTCCTTCTCCAATGCATGAAAGTGAAAAGTGAAAGTGAAGTTGCTCAGTCATGTCCTACCCTCAGCGACCCCATGAACTGCAGCCTACCAGGCTCCTCCGTCCATGGGATTCTCCAGGCAAGAGTACTGAAGTGGGGTGCCATTGCCTTCTCCGATACTGGAGTAGGGCCTGCCCTGACGACCTCATTTTATCTCCAAGACCTTATCTCCAAATGCAGTCACATTCTAAAACACTGTGACTTCAACATAGACATTTGGGAGGATGTTCAGCCCATAACACCAAACAAGCAACCGAAGGTGTCCATGTGTGGGCAGGCAGCTGTGTGTAGCCCTGCTGGGGAGGGGCCACAGTCACAGGGCAGGAGAGCGTGGGTAGAGGAACTGGACATCTTCACTGCAGCCCAGGATTAAGAATCATCAGCTAACCCAGGACTGAGTAGGCCCAGTATCGACCATTACAGTGCTGGACCTCAGGTTCTGCTCCCAGTTCTTAAGAGATCAGGCCCCAGAACACTCTGCTGTGAGTCAGGGAACCAATGCCAAAGTTTAAACCTAAGAAGAAGCTTTTCAAAACTCTGGGTCAGCCTAAAAGACATGTTAAGTAGAAAGTCTCTTTAGTATTTTCTTAGTGATTGAGATGATGGATGAGCAAGTGAGCCAGCTGAGTTAGCGGATGACGCTGCGGCAGTCATTAAATAACAGGTGAATCATTAACTAGGAACGCAGACAGGGGGCCCAAAGTTCATCATTTTTATTCTCACCTTTGGGGGAGCCTGGCAGCATAAATGTCTCGCCCCTGCCATGAGGAACTGCTCTGAAATGCAAAGTGTGGCTCAGCTAGCAAAGTCAAAGGAACGGTAAATGGTCTCATTTCTATCTTTTTGAATAATGATATGCCACTTTCCCTATAAATTGCATAAAGATGAAGAAGAAAAATAATTCTTTGACCTTTCTCGTTTATAACCACACTTAGGTATTTCTTCTCATCTCTTATGCTGGCCACAGAGCTTCACCCCGCTGAGACTTCAGTTCCTGGAGTTGCAAGCATTAAAATGGATAGAACCTCCTTCTCTCCTTCCCTCTCCCTTCTATGCGGCTGCCATTCAGGGCTGGGAAAGACACAGGACCCGAGTGAGGGGCGTTGCGAGTGACATCCTTCCTTCCTAAGCACACCGTTTCCACAGCACAGAGCAAGTAGGAGGGACTGTGAACGCTGAGCACGTGGGCTGTGGCCGTCGCACCCTCCAGGTGATGAACATCTTTTATCCAGATAAATGTGCTTATAATTTGTTGGTTTTAATTACTGCAGCCTTGCGAAGTCTTAAGCCAGTAATTCCTTTCTCAAAAAATTAGAGGCCTGAAATAATTCTGTGGGAAGACTAATTGCTCACCCTGGATTTTGGCCATTTGTCTGAAAGATTATTTCCAGAACTCAGCTGGGTGTTGTTAACCACTCAGTTATGAGGACTCTGGTTGCATTGCGACCTGTAAACCCCCTTGTTGGAGTGGTTTCTGCATTGCTAACATCGAAGTGTAAATCTCTGTTCAGTAATTACCTTCCCCAGCTCCCCTTTTAGGAGGGCAGAAAGATTTCATCTTAATAATGTGTAGCTTTTGTTCCAAAAGAAGAAAGTAAGGGACTCCTCCCCCTGTCTGATCCCAGCTTTTAAACAAAAAGAAGAGTCTGGTGTGGACACGCTACTGGAAGCACCAGCCACTTTTCGTCCAACTCTGTCCCAGGATTGGGCACTGAACCGTTCAAAGTCGGTAAAATATGTAAGCTTTCTCTCCTATTCTAATTTCTGCTCATTTCTCTATTTTGCTAATGTCTGTCTTTCCCCACCAAGTGAGAGCTGGTTTGGCTGGCTTTCTGTCAATAGGAAATCTCTGCTAATTGGCGTTTCTCTGCTTTGCAAGCAGAATGATAACTGATATTCGTAATGATATTCCAGACGCTCCGCAAGAACCTGAAAGGGCTCATGAATTCTCAAAGAATGATTGACTTCTGTGCAGAATAATTTTAGTGTCAGGTGTATTTTATGCTTTTATTCACTTCAAATTGGATATCCTTGTATGGGTATAACTTTCAGTTTACCAGAGTATTAATTAAGCAGAGCCCAAGTCTTTGGGCTTCCCAGGCGGCTCAGCGGCAAAGAGCCTGCCACCAGTGCAGGAGATGTGGGTTCGATTTCTGGTTTAGGAAGATCCCCTGGAGGAGGAAATAGCGATTCACCCCAGTATTCTTGCTTAGGAGCAATGCCAGGGACAGAGGAGCCTGGCAGGCTACAGTCCATAGGATCACAAAGAGTCTTTTGGAGATGGAATACTGGACTTTTTCTATTTGGCAGCTCCTGGTGGTAGGACGCCAGTCAAATCTAATTCTTTTATCTTCGTTGTACTTAGTAGGTCCTTGGAGGATGCTGGGGGATAACTGCACTGTGCAGGGACAAGGAGAGCTGCAGGCTTGACAAAAGCCCATCCTCTTAGCAAGCCTGAGCCAGAGACTGGAATGGTCTTGTTAAACCTGAAAGTCAGATGGATGGGATCAGAACAGTCTGCAAAAATATAAAAGTGAGGAAAACTCACATATATTATACAAGTCAGAGCAGACTGAAAGATCTAAATCCAGGGGGTTGAGGTGTTGAGTATGTTTCCCAAAGATGGAAGTGCCTCTGAGGACCCTAAAGCTCTGTTTGTGGGTGACTGAGGGTCCCTGTCATCACTCAGAGTCACGTGGGACCAAGGATGCTGGATCCCTGAGGTCTTTATGGAAAGAGGAAAATGCAGATGGGTACTTGCCTGTGGTCCAGGGGCTAAGACACAGCCCTGCCATGCAGGGGCCCAGGTTCCATCCCCAGTCATGGACCTAGATCCTGCAGGCTGCAACTAAGAGCTCTTGAGCTGCAACTAAGATGCCACATGCCATTAACTAAAGATCCTGAGAGCTGCAATGAAGATCCGGTGTGCCACGACTAAGGCCTGGCAGGGCCAAACAAATAAATACAAAATAAATAGATAAATAAATATATGCTAGGAATAAAAGCCACCTTATGCTGTGCTTAGTCGCTCAGTCATGTCCGACTCTTTGAGATCCCATGGACTGTAGCCCAGCAGACCCTTCTGTCCATGGGGATTCTCCAGGCAAGAATACTGGAGTGGGTTGCCATACCCTCCTCCAGGGGATATTCCCAGCCCAGGGATTGAACCCAAGTCTTCCACATTGTAGGAGGATTCTTTACCAGCTGAGCTACCAGGGAAGCCCCAAAGCCAACTTAGTCTCCTTAGGAAAAATAGAAGGATGCAGGTAACTCGTTACTGAGACAAGCCAGTGTGTCTTCTCACTTTGCAATTCTGACGGCAGCAGCCAGACGGTTGTGTGTCAGCCTGCTTTCGTGGTCTAATCTATCCACTCATCTTCGTTGCTGTCTGTCTCCTTTACATGCACCAGGAAGACACAAAGTCAGTGCCATTTGACTCCTGGCTAAACACTCTTGTACTCTGTGGGAGACCAGTTTCCCTTGCATATTATATGCCTTAAATTGTATCAAGTAACCCTGACATTTATTGCTCTCACTGGGTCAAGGCACCTGTGTAATGGAGAGGAAGTAAGAAAGAGTTCACTGTCTGTCTGTTTCACATACTAATTCTGTGTAACAAACCACCCCAAAGCAAGTGCCTTAAAACAGCTATGATTATTTTATTTCTTCATGAGTTTGAGGACTGACTAGAAGTTCTGCTTCGGTCTGTCTCCTTTGGGGGTGTTCCACGTAGCTGCGTACAGGCAGAGGATTAACTGACTGGCGGATTTAAGAAGGCCTCTCTTGCATGTCTGGGGTCTGGGTGCAGATTGTCGGAGGAATGCCCTTCCTCATGGCTCAGTTCTCTCTCTCTCCCCTTTTTCTCTCTCTCTGGTGCCTCATCCTCCAGGGCTTCTCCATGTCTCTATGTCTCATCCTCTGGGGTTTCTCTGCAGCACGGTAGCTTGGACTTCCTTACAGCATGGCAGCTGGGTTCCCAGAATGCGCAGGGAGAAGCTGCCAGGACAAGGCTCAGCCTAAAACTGGCCCTGTGTAACTTTTGTCACCTTTGATTGGTTAGAATAAGTCATGGGGTGAGCTCAGACCAAGGGAAAGGGAAGTAGTTCTCATTTCTTGTTGAAAGTGAAATTAAAAGTTTCTTGTTGAGAAGAGCAACTAATAATTTGTGGCCATTTTTGGAAATCCAGAACAGAGGGAATGTATGTACATGTATGGCAGATTCACTTTGCTGTGCAGCAGAAAATAACACAACATTGTAAAGCAACTATGCTCCTATAAAAAAAGTTACTGGTTGTCAGCCAAGGGAAGAGAAATACAGTAACACTTATCCTGTAGGTTGTTGTGAGATTTAAATGAAGTAACTGCAAACATAGCATTTAGGGCAGGTAGATAAACAGCTATAATTCTTCTGCCTGATTTAAGGATCCATTCTCATGGGTAGGGACAGTTGTCATAAAACTGTAATTCAGGGATCAGGCTTCTGGTCGACTGTGGTTTAGTTATTCCCAAACAGGAATTAAATGAGATGATATATGTGAACTACTTAGAAGAGTCAGTGTCTAGGACGTGGTAATCACTCAGTAAATGTAAGCTAGTACTATTATCACTAGCAGTATCGAAGTACAATGATTCTTAAAAACAAAACAACATCTCTAAGATTATAGGCAACCCACCTTCCTGATTATGAACATCCTTCCTTTCGTTTGAGTTACTTTTAACCTTTGTGTAACAGAATTGTAGAGATGCTTACAATCTCAGAGGTTTAGATTGGAAAGAAATTTAAAGCCAAGTTTTGCCAGGTGACTTGTCCACCTCATATAGCTAATTAGAGGATTACTCCAAATTTCAAGACTCCCAAGCTTCTAGCCAAGGGCTCTCTTCACTGTATCCTTAAGTGTAGATGTTCAAACTCATTTGCTTTAAAAATAAGAGCTAGGAATACAAAGCTGTATTTGGCAAGTATAACACATTAAAATAAGTAGTTTGGTTTTATACATCAGCATGTACTTTGGAGGAGAGAAGAAAAAACTGGAAAGATAGAGGACGGGGCAAGGACAGAAAGAGATGATGGATACACCCAGAAGAACAGGAACGAGGGTGAAAAGGCTAAGGATGATTTGTCTGATGCCTTTTATGAGTACTAAGTGCTGAAAAGCTGTCGGGCAAGAACTGGTTCTGCTCTCTGCCCCCAAAGTCCTGCCCTCTCATCTGGTAGCAGCACCTTCACCACCATTTTTTGAAAATGCCCTCCTCAACTCCAACCTGCTAGTTCTGATGGTTCTGACAGTCACATCATCTTACTTCCGGGGCCATGAGGATTGGTCAGGTGGGGACCAGTTAGAGTACTTTTCTAGGCTTGATAGAGCCTATACTTTTCCAGGCTCTGAAGAGCAGAGCAAGAAAAGCATCTTGATTAAGGCTGGCTTGCTTCCAACCACTTTTTAGTAAAATCTGCCATCGACAGATTAGCCATGTCCACCTTCCTTGGCTGTGTCCTCAATCTTCACTTGTCTTACTGCTCTTTTGTTACTCATTTATTAAATTTTTATTGACCCTTTGCTATGTACCTGGCATCATAATACAGTCATAGTCCTTTCATTCATGGACCCTACAGTCTGCTGAATATAGACATGGGTGATAGACAAAAAGTTTACAAAAACACGATTATGATTTGTGATAAGAGCACTGCTGTAGGCTGAATGCTGCTGCTGCTGCAAGTTGCTTCAGTCATGTCCGACTCTGTGCGACCCCATAGATGGCAACCCACCAGGCTCCCCCGTCTCTGGGATTCTCCAGGCAAGAACACTGGAGTGGGTTGCCATTTCCTTCTCTAAAGCGTGAAAGTGAAAAGTGAAAGTGAGCTGCTCAGTCATGTCTGACTCTTTGTGACCCCATGGACTGCAGCCTACCAGGCTCCTCCGCCCATGGGATTTTCCAGGCAAGAGTACTGGAGTGGGTTGCCATTGCCTTCTCTGTGTAGGCTGAATAAAGGCCTTCAAAGATGTTTATGTCCTAATCCTCAGAACCTGTGAGGTTAGCACCCCATGTGTTACCTTCCATGGCAAAAGGGACTTTGCAATTGTGATTAGTTAAGCCTCTCCTGATGGGGAGATTATCCTGGATTATCTGGGGGAGCCCAATGTCATCACCAGGGTCCTTATAAGAAGGAGGCAGGAGGGCTAGACTCAGAGAAGGTGATGTGATGATGGATGCATAAACAGAGATTAGAGGATGCTCTGCTGCTGGCTTTGATGATCGAAGTGGCCACAGGCCAAGGAAAGCAAGTGGCATCTAGAAACTAGAAAAGGGAAGAACACAGATTCTTCCCTGGAATTCCCAGAAGGAACACAACACCTTGTTTTTGGGAATTCTGACCTCCAGAACTGTAAGAGGACACATTTGTATTGTTTAATCACTAAGCTTGTGGCAATTGCTGGGAGTAGCAGTAGGAAACTAATGCAAGCTTCAAAGGAAATAGGTGGATACAGGAAAGAATGTGAGGAACCTTCCTAAGATCAGGGGGTCAGGTAAGGTGTTGGTGAAAAACCCATATTTTGGTTAAGAGCTCATGGAAAAGAAAGAACCAGCCTTAGAAAAAGAGGAGGGGTGTTGGCCGCTGCATTCAGGAACACAAGGCCAGAAAAAGCCTCGAACTAGACAGGTCTGTCTGTCCTAATCTCTGAAAGAAGACTAGCAGGGCAGGATGACAGGAGAGGGGCATCAGATGTTGTCGCTGGTCCCTAGAGATCCACACCTACTCACCAGAAGTTCCTTTCTTCCTCCTTCTTGACTTTCTAAGTCCTTCCCACCTTCTCTTCCAGCTCCACCTACGTCCTTACCCCAAAGCCTTCCATGATCTCAGCAGCTTTATTATCTCCCTCTTCATCCAAACTGTGCTTCCTCTTTCCAACTAAGGTCCTTGGACCTATGAGTACCGACCCCCCCACCCAGATTTATCCTTGGGGAAGGTATTTTCAAATTTTTCAAGGATGTTTTAGTGTTAAAGATAAGCATTAAAATAGAATAAGCTTGGGCTATCCTTTAGAAGCACCTGCTTGAGCTTCATTTTAAGGTTTCAGAGCCTTTGCGGGGTCACTTAAGGCTAAATGATGCCCACGTGAGCCATAGAAGCAAAGGTTCTGAAGAAGCTCAAGCAGAAGAGAGGAGGGAAATGAAACGATCAGAGGGCACCCAGCATGTGAGACTGAGCAGCAGAAGGCAGCACCATGCTGGCCTTATACACAGCTTTGTTCTGTGGATTCTTTCCTTCTATGTTGGTGTTGTTGAGTTGCTAAGTTGATTGCAGCAAGCCAGGCTCCCCTGTCCCTCACTATCTCCTAGAGTTTGCTTAAACTCAAGTCCACTGAGTCGGTAACACTATCTGTTGCCCCCTTCTTTTCCTGCCTTCAATCTTTCCCAGCATCAGGGTCTTCTCCAATGAGTCAGCTCTTTGCATCAGGTGGCCAAAGTGTTGGAGCCTCAGCTTCAGCATCAGTCCTTCCAATGAATATTCTGGGATGATTTCCTTAAGGAGGGACTGGTTCGGTCTCCTCTTCTCCAGCACCTTCTCATAACACTTCACTGCTAGTAGATCTTTTTCAGTTTTGCCTTCTCTATTAATTGATTAGTCTGTTATGCATCAGTGGTTAAAAGTGAGATCATTGAAATCAAACACAGTGATGACGGCTGTGAACTCAAGACTAATGACTCAAATGATCTGTCATGCTCAAAATCAGAAGGTTTGTATTGATAACAAGTAAAATAGTAAACATGCAAATATATTTTTTCACGATTGTGTCCAATAGTACCAGTCAATTTTAAGTAAAACATTGTCAATTACCACATTAAATTAATGCAATTTTAAATTTCTTTGGTTTTATATTTTTATTTGTATTTTAAAATTTGTTTTGATTTTACCAAGATGTAAGTAAAAGTTTATAATTAATTTTATGTTGTACAGATTGCATTTGCTATACATTTCATATAAAATAATATTTTAATAAAATATAACTTGTCAACACTGGGGATCTGTGGAAAATGTTTTTCTTTAAAAGCAATCCATACCTTATTAAGTTTGAGAAACACTGATCTGTAATATTCATATTGTACAGTTTTTGAAATACTAGTTCTTGAGTCGCTCCTTCATCTGTGTGAGTTTATACCTAATGCCTCCACAGAAAGGAGAGCTCGCTCAGGGTGAATGAAGGTCATATGTACGTTTTCTGAGAATTCACAGGTTCCCTGGCAGTGCTGGGCACACAGAAGATGCCCAACAAATACCTGGGGAATGTATAAATCATGTCTTTTTCTTATCTGTTTCTGGTGCTCTGGGGCCTGCCTGATGGTGGAGGGACAGCCTCTCCCAGGGACCGCCAATCCCTGGAGCCAGCAAACAACTTGCCTGCACCATGCCTTCCGCGCGCAAGGTGAGCAGCGCAGAGCCCTCCCCTCCCCCAGCCCTGCTCTTCGGCTGTTATGCTCTGGACCACTCTCCACCCGCTCTCATCACCCCATGGCCAGGTGCAGACACTGAGGGACAGCCCCTACACCCCAGAGCCGGCTGAAAGTTTTGAAACTAGTCAGTCCTGACCTGCCTTGAGTGTTCCTTCCTGTGTAAACCACAAGGGAGCTTGCCCACGTTCTCCTCTTGCCCTTTCCGCCTCCTGACCGACCCTGATGCTTCCCCGTGTGGCCCTACACGCGGTGCTCCCTCCTCCTGGGAACTGTAAGAAACTCCTCACGGGGGGCTTCCCAGGTGGTGCTAGTGGTAAAGAACCCACCTGCGAATGCAGGGGACGTCAGAGAGGTGAGTTCAATCCCTGGGTCAGGAAGATCTCCTGGAATAGGATGTGATAACCCACTCCTGTATTCTTGCCCAGACAATCCCATAGACAGAGGAGGCGGGCGGGCTACAGCCTGTAGGGTTCAGAGAGTCAGACATGCTGGAAGCAATTTAGCATGCACGCATTCTCTCTTCAGTGGCAATGGGCTCCTACTCTCTTGGCCTTACCATATCTGGATTAAAAAAACCCTACATTTTAAAACAGAATAAATATATAATCCCGTTGTTCTTCCCTCTTTACACAAAAATGTTGCAATTTCTTCAGTCACCAAGAGAAAATCTCTTATTCCCTGTGTATCTGTGTGTCTCTACTGTAGAAGGTAATGTCCTTCAGGGCTAGGATTGAGTGTGGATTTGGGCTGAGCCATCTGCACTTCCAGTGCAGAGTCTGTGATCACAACAGGTTTTTTAAAAAATTGATTTAACAATTTTATTATGATTATTATTTAATAATCACCTCGGAGGTTTACTTTACCATTCCATCCATGACACTTATGAAGTGTCATGTTTTTGCTAACTCAGCCGATGAGCCCCAGTTTGACAGTGACCCTGTGTCCAGAACTCCTTGCCTAAAAGTGAATTCCTGTTTTACCCCAGGTCCCTGCCTCCCTCCCTCAGGCTCCATGTGTGTCTTATTTGGGTAGTCTGCTCTCAGGACTCAGCACAAGCCATACCTCCTCCTGGAAGCCCACTTTGATCTCTCCCGCCCGTCACAGCTTCCTCTTCTTTGGGTTCAAACACTCTTTGACTTCCCTTCATTAGTCCCCACAAGCAGTGCTTGTTTTCATAGCAAGGTTTCCTCAAGTGTTTATTAATCACCAAACTGCTCTCTTCCTCTCCCTTTCCCTCTAACTGTTGCTGGCCGGGGCAACTCCATCCCACCCAGGGGCAGGGCTTGAAATGATGGAACCAGAGCTGTACAAGTGGAAAAAAACTGATTGCACAGGAAGTGGTTTACAGTTTTTATTTTCAACCGTTTCTCTTGTTAAAAAAGTGTCCCATAGCCTCCTCTGGTCGCTGAGAAGCCACATTGATTTTTATTCACCCAGTCAGATTTCTGAATCCCCCTAGAGTTAACAGAGTTGGTTCACAGGGTATTTGTCAGAACAAGAGCCTCTCAAATCAAGATCTTGCTCTCCCCAGGCAATTCCATCCATGGCCCTCCAAGGTTTCGCATCACACTAAGCTCATCACCCTAGCAACCAGGAACTTCAAACTGTCCTCTGGATTCCACTGACATCGCCTACATTTGATAGGTGAAGGGTGATGAGCCTTGAGCGCTGATGATGGCAAATGGAAGATTCTTTCTCTGGAGCAGGCAGCTTGCAGTATGTGTGCCAAAGGCTCTCTTGGATGAATTTCAGTGTGTTTGGAGGTTGTCACATCGAGCTCTCTGAAAATTGGACTCAGCGAAAGTTGATTATGGTACAAATCTAATCTGTCACTCTTTACCTAAAACCCATAGCTCTCCTTTACCATACGATTTGGTTCGGTTTTCTTTGTTTTTTTTTTTTTAATTAAACTTTGAGATCACTATCAGTTTCACAGTGATCTGAGGCACAGTCAGTTTCAAGACATCCAGAGCCCCTATACCCTTTACTGAGTTTCTCCTAACAGTAGCTCTGGAAAATCAGATGTTGACATCCTGCAGAAGGGGTGGGGTCCTGGGCAGAAGAAGTGTGGGTGTTCCTTTTTACTGCTGAGTGTGGGTGGGAATTCGGGCCTCCCCAAGGTCTCCACTGACACCAGAGGTGGTTTGTTATTGCTTGATGGGCCGTGAAGTCTCAGATCCCCACCTGGCCTGTTTGACCCCTCCCTGGTGCAGGGTTTGGGGCACCTAGCTAGAGCCTAGCCTGGGTGGAATCTAGGGTTCTCACTCAGCTTCTGCTGGTGGGGGTGGGACCATAGTTGTTTCCTGAGGTGTCTGGCTGAACTCAGAATAAGCAGTTCAGCCAGATAAGCAGTTCAGTTTAGAGGATAAGCAGTTATCATCTAAAAGTCTTGCCTTTCTAGGCTGCCCTTTTCCCTGTCCTTTGGCAAGAGAGAGCTGGCTTTTGCTGCACTTCTTTTGTCTGCTCTGCACGACACTTCTGGGTTGCCAGGCACTTAAGCTCCAAGTCTGGGATATTGAAGCCAAAAACAAAAAACCCAGTGAACTCATCACTGTATCATTACTTGGATCCTGAGGTCCCTCTCTGGTTCCGCCTTTCTTTTTTTTAAATTCACTTCTCAGCGTCTTACTTTTAATGTCCTGGATTTTAGCTGTACTTAGCAGGAAAAATAGGAATAAGCATAAGGAGTCCATCTTTTTGGATGTGGAAGTCCCCAGGTGTTTTTTTCTTCTTTAAACATGAATGGCCCCGATCTGTCTGGGGCTCACCTCGCCAGCGCTTGTCACACCTGCTTCTTGCCTGATGCTCAAACACTAACTACCTGAAAAACAGCCCTGCTGTTGCCACTGAAGATCTCTTCACCCACACTCTTACTAATAAAAACAAGCACGTATACAGCACTTATTATGTGCCAGGCACATTATATGTAATAATTATGAATTAAGGACTATTATTACAGAGATGAAGAAACTGGGCCCCAAAGAGATTAAGCAATTCACTTGTGGTCACCCAGCCAGTAAGCCACAGAGCCTGGGTTTGGATTCAGGCAGCTGGTTCTGAAGCCACTTCCCTGCCTGATCTGGCTGTTGAACTTGAACTTGAGTGGCATCAGAATCCCCTCCAAGGCTTGAAAATACAGACTGCTGGGCCCGCACCCAGAAATCGTGAGTCTAAGGTGGGGCCTTTAGAATTTGGATTTCTAACAAGTTTCCAGCTGACACTAATTCTATTCTCTGGGGACCACACTTTGCAAACCAATCACTTTGCCACCCTCTCCTTCACCCCAATTTGCTTGGCTAATTGCTAAGCAGCCTTTTTGATTCAGCAAAGCTGAATTTTGCCTGATTTGACTTGGTCTTCCTCCTCCACCCTCAGAGGGTTTTAGCAGTCTCAGCATATCTGTCATTGTAGCTGCCACGTTATATGGAAATTATCTGTTTATGTATTTCCAAACCCCTTGAGGGCAGAGAGGTTAGTGCAGAACAAACTATATGTTATTCATCTTTGTACAGTCATCTGGGGTGACTGTTGAAAACGGATTCCTGGGCCCAGCCCACGAAGTTTCTAAATCAGTAGATCAGGGGAGGACCCAAGAAGCTGCCCTTTAAATAAACAACTTGCATGATTCTGATGTGGTTGTGGAGGTGAGTGAGGTGGGAGGCACTTTGAGAAACTGCCCTAGAACTTTGCATTACATCTGGCACGAAGTGCCCAATAATTATTTCTTAACTGTATGTTATTGAGTTGAACTTTGGACTGAATGGTAACCCTCGCCCCAGTTCCCATGATGGCAGTTTTTTGTGCTCACTCCTCCAAAACCTAAGATATCCATCCCCTCCAAATTATTCCTTGCTAATCAGAACTTTCATTCATATACTACATATATAACTAACTGATTTCAGTTACTTAGTGAGTCAATTTGGAAACATAAACAATTTTTGTGGATGGTATCTTTTAGAAAAATATTAAGATGTAACTTAAATAGAGAAAAGGCACAAATCTTAGTTATCAGCCCTAGGTAAGCACCCCTCAGATTGCAATGTGGAACATTTCCAGCCTCTAGCAGATGCCCTCTGGAGAAGGCAATGGCACCCCACTCCAGTACTCTTGCCTGGAAAAATCCCATGGATGGAGGAGCCTGGTGGGCTGCAGTCTATGGGGTTGCTAAGAGTCGGACACGACTGAGCGACTTCACTTTCACTTTTCACTTTCATGCACTGGAGAAGGAAATGGCAACCCACTCCAGTATTCTTGCCTGGAGAATCCCAGGGACGGGGGAGCTTGGCAGGCTGCTGTCTAGGGGGTCGCACAGAGTCGAACACGACTGAAGCGACAGCAGCAGCGGCAGCAGCAGATGCCCTCATGACTCCTTCTAGTCAATACATCTCAATGGTGATTCTGACTTCTATCACCGTAGATTAGTTCTGCTAGTTCTTGAATTTCGTATAAATGAAATGATATAGAATGCACACTTTTGTACTTGGCTCTTTGTGCTCCACATTCTGTACTTGAGCTTTGTTTATTTATTTAAACAGTTTCTTTTATGGCTGTGCTGTATTCATTCTTTTTAAAAAAATAATTTGTGAAATTTATTTTTAAAAACATTAAAATTTTTATTGGTGTATAGTTGATTTACAATGCTGTGTTAGTTTCTGCTGTACAGCAAAGACAATCAGTTATACCTATGCATATACCCACTCTTTTTTTGGATTCTTTTCTCATATAGGTCATTACAGAGTATTGAGTAGAATTCCCTGTGCTACACAGCTGGTCCTTATTAGTTACCAATTTATATATAGTAGTGTATATATATTAATCCCAATCTTTCAGTTTATCCCTCTCCCCGTTTCTGCCCTGGTAACCATAAGTTTGTTTCTTGCAACTGTGATTTTATTTCTGCTTTGTAAACAAGTTCATTTGTACTATTTTTTATACATTCCACCTATAAGTGACATCATAGTATTTGTCTTTCTCTGACTTTCTTCACTTAGTGTGATAATCTCTAGCTCCACCTGTGTTGTTGCAAATGGTATTATTTTTCTCTTTTTCATCGTTGAGTAATATTCCACTGTATATATGTATTTATCCATCCCTTTGTCACTGGATATTTAGGTTGCTTCCATGTCCTGGCTACTGTGAACAGTGCTGCAATGAATACTGGGCTGCATGTATCTTTTTGAATTATGGTTTTCTCTAGATATATGCCCAGGAGTGGGGCTGCTGGGAGTTCTATTTTTAGTTAGGAATCACCATACTGTTCATCATAGTGCTTTACCAATCTGTATTCCATTCTAAGAATATAAAACTAGCAGCTGTTCTTAGATTGGATTTTTTCCTTTTTTTGGTTGCTTCCTTTTTATTGGGATAAAAACGCATGTGTGCATGCTAAGTTGCTTCAGTTGTGCCCAACTCTTTGCCACCCTATGGACCCTAGCCCACCAGGCTCCTCTGTCCATGGGATTCTCCAGGAAGGAATACTGGAGTGGGTTGCCAGGCCCTCCTCTAGGGGATCTTCCCAACCCAGGGATCGAAACTGTGTCTCCTGTGGCTCCTGCATTGCAGGCAGATTCTTTACTGTTGAGCACTGGGTAACTCAAATAAAAGATATAAAACATAAAATTTGCCATTTTAGCTCTTTTTAATTGAACATTTCAGTGGCATTAAGTACATTCACAATGTTGCATAGCCATTACCACTCTCAATCTCCAAAACTTTTTCATCTTCCCAAACAAAAATTCTGTACTCATTGAATAATAACTCCCATTACCCTTCCCCCAGCTCCTAACAACCACCATTCTACTTTCTGTTTCTAAGAATTTGACTGCTCTAGGCATCTCATATAAGTAAAATCACATAGTATCTATCTTTTGTGACTGGCTTATGTATTAATACACATACATGTATATATTCCCTGGTGGTTCAATGCCTGCCAATGCAGGATAGACAGACTTGATCCTTCGGTCCGGAAGTTCCCCTGGAGAAAGAAATGACAACCCACTCCAGTATTCTCATCTGGGAAATCCCATGGACAGAGGAGACTGGTGGGCTACAGTCCATGGGGTTGCAAAGAGTCAGACACAACTTAATGACTAAACAACAACAACATATATATGTGTATATTATGCATACATACACATATTATATATACACTCACACATATACACACCACATCAATCACATTTTGTTTATCTCTCAGGTGTGGTTGGACACTTGCATTGCTCCTACCTTTTGGCTGCTGAGATTTCTGTTTTTTAGTTTCAGGGTATCGATGGCTTATCATTGCTGCCCAGGAAAGTGCACACATGCAGATTCCTAGGGCCATGTGATAAGGAGGGTGGTCCCTGGACTATCATTCCTTGGAGAGGCTGCAGCTGGCAGGAAGTGTTAGTTGGAACCTGAGAAACAAAGCATGAGGCTAGAGCCTGGGGATCGTAACAAGCGATGCACCACTCTGCAAAAGTGCAGGAGAAGTGCAGTGAGTGGGTGTGAACATAGACGGGGGTGAGTCTGGCAGCCAGCTGGGAGATAACTCCACGAAAGCCAGTGATCTAGTGGACATTTTCAGTTTCTCTGTTGCACGACCTAGGGTTCCTTTGAAGGCTGGTTTTTAAAGAGCTCAGTCCAGGCTGCTTACTGATGTTTGTTTCTATTGCTGTGAATTCTACCATCTTTTATGTACTAATACTTGCCAAATCTATCCCATTAGCATTAACTTTCTCTTGGGCTCTAGACCCATATTTCCATCAACTAGCTGATACATACAGCTGTATGCAAGGATACTTCAGATTCAATATGCACTAAATCAAATTTTTTTATCTTCTATAGTGATTAATATCATTACCATTTACTCAGTTCTGGAAAGCAGAAGGTCAGGAATCATCTTTGACTCCTTCCCTCCCTAATTTCCATCTACTGATTCTACTTCTAAAATCTCTCTCGACCATGTCCGTGTTCTCTTAGGTCATGTTTCCATGTCTGAATTCCACCCCGTGTCTTATTTCATAGACACTCATCCCTTCTTCCTCATTTCTGTTAGGGTTATTTTTCCAAAACAGGCTTGATCATGTTATTTATAGCACCTCCTCTTGTCTTTAAAACTTTGAAGTCCCCCGGTTATTGCCAATAGGCTAAACTTTATGCTCCTGATATGATTTATACTGCCCTCCTGACATATCACTCAGTCACTCGTCTAGCATCTTACATTTTGCACCTTTTGCATTACGCTTCATTCATGCTCATAATTTTTCACATTCTCTAATATTGGACTTTGCTTTATGCCACTACTTTGCTTGTGCTGTTTTTTCTAAAAGCAGAACACTTAGAATTATATTCATTATTTTCATTCCCTCATCATTTTATTTTTTTAATTTTTGTTTGCTTTTTACAAAATTTTTAAATTTTTGGCTAAGCCGTGTAGCATGTAGGGATTTTTTCTGACCAAGGATTGAACCCATGCACCCCTGCATTGGGAACACAGAATCTTAATCATCGGACCACCAATAAAGATCTTTTTTTTAGTTTTTGAAATGAATTTTTATTGAAGTATAGTTGAGCTACAATGTTGTATTAGTTTCGGCTGCTGCTGCTGCTAAGTCACTTCAACCGTGTCCGACTCTGTGCGACCCCCAGATGGCAGCCCACCAGGCTCCACCATCCCTGGGATTCTTCAGGCAAGAACACTGGAGTGGATTGCCATTTCCTTCTCCACTGCATAAAAGTTTCTGCTGTACAGCAAAGTGACTCAGTTTTACATATACATATATCCACCCTTTTTTAAAGATTCTTTTCCCATACAGGTCATTACAGAGTACTGAGTAGAGTTCCCAGTACTATACAGTGGGTTTTTATGAATTGTCTATTGTATATACTGTAGTGTGTATATGTCAATCCCAATATCCCAGTTTATCCCTCATGCCCTTCCCTCCTTGTCACCATAAGTTTGTTTTCTATGTCTGTGACTCTATTTCTGTTTTGTAAATAAGTTCATTTGTTCTCTATTCATTTTTGAAGAATCAGGCCACCTGCCAATCTTCTCATCTTTGGTGGTTGTTCTTGTTGGAGGCTGTAGAACTTGTGCAGAGTCTCTAGTGAAGGCTTCTGAGGCTTTGGACACTCCTATTCCCCACATAGGGGCCCCATCAGAGCCCAATTTTGATGTTGCCTGATATGACCCAGCACACACTTCCTTGAGTCCTTGGTGGAGATGTTAAAAGGAACCTATCTGAACCTTCTATAGCCTAACATTCTGATGTTGGTGTACAAACCTCATTCATCAAAATGAGATGTTATCTGCTGTGCAGGAGTTCATGACATCACATGAATAGATACCTGTGAAAACCTTTTGTAAGCTGTGAATATTATATTAGTCATTGTTAATATATACTTCATTCTTTTACTCTTTCCTTTTTATATTTTTCTTCTTCCTCTTTTCTCTCTTCATTTTTTCTGTCTTTTCTTTTCTCTTCCTGTATTTCTTGTATATATTTTCTTCGTTTTTCCCTTGCAATTGACAGTCACACTCATATCTAATTTTAGCCCCTCTGGGTACCCTGGTAGATTTTTGACCCCTGCCTTTGCACAAAGTAGTGCCAAGCCATCCCACAGCCTTGAAAAAATCTTATATTGCCGCCACTTACTTATACATTTCTCAGGGCATTATCAACTCTTCTTGGCCTGGGGAAGAGTTTGCCAATGTACACCGTCTTTTTGTCATTGGAGTTTTAAAAAAGACTTTCCATGTAACATTGTCAACTGATTAACCTTTAGGCCTGGAAAAAAATGGGACTATCAAAGCAGTAATATTTTCAGCTGTTTTTCCACTGAAGGGCACATCAATCACAGAAATGTCTTTGACTCCTGTTTGGTTACTGCACCAACAATCGAGTATAACTTTATGAGTTAGAGGGAGATAATGGTTTCTGGAGGTAATAAAGCTGTCAGGAGGAGGGAGACGTTCATCTAACTTCATAAAAAATGTGAAAGCATTGGGTGGCAGCGCAAGGACGTTGAGGAGACGGCAACATCTGGAGAATCTGAAGACCCAGACAGGCTCATAGCTTATGGCCCCGAGAGAGATGCGCTGGGCCAGGGGCCTGGAGACCTGGGTTCTGGTCTCATCCCCCGAGAGAGATGCGCTGGGCCAGGGGCCTGGAGACCGGGGTCTGCTCTCATCCCCATCACGGACTCCCAGAGTGACCTTGGGCAAGTTGCCCAGTCATGTTTTTACTTCTAGTATTCATATTATAGACAACGCTAATACTACTAAATAATACTACTAATATTTATCCATTTGTTACTCAGAGAAAGTTTTTATTTCTCTGTTTTCTCTCTTTTGATAGGTAAATGAGGCCTCTGGTTTGAAGCTGTTGCATAAATTCAAGGTCTTGTTCTCATCATACACATATATTTTTATTTACAAAGAGCTTTAATTTATTTTATTGGGAGTTCATTAGACCTGGGATGCCAGGAAGTTTAATGTTTAGGCTATGCCAGTTTTTAAGAGAGTTTTTCCCCTGCTCTCATTCTCTTTCTTTGGGTAGATAAATGAGGCACCCCTTTTGAAGATGTTGTGTAAATTCAAGGTCTTATTTCCTCCCTCCCTCTCTCCTCCCTCTTCCTCTCTCAGTGTGTACACACACACAGTTTTTACAAAGAACTTTAATTAATTTGGTAGGAATTCATCAGACCTGGGATGCCAAGAAGTTTAATTTTAAGGTTAGGGCTCAGCCCACCTCCTTCTTCTCACACAGACCTCCCAAGGCACAGTGACATCATACGTCTTATCACTTGTAGCATTTACTTTTCAATTACAGTCTACTTCTTGAAATTGCTTTCTTTTATTGCAATTTGACTTTTGAGGGATGATTATTCCTATGGTTACAGATTCATTCATGCCACAAATATTATTAAGTCCCTCAAGACCTCAGCCAACATGATGGGCTGGGGGATAAAGTGGTAGACCCTGCAGATGCGCCTCCTGCCTTCATTGACCTTGGGATTGAGAGGCGAGAGACCTCAGAGCACTGCCGTGGAAACATCTGGTTGCAGTGGTGATAAAGCGAAGAAGAGAACGCACAGGAGCTATGTTAATAGAAAAGGAGATTGTTCGAAAGTGATTGTCCTGTGAGTGATCTTACTACAGCTCCTGAATTTCTTTCATCTTCCTTGAGGCCACTCTATTTGCCCCACCAACATCTCTCCCATGCTTCTGTGTGTGTTTTTTTTAATTTTAATTAATTCATTCATTTTTAATTGTGGTACAATACATACGACATAAAATTTACCATCTTAACCATTTTTAAGTGGACAGTTCAGCAGTAGTAAGTACCTTTACATTGGTGGGCAATCACAACCTTAATCCAACCCCAGAACTCTTTTCATCTTGCAAAACTGAACCTCTACACCCATTAAAAAACAGCTCCCACTCCCTCTCTTCCTGGCCCCTGGGGACCACCATTCTACTTTCAGTCTCTGTGAACTTGATGCTGGCAGGTACTGCATGTAAGTAGAGGCGCACAGTGTGTGTGTTTGGGGACTGGCTCATTTCCCTTCGTATACTGTCTTTAAGTTTTGTCCACGCTGTGGCAAGTGTTAGACTCTCCTTCCTTTTTAAGGCTGGATGACAGTCCGTTGCGTATAGGTACCACATTTTGTTTATCTGTTGATGGGCACGTAGGCTGCTCTACCTTTTGCTATTGTGCATAATTCTGTTGTAATAGTATAGTGAAGTCGCTCAGTGGACTGTAGCCCACCAGGCTCTCCGTCCGTGGGATTCTCCAGGCAAGAATACTGGAGTGGGTTGCCATTTCCTTCTCCAGGGGATCTTCCTGACCCAGGGATCGAACCCGGGTCTCCCGCGTTGGAGGCAGACGCTTTAACCTCTGAGCCACCAGGGGTGAGGTGTGTATAAACATCTCTTTGAGACCCTGTTTGCAGTTCTTCGAGGTGAAACCTAGGAGTGGAACTGCTGGATCCTTCAGCACTTCCATGTTTCATTTTATGAGGAATGTGTGTGTATTTTGTACTCGGTTTCTGTTCTGATATAACCACACTGTCTCTGGCCTTGGTGGCCAGTACAAGGCATGCCTGATTTATATGGTTTCTTTTTTCCTTTTTTAAAAAATTTATTTATTATTTTTTTAAAATATAAACTTATTTATTTTCTCCCTTAAAAGGCTTTTGCCAACACCGTGGTGCACTTCTGCTTGTTCTTTTTCTTTTCTGATCCACTCAGAACTTAGCTAAGACCCCCTGCCCCTAAGGCAGTCTCTTTAAGGCACATATACATTGTCTTTTCTGGATTCAATTCACTGAGTCATAGATTCCTAATTATGGCAGATAAATGAGTTTAAAACCATCAGTGATAACTTAAATATCAAGGGAATGAAAAGCTCTTTGCTTAAAGTGTATGTAGAAACTATAAATGATGAGAAAGTCAAGGCCATCAACCTCAAAAGCCTTTGGAATGCCCACTGTCTCCTCCCACCCCCGCAAGTTTCTAAAAGCTTCCTTTGCTTTCCAACCTGCCTTTAATTAATTCTCCTTTTCCTCAAACTTGAACATTGAAAATAACGAAAAAAGCCACTTCTTATTCTATTCTATTGTTTTTCTGAGCTGTTTCATTACTAGTTTTAAAACTTGTTTTCTACTATTTTTCCTGCAAATGTGCAGAATTTCAATTACCTTAAGAGCCCTTCCAACCCTGGAATCCAATATTTTGTATTATAGAATAAATAAGCCTTCTGAGGGATAACTTACAAACTTAACCATGGTTGAGAAGATTTTTTTCTCTATGGGGAAATCTTCCTTGAGACTTGGATTCTAACCAAGTGACTTCTAAATAAGTATTTAGAAAATAGTTCTTTTGTAAGTAGGACCATTCAAATTATAAACTCTTTTGGGTACTGAACTGTTTTACATACAATCACCTCTTCCAAAATACCTACTAAGATGTCTTACACAAAAGCTTGGTGGATAGCAGTTAAAAGATTGAGAGACTCCATATTCTCTCTGGGAAATTCACATTTGGTGTTACAGAGCTTCTCACGTCTTCTGTTGTGCAGCTGAGGTCAATTTCTACTTGCTTTGTCCTTTGTTAAGCCAGAAGCTGATGATTTACAAAATATCTAATGCATCTCTTTTTACTTTTCTGCTCAAAACTATTCTTTAATTTTAATTTTATTTACATTGAAGTGTAGTTGACGTACCGTATTATATAAGTAATAGGTGTGCTGGCATGCATGCTGTTGCTTCAGTGATATCCAACTCTTTGCAACCCCAGGGACTGCAGCCCGCTCATGGGATTCTCCAGGCCAGAATACTGGACTGGGTTGCCATGCCCTCTTCCAGGGAATCTTCCAGACCCAGGGATTGAACCCATCTCTCTTGTGTCTCCTGCATTGACAGGTGGGTTCTTTACCGGCAGTGCCACTTCAGAAGCCCTAAGTAATAGGTATACAATATAGTGATTCACAATTTTAAAGGTTTAACTCCATTTTTATAATTAGAAATATTTCTATGTATAGAAATATTTATAAATAGAAAAATAGAAAACTTACACAGTTCCATTTATAAAATATATAAACTCAAATTATGAAATAGTATCTATATTCCTTGTGTTGTACAATATATCTTTGTAGCTTATTTTATACACGTTTGTACTCTTCATTTCCTATCCCTTTATTACCCCCCTGCCCCATCCCCTTTCTCTCTCCTCCCTGGTAACCACTAGTTTTTTCCTATATCTGTGAGTTTATTTCTTTTTTGTTAGAATCGCTAGTTGTATTTTTCAGGTTTCATATATAGCTGATATCATACAGTATTTGTCTTTCTCTGATTTATTTCCCTAGCATTATGCCTCCCAGGTCTATGTTATTGCAAATGGCAAAATTTCATTCTTTTTTATAGCTGAGTTGTATGCCACTGTGTATACGTATGTGTGGCATGTTCATTTGCTCAGTTGTGTCTTACTCTTTGTGACCCCATGAGCTGTAGCCCACCAGGCTCCTCTTCCATGGGATTTTCCAGGCAAGAATACTGGAGTAGATTGCCATTTCCTTTTCCAGGGTATTTTCCTGACCCAGGGATGGAATCTGTGTGTCTCTTTTGTCTCTCTTGTAGGCAGATTCTTTACCACAAGTGCCACCTGGGAAGCCTGTGCATATGTATATACCACTTATTGACCAATTCATCCATTGGATGGGCTTCCCTGATAGCTCAGTTGGTAAAGAATCTGCCTGCAACGCGGGAAACCCTGGTTTGATTCCTGGGTTGGGAAGAACTGCTGGAGAAGGGATAGGCTACCCACTCCAGTATTCTTGGGCTTCCCTTGTGGCTCAGCTGGTAAAGAATCCACCTGCAATGCGGGAGACTTGGGTTTGATTCTTGGGTTGGGAAGATCTCCTGGAAGAAGGGAAAGGCCACCCACTCCAGTATTCTAGCCTGGAGAATTCCATGGACTGTATAGTCCTTGGGGTCACAAAGAGTCGGACACAACTGAGTGACTTACTTTCTTTTCCATTCAACACTTAGGTTGCTTCCATCACTTGGCAATTGTAACTAATGCTGCTGTAAACACTGGGGTGCACATATCTTTTTGAATTAATGTTATTTTTCAGGTATATACCCAGGAGTGAAATTGCTGGCTCATATGGTAGTTCCTCAGATATGCGGATGACACCACCCTTATGGCAGAAAGTGAAGAGGAGCTAAAAAGACTCTTGTTGAAAGTGAAAGAGGAGAGTGAAAAAGTTGGCTTAAGCTCAACATTCAGAAAACAAAGATCATGGCATCTGGTCCCATCACTTCATGGGAAATAGATGGAGAAACAGTGGAAACAGTGTCAGACTTTATTTTGCGGGGCTCCAAAATCACTGCAGATGGTGACTACAGCCATGAAATTAAAAGACACTTACTCCTTGGAAGACAAGTTATGATCAACCTAGAGAGTATATTCAAAAGCAGAGACATTACTTTGCCAACTAAGGTCCGTCTAGTCAAGGCTATAGTTTTTCCTGTGCTTACGTATGGATGTGAGAGTTGGACTGTGAAGAAGGCTGAGCGCTGAAGAATTGATGCTTTTGAACTGTGGTGTTGGAGAAGACTCTTGAGAGTCCCTTGGACTGCAAGGAGATCCAACCAGTCCATTCTGAAGGAGATCAACCCTGGGATTTCTTTGGAAGGACTGATGCTAAAGCTGAAGCTCCAGTACTTTGGCCACCTCATGCAAAGAGTTGACTCATTGGAAAAGACCCTGATGCTGGGAGGGATTGGGGGCAGGAGGAGAAGGGGACAACTGAGGGTGAGATGGCTGGATGGCATCATGGACTCGATGGACACGAGTCTGAGTGAACTCCGGGAGTTGGTGATGGACAGGGAGGCCTGGCGTGCTGCGATTCATGGGGTTGCAAAGAGTCGGACACGACTGAGTGAATGAACTGAACTGATGGTAGTTCTAGTTTTTTGGTTTTTTTTTTTTTTTTGAGAAACCTCCATACTATTTTCCACAGTGATGACACTAATTCACTTTTCCACCAGCAGTGCACAAAGGCTCCCTTTCCTCTACATCCTCACCAACATTTGTTATTTTTGGTCTTTTCAATGATAGCCGCTCTGACAGGTGTGAGGTGACATCTCAGTGTGGCTTTGATTTGCATTTCCCTGATGACTAGCAATGCTGAGCATCTTCTCACCTACCTGTTGGCCAACTAGAAGCAACTGATTTTAAATGCTGTCAGGTTTTAAAAAATTGTGAAATGTCAACCATACAGAAAAGTATAGATTATATACCATATTTTGAGAACTATGTACCATATATCCACCATTTACAATGAACAGACATTGACATTTTGCAATATTTGCTTCAGATAGCTTTTTTCTTTGGGAAATAAAATATCACAGTTAAAAATCTCTCTACACTAACCCCTTTCCTTGTCCCTTCGTCCCTCTTTCCCTCACCAGAGAGAACCAACCTCCTTAAGTTGGCTTGTTTGATTTTCACCCATAATTTTATATTTTACTATATTTATATGCTTCCAAACAATGCAGTTATTGTTCCATGCATTGAAAGAGACAGAAGTAGTAAAATAAATAGTAAAAACTATATACAGCCTTTGATAATTTGCTATTCTTACCTAACATCAATTTTGAAATCTATCCATGCTGATGCATATGAATCTAACTTACATACATTAACCATTGTATAGAATTCCATCCAATGAATAAACCACAGTTGATTTTCCCTTTCTTTCTTGATAGATAAAGGTTTCCTAAGAAGCAGAACCTAAGGCCAAAGCTTGCTTTGAGACCAAAGCTTCTTAGAGAGTTTGGTCCCAAGGAAGCAGGAATGAAGAAGGGCAGGAGTCAGGAAAAGTGGGGAAGCTGATGTGAGGATGCTGGCCACTGCCTCCCATCAAGGATGCTGATTGCTGAATTTTGCGGGACCCATCACATTATACAAACTTCTGTGTCTCAAGACAGTCTGTGGGGAGGGAGAAGAATTTAACCATCATCTGTCTCCCATTTACCAAAGATTTGCCTCATGTAGGGTGTCAGATTTAATAAATAAAAATATAAAGACATCACTTAAATTTGAATTTCAGATAAACAACAAATACTTTTTTTAGCATAATTATATCGCTTGTGAGATTTAGGATATACTTATGCTGAAGTTATTTGTTGTTTTTCTGAAATTCAAATATTTCAGATAAAATATCACGTATTTTTTTCTGGCAAGCCCAGCTTTACTGGGTGTTAACACTCTGTGCTGCCAGAGAGTGCCTATGGGAATGTCTGGTCCTGGCATATAGCTTGCACATCAGAGAATTACAAGCTTGTCACTGGAAGACAGCTTAAAGGCCATCTAGAAGGGTAGTTCTCAGTATTTTTTCCATTTCCATGCTTCTGAGGCTCATAACACAATCCCACTCATAGTAATGACTGATAATAATAATGAATGGTATCTCACTCGGGCATATGTGAGTATCAAATGAGAATCTGGTGATAGAGGCATTGTGTGTGTGTGTGTTTGAGAGAGAATGACTGAGCTTAGATCAGGCCAGTGTTGAAAACCACCTATATTTTGAAAATATGTTTAGTCAATTCTAATCTATCCTCCAACAGTTGTGTAGCCCAGCCCCTCAACAAATCACTGATTCCCTTTGGGGATCATGGAAGACTCTCTAAGGAAGTTACTGTCTGGCTAAAATTTGGGGCTTGATTAGACATTAAGTATTGAACAGGAATGGAATTGAGGGAAGCATTTCAAGCTATGAGAACAGCCTCTTCAAAGCCCTCTAAGTGGGAAGGCATAGTGTGTGTGTGGGAAAACTGAAAGATGGTGAGACTGGCTGAAGGAAGGGAGGGGAGGGGTAGAGAGATACGTGGCTGGAGAGACAGGTGGTGGCTCCTGCAGGGCTTAACATGCCATGTCAAATATTTTGGACCTTATCCTAATGATCCTGAAAAATCTTAAAATGATCTGCATTGGGGAGAGCCATGAATGAATCTCATTTTTTTAACAAGGATGAGATTTGGATAATAGATTTAAGGGGATAGAATTAGATGATGAAAGTCTAGTGGGGAAGTCTATCAGACTGGATTGAGGAACAGCAGTGATTGACTCAGAAAAGTAGATTGATTCAAAAGATCCTGAGCAGGTTAAATCAACAGGACTTAGTGCTTTGGCAGGGAAAGAGAAGGAAAGAGAAGTATTTGTAAAGGATGGGTCTCAGGTCTCTGGCTTGCGTGGCTGGATGGTAAGTGGTGCCAATCATTGAGACAGAAAACCTTGGAGCCAGGTGGGTGTGGAATTAATGTGGACCTAATATTATGGCTTGCTTTTAAGACATTTGAATGGAGATGTTCAAGGCCACTCAATATCTGGTTATGCTCTTTTGGAGGAATGATTTGGGCGGAAGCTGGAGGTTGGTGATCCAACCCAGAGCAGTGAATAAGGATGCCTTAGCAAAGAGTGAAGAATAGAGAGAGACCAGACATCCAGGACTTTTCTTAACAGGAACTAGTGTTAATCTGATAAACTAAGTTTTGATTAAATCTCTTGAAAGAACAGATTTCTTTCATTGGCAACCAATGGAGTCCTCTAGAGAAATGCCTTAATCGGAATGGACAACTTCTGTGGGAGAAATTTAAGTCATGTGGCAGTTTGGGGAGAGTGTATTTGATCAGGCAGGGCCTCATGGTGTCTCATAAGTCACACTGGGATGGACGCTACTTTCTGGTTCTACAACCATGATATCTATTCTGTTCCTTCACATATTATGTGTGGTGAGCAGAGACAGAGGGTGAGCAGAGAGTCACTTATGACATTTAAACTAAAGAATTTGTAAGACCAGCTAAACAGAGTACAGTTTTCTCTTTCATGAGAAAGATGCAAATAAGAGAGGAACGGGCAGACCCAGTACTTTTTTGGTGGTAAACAAACTCATAGAGGGTCTCCTGGCATTTCCTACATCTTCTCTATCTTCTACAGCTTTAAACTGTGAGCCCTGAGGACAATCATGAGTGTCATTTTATTGAGTGTCTGATTGCAGGTCAAGAAGCAAACAGTTAGAGCTGGACATGGAACAACAGACTGGTTCCAAATGAGGAAAGGAGTACATCAAGGCTGTATATTGTCACCCTGCTTATTTAACTTATATCCAGAGTACATCATGTGAAATGCTGGGCTGGATGAAGCATAAGCTGAAATCAAGATTGCCGGGGGAAATATCAATAACCTCAGATATACAGATGACCCATCCTTATGGCAGAAAATGAAGAAGAACTAAAGAGCCTCTTGATAAAAGAGAAAGAGGAGATTGAAAAAGTTGGCTTAAAACTCAACATTCAAAAACTAAGATCATGGCATCCGGTCCCATCACTTAATGGCAAATAGACGGGGAAACAATGGAAATAGTGACAGACTTTATTTTTTGGGGCTCCAAAGTCACTGTAGATGGTGACTGCAGCCATGAAATTAAAAGGTGCTCCTTGGAAAACAACTATGACCAATGTAGAGAGCATATTAAAAAGCAGAGACATTACTTTGCCAACAAAGGTCCATCTAGTCAAAGCTAATGGTTTTTCCAGTAGTCATGTGTGGATGTGAGAGTTGGACAAAAAGAAAGCTGAGCACTAAAGAATTGATGCTTTTGAGTTGTTGTGTTGTAATAGCCTCTTGAGAGTCCCTTGGGCTGCAAGGAGATCCAACCAGTCAATCCTAAAGGAAATCAACCCTGAATATTCATTGGAAGGAATGATGCTAAAGCTGAAACTCCAATACTTTGGCCACCTGATGTGAAGAACTGACTCATTTGAAAAGACCCTGATGCTGGGAAAGATTGATGGCAGGAGGAGAAAGGGATGAGAGAGGATGAGATGGTTGGATGTCATCACCGACTCGATGGACATGAGTTTGGGTAAACTCCAGGAGTTGGTGATAGACAAGGAAGCCTGGTGTACTGCAGTCTATGGGATCACAAAGAATTGGACACGACTAAGTGAATGAACTGACTGTTTGAGTGTCTTGGGGCTTTCCAGGTGGCACTAGTGGTAAAGAACCCACCTGCCAATGCAGGAGTCATAAGAGATTTGGGTTTGATCCCTGGGTTGGGTAGATCCCCTGGAGGAAGGCATGACAACCCACTCCAGTATTCTTGCCTAGAGAATCCTATGGGCAGAGGAGCCCGGTGGGCTATAGTCCATAGGGTTGCACACAGAGTCAGACATAACTGAAGTGACTTAGCATGCATGTACTTCTATGTATCAGACACATGGAACCTCTAAGGTGTAGATATTATTACACTCATTTCAAAAATAACCAAAAACAGAGGCTCAGAGTGCTTAGTAATCTGTGTAATGTCTCACATTGTAGTAAGAGACAGCCTGGGGATTTGATTATAAGTCTGACTCTCAAACAATGCCATCTCCTATTCACTTTTCTCTTAAGTGCACAGCATGAAGAAGCCCTAAAGGTTTGATGAGACTGAATTCTAAAGCAAAGATTCCATTCTGTTCCCTGTTTGTGATGTAGGAAAGTGGACTCAGATGTTTTGGACTTCATTGGATGAAAGGGTTGTTAGGGATCTAGCCTTTCTTTAACTAGAAAATTCAATTAACTAGAACACTCCATTCCCCGTATGCTCCTGTTAATTGCTGTTTTACTGGTGCCATGGGGGAGAAGAGACAGGATTGCTCTGGGGAAAGGGAGCGAGCAAATGCAGTCTGAGCATCCCACGGGTTTTTGAGGATAAATCATCTGGTTAAGATGGGAGCTTTCTTTTAGTACTTGACATTTTTACTGACTTTGAATTAAAATCAAATGCCACCCATGAGTTCTTCACATCAGAGTGGCATCATCGGGAATGATCCCTGTGCCCCCCCTGGGTTTCGAGCTGCGCATTGGAAAATTTTCTTGGTTCTGTTGGGCTGGTCGGCATTGTCATTATTTTTCCCCTGATGCCATTTTGGCTCCTAAGTCAGAGGGTTTAATTTTTATTGTGCATTTAGACCTGAGAAATTTTGTGTAATTATGACCTCACTGTTTGAATAGCCTTCTTCTTAAAAGTGGAAAGAAAGAAGTAAAAATGTCCAAACACTTCTAAGCCAGCCCTTCATGTTACACATGGGTTTTGTGCTCATCTGGCTATTTTCAAGCAGGGCTTTCCACGGGGAAAGAAGAGTGGGAATAAATACTCTTCCAGGGACCTGCCCAGGGGTGTCATTTCAGAGCAATTAGAATTCCCATGGTCTTGGATGTCACCAAATCTGAAGCTGCTCCAAGATGTAAACTTCAGTAGAGGGAAAAAGACACCTGCTGTTCTGCCAGGCTGCATCTTCAGACTCGAGGAACAAAGGGTCCAATAATAATACCACTTACAGCGATACCAGCTGGATCCTCTGTGCATGTGCCGTGTGCCAGGCTCAGAGCTAAGGGAGCTGACATTTCTCCTTTCTCTCTTCCTTTTCACAGTAACCCTCTTGGGTGGATACTGTGTGGATTGCTGCATATCCTCTGGACCCCACGTCTTGCATCAGCTCCTATCGTAATGGTTGGTTCTGAGCAGGCTTCTGGAAACCCACTCCAGTATTCTTGCCTGGAGAGTCCCTTGGACAGAGGAGCCTGGCAGGCTACAGTCCACAGGATTGCAAAGAGTCGGACATGACTGAAGCGATTTAGCACATACGAGCAGGTGAGCTTTGTGTGGGTACAGAGAGGGACATATCCTAAGTCTCCCTACCTTTCTTTTCCCACCTTGAAGCTTCTCTTATACCTGGGGTTGGAAGGCGAAGCTCAACCCAGAAGTGCAGGAGTTAGTGCTTACGTGACTACCTTTGACCAATAGGGACAAGAGTGCCTAGATAAACACTTCCTCCTTCTGTCTCCAGGAGGACCCTTCTGAGATCTATTTTACAAGCCTCAGAAGGTGCTTTTGAATTGTGGTGCTAGAGAAGACTCTTGAGAGTCCCTTGGATAGCAAGGAGATCCAACCAGTCCATCCTAAAGGAAATCAGTCCTGAATATTCATTGGAAGGACTGATGCTGAAAATGAAGCTCCAATACTTTGGCCACTCAATGCAGAGAGGCCAATTCATTAGAAAAGAGACTGATGCTGGGAAAGACTGAGGGCAAGAGGAGAAAGGGGTGGCAGAGAAGGAGATAGTTGGACAATATCACTGACTCAATGGACATGAGTTTGAGCAAACTCCTGGAGATAGTGAAGGACAGGGAAGCCTGGCAGTACTGCAGCCCATGAGGTCACAAAGAATCGGAGATGACTGAACAACTGAACAGGAGAAGGTCACAATGGGGTGAGCACAGTCACCTGTAACCCTGGTGGCTCAACCACATCCTGTGGTTCTGTTCTCCCGGGCCCTCTTGCCTGCTTCGGTGAACACACTTCAGGGAAGCCTTGCTCAGGCTCTCCCCTGGGCTGTGGGGAAGTGGTGGGGACACAGGCTGGACTACTATCATGGGGATTCTCTAAAGCCGCTTGACCCTCTTTGCTGCTTCTCCTGCAGCACCTGTTGGCAACTCTATGCTCTCCAGCTCCTAACAGGAAGGGCTCATGGTGGCTTTCTTATCATGGGAGCAATCCACTGTTGGCTTTTTACCCAAATGTTGCTGCTGCTGGTTCCCTGGGGGGCCTGCAGAGCAGTCATCTTTGACCCTCAATTCAGAAATTTGCAAGCCCTACCCTTTTAGAATAGCCCCCGGCCCCCAGTCCCAGCCCCAATCCAGATGTCTGACACAGGGGACTGTCTGTTGGGACCTCCTATGGCCAACTCTTAAATGGTGATCCTAAAATCATGTTTCGTTGGACCTCTCGAGTGGCGCAGTGGATAGAAATCCACCCACCAATGCAGGGGACATGGGTTTGATCCCTGATCTGGGAAGATTCCACATGCGGCAGAGCAACTAATGCCGTGAGCCACAACTGCTGAGCCTGCATGCCTAGAGCCTGTGCTCTGCGACACAGGTGCCCCCCCCTCCCCCGCCAACAACGTGAGAAGCCCGAGACGAAGAATAGCCCCTGCTGGCCACAACTAGAGAAAGCCAGTGGGCAGCAACAAAGACACAGTGCAACCAAAAAAAAAAAAAAAAAATCTGGTTTTGTTGCTTCTCGCCTTTTATCTTTTTCACTAGGAATTGTGGGAATTCTGGAGAGACTCCTGGGTGGGCAGATTTTGAGACCTGCCTGGGTCTGTGGTTTTAGCTGTGTCCTCTTCAGGCGGGAATCTCAGCTCTAGTCTGCTCCTCCCAGCTTGGTGTGCTCTTATCCCCATGTCACAGATTAGGAAACTGAGGCCTGGGGAAGCTTAGGAAAGTAACTTGCCCAGGGTCAGGTAGGTCCCAGCCGGCATTCATAACCGGGTTCCCCTTGCTCTGGCTCCCCAGTAATAACCACTCTCCCACACTGCCCTCTACGGCCTTCCTCAGGATGGGGCTTCTTTGTGAGCTCCCCTTCCAGGAATACCAGCGGAAGGCAGCTCCTCTGAGACATCTGAGAAGGAATCTGAACCTGGAGACAGAGAACCCATGGTGAAAACTTAGTAGGCTCCATATCCTGTCTGTGTGTGTCTTGTTGTCCCTCGTCTGTCGCAGCACAGCAGTTTAAAAAATGTTTTTTAAAAATTAAAATAATTTGGCTCAAGGTTATGTGCCAGCCTGGATGGGAGGGGGTTTTAAGGGAGAATGGATACATGCATATGTACGGCTGAGGCCCTTCGCTGTTTCCTGGTAACTACGACAGCATTGTTAATCAGCTATACCCCAGTACAAAATCTTTTTGGTGTTAAAAAAAAACAACAATTTTTTATTATTGAAGCATAATTGCTTTCAGTTCAGTTCAGTCACTCAGTCGTGTCTGACTCTTTGTGACCCCATGGACTGTAGCACACCAGGCTTCCCCGTCCATCACCAACTCCCAGAGCTTGCTCAAACTCATGTCCATTGAGTTGGTGATGCCATTTAACCATCTCATTCTCTGTCGTCCCCTTCTCCTTCTGCCTTCAAACTTTTCCAGCATCAGGGTCTTTTCCAATGAGTCAGTACTTCTCATCAGGTGGCCAAAGTATTGGAGTTTCAGCTTCAACATCCGTCCTTTCAATGAATATTCAGGACTGATTTTCTTTAGGATGGACTGGTTGGATCTCCTTGCAGTCCAAGGGACTCTCAAGAGTCTTCTCCAATGCCACAGTTCAAAAGCATCAACTCTTCGACGCTCAGCTTTTCTTATGGTTCAGGTCTCACATCCATGCATGACCACTGGAAAAGCCACAGCCTTGACTAGACGGGCCTTTGTCGGCACAGCAGGACTGTAGGTGCTGCGTCAGTGTCTGCTGTACAGCGCAGTGAGGCAGCTGTGTGTGTGCATCTGGCCCCACCCTCTCAAGCCTCCCCCCAACACCCGCTCCCTCATCCCACCCGTCCAGGTCATCAAAGAGCATCGCGCTGGGTCCCTGTGCCATAAGCACAGAAGCTGAGTGACATGCTCACCATGAGAAGGGCTTGTGCGCTTGTCCATGGGGGCAGAAGAGGCAGGTGCCTCCTGGAGCCAGGACCCTGGCAGAAGAGGGGGAGCTAAGTGGGCAGGCCAGGGGCCACAGGCAGTGGGAAGGAAGGCAGGAGTGGACGTGTGCCTGCAGCTCCAGGGCAGGGAGGCCAAGGTGCAGCTCTGGGCCTAAGCAGGCAGCCCGGCTTGTGCGTGGGCAGGGCTGGCTTCATGAGCTGTGACCGGTGCTCAGTTTTACACTGTGCCATCACAGTCTTAAAATTCTGAACAATTTCTGAACAGACCCTGCATTTTAATTTTGTATGGGACCCTGAACACTATGTAGCCGATGCAGAGAGCATGGTTTCTTAATATCTCTTTTATCTCACGGAGCCCATCAGAGGTCCCCTACTGATGGGATTTCACAGGACTAAAAAGGGCTATTTGCTTCAAAGCACCTTTCTACTTTTTGCTTCCCAAGCAAAGGGAGTTAAGGATTAAAGTGCAAATTCCCCTAGGAAAGAGAGTGGTGGTTTAAATGCCTGTTAAAATTTAAAGAGCCAAATGTAGCTGGCTTGCTTGGGAGCAAGTTTCAACCAGGGTGGAGAGAGAGACTGCTCAACTGTACCTGGAGCTTACGGTGGGGCTGATGGGGGCTGGGACACAATAGCACCCACCCAGGAAAACCACCCCAGGGGACGGAATGCTTCTATTGAAGACTCCTTTGAATATCATGACTTCCCAGGTGGCAGGAGTGGTAACTGATCCTGCGTGCTAATTCAGGAGCCTGAAGAGACGTGGGTTTGATCCCTGGGTGGGGAAGATCCCTTGGAGGGGGGCATGACAACCCACTCCAGTATTCTTGCTTGGAGAATCCCATAGAGCTTTTCTGAGAGCCCTTCTTAGATGCAACTGAATTAAATTAAAATTTATTCCCCAAACTTCTTTTACGTTGGCCTTGGTCATCTTTTGTGTAATGGAAATAATGAGAACTTGAAGGGTAGAAGTGAGGATTAAATCAGCCAACATGCAGGAAACTCCAGTCATGCGCTGAACACAGGCCATGTCTGTGGCCAGGGTCCATTTCCATTCTCTTACAGCATTGAGTGTGCTTTGAGTTCCAGGTGATTGAAAAGGCTCACGCAATTATCTGGGTAATCTGGGTCAATACCTACTGTTGAGGGCCAAGGTCTAGCACTTTCCATGGTGGTGGTGATATTTCTAGTGACTCTTTTGTGGTGGTAAAGGCACAGCCTCTAATTACAACTTTGTTCCAGCTGAGCAAGAGATTTTTTTTTTTTCAGGTTGTGAGTATTCCTGAAGAGCCCCCATAAAACTCCCATAGAAACTATGGCTTGACTCTTAAAAGATTCATTTGCTTTAATTTACCTACATGGGTCCATATGAGCTACTTTAGTATTGCTCTTGGGGGATCTTATTCTGGGGATCCATCTATGCCATACTGGTTTTTTATTGTGGCCTCATGTGTGTGTGTGTGTGTGTGTGTGTGTGCGCGCGCGCGTGCGTGTGTGCACACATGGGTCAACTTTGTTCTTTCAGTTTAAACATAATTTGTTATTTGGATGTACTCAAAGGAAAAAAAAAATAGAGTTCATATTTTATTTTTCATCAGCAAATGTACTTCCAGGCATGTTCTCCTTTACTTTGCTCACTGTTTATAATGTTCTCTGGTGGTGATAATCTGATGAAAGACATCTAGCTTAAGAAAAATGGTGCTTCACTCTGCTGGTCGTTTAGTCACTAAGTTGTGTCCGACTTTTGCAGTCCCATGGACTGTAGCCTGCCAGGCTCCTCTGTCTATGGGATTCTCCAGGCAAGAATACCGGAGTAGGTTGCCATTTCCTTTTCCTGAGAGTCTTCCCGACCCAGGAGTTGAACCCAGGTCTCTTGCATTGCAGGCAGATTCTTTACCAGCTGAGATATGAGGGAAGCCCCATTTAGTGGGTCAGAGAAGGTGTTTTTTGCTAGTATAAGTGTTTAGTCTCCGCTACACCAGTTTACACCAGCCTAGAATTTACAGATTATGTGAATTTAAAATGAAAACCAAACTCAAACAAAATAGAAATCATTCCAGTTATTTAAGCTCTTATTTTCTCTTTAAAAACTGTGCAAGTAATTCATAGTTGTTAGAATATTAGAGGGTGAAAACCAGCAAAAAATAAAGATAAGATAGAGAATCTCTGGTACTGTGCTCCTGCCTCTCAACTCTGCTTCAGGCTTGAGGACAGAGGAACCTGGTGAGCTACAGTCCATGGGATCGCAGAGTCGGATACGACTAACACAGCACCTGCTAGTTTTATTTTTAATTTTTTGATGAGCCTCTGCTGATTTACACTCCCCACCAACAGTGCATAAGGATTGTCTTTTCTTCATGTTCTTGTCCATACGTGTTTCTTTTTTGGTTTTTGTTTTGATAATAGTCTTTTTTAACAGGTGAGAAATGATATCTCGTTGTGGTTTTGATTTGCATTTCCCTGATGGTTAGTGATATAGAACATCTTTTCATGTGTCTGTTAGCCATTTGTACATATTCTTTGGAAAAATGCCTATTCAAGTCTTCTGCTCAATTTTTAAATTTTCTTTTTTTTTTTTTTGCTTTTGAGCTGTAGGAGTTCCTTATATATTTTGGATATTAACCTCTTACCAGATGTTTTGAGAATATTTTCTTCCACAGTTGTGAAAAGGTGTTGAATTTTGATGAAAGATTTTTTTCTGCATCTGTTGAAATGATCACACAATTTTACCCTCATTCTGCTAATGTGTAGTATCACATTTATTGATTTGGAGATAGTGAACCATTTTTGCACCTCAGAGATGAATTCCACCTTGTCATACTGTCTGTTTCTTTTAGTGTGCTGTTGAATCTGGTTTGCTAATATTTTGTTGAGGATTCGTGCATCAATGTTCACTGGGATATTGGCCTGCAGTTTTCTTATGATGTCTTTGTCTGGCTTTGGCATCAGGGTGATGCTGGCCTCATAAAATGAATTTGGAAGTGTTTCCTCTTCTAATTTTGAGAAAAGTTTAAGCAGATATTATTGGTATTAATTATTTAAATGTTTGATACAATTCACCTGTGAAACCGTTTGGTCCTGGGGTTTTCTTTATTGGGAGATTTTTGATTACTGATTCAATCTCCAAATTTGTCATTGGTCTATTCAAGCTTTCTGTTTCTTCTTAGTCGGTTGTATGTTTCTGAAATTAATCCACTTCTTCTAGGTTGTTTGATTTGTTAATGTGTAATTGTTCACAAGTATCTCATGGTCTTTACTTCTGTGGCATCAGTTGTAACGTCTCCTCTTCCATTTCTCATTTTATTTGAGTCTTCTCTCTTTCTCACTTCATTTCTCTTTTTCTCTTCTCTTCTCTTTCTTCATAGTCTGGATAAGGGTTTGTCAATTTTGTTTATCTTTTCAAAAACCAACTCTTAGTTTCATTGATTGTTTTCCTATTGTCTTTTTATTTTCTAGTTATTTTTGCTCTAATCCTTATTATTCCTTTCCTCCTGGTAACTTTGGATTTAGTTTGCTCTTCTTTATCTAGTTCCTTTAGGTATAAAGCTAGATTGTTTCCCTGAGATCCTTATCCTGTTTTAATGAAGGCCTTTATTGCTATAAACTTTTCACTTAGCGCTGCTTTTGCTGAGTCTCGTAAGTTTTGATCTGTTGTGTTTTCATTTTTGTCTGCCTCAAGGTATTTTTTAAATTCTCTTTTGATCTTTTCATTTGGTCCAATATTTGCTTAAGAGTATGCTATTTAATTTTCCTGTTTATAAATTTTCCCATTTTCCTTATGTTACTGATTTCTAGTTTTAATCCATGGTGGTTGGAAGAGATATTTGGCATGCTTTCATCCTTTTAAAATTTGTTAAGTCTTGTTTTATAATATAGCATGTGATCTATCCTGGAGAATGTTCCTTGTGTGCTTGAGAGGAATGTGTATTCTAGCAGGGTCATGCCAGTTGTTGAGACGTGTGAGCTGGTTTCTTTGTTCTTAACTGCCTCTGCACAATCTGGCCATGCTGATTCCCTCGTGAAATGGGTGAGACGAGACAAAGCCGGGCCTCTTGGGCAGCACCGTTAAAGGCTGTGGAGGCTGAAATCATGAGCCCATGGGATTTGTCTTGATCCTGAGTAGTGCTGGCTTGTGTGCTAAGTTACTTCAGTCATGTCTGACTCTCTGCGGCCCTATGACTGTAGCCTGCCAGGCTCCTCTGTCTGTGGGTTTCTCCAGGCAAGAACACTGGAGTGGGTTGCCATGCCCTCGTTCAGAGGATCTTCCCGACTTAGGGACTGAACCCGCGTCTCCTGTCTCTTGCGTTGGCAGGCAAGTTCCTTCCCACTAGTGCTCGCTTAGGGGATACACAATGCAGGTAAAGGGCAGCTGTTCTTTTTGTTCATTTCATTGCAGCTGTACTTGGATTTTGTGCTCTGCTGGCATGCTGGACCTCTCAGCTGGACTCTGGAGCTCTCATAAAGTTGTCTTCATCTGGGGATGGCAGTTAGATTAGTGTTTCTGTGGAAAGGATGAGACTTGGAAAAAATTTTTTTTCCTTTAAAAGATATTTATTTATTTTGGGGAGCTTCCCTCATAGCTCAGTTGGTAAAGAACCTGTCTGCAATGCAGGAGACCTGGGTTCGATTCCTAGATCAGGAAGGTTCCTCTGGAGAAGGAAATGGCACTCCAGTATTCTTGCCTGGAGAATCCCATGGACAGAGGAGCCTGGCGGGCTGCAGTCCATGGGATGGCAAGAGTCAGGCATGACTTAGCAACTAAACCACCACCAGAGTGAAGCTCTGTTTTTCTTAAGCTACATGTCTTTTATCAAATTATTACTACCAGAGAACATTTTCATCTGTGGATGATGGTTACATTCTTGTTTCTGTGGAAAGGATGAGGCTTGGGAATTTTTTTTTTTTTTTACTTTAAAAAATATTTATTTTTAATTGGGGGATAATTGCTTTATAATATTGTGTTGGTTTCTGCCATATATCAGGATGAATCAGCCATAAGTATAGGTATGCCCACTCCCTCTTGAATCTTCCTTCCACCTCCACCCCATCCCGCCCCTCTAGGTTATCATAGAGCCTAGGATTTGAACTCTTTGCATCATGCAGTAAATGTCCACTGGCTGCCTGTTTTACATATGGTGATGGACTGTGAAGAAGGCTGAGCACCCAAGAATTGATGCTTTTGAACTGTGGTGTTGGAGAAGACTCTTGAGAGTCCCTTGGCCTGCAAGGAGATCCAACCAGTCCATTCTGAAGGAGATTGGCCCTGGGATTTCTTTGGAAGGAATGATGCTAAAGCTGAAGCTTCAGTACTTTGGCCACCTCATGCGAAGAGTTGACTCATTGGAGAAGACTCTGATGCTGGGAGGGATTGGGGGCAGGAGGAGAAGGGGACGACCGAGGATGAGATGGCTGGATGGCATCACTGACTCGATGGACGTGAGTCTGAGTGAACTCTGGGAGTTGGTGATGGACAGGGAGGCCTGGTGTGCTGCAATTCATGGGGTCGCAAAGAGTCGGACACGACTGCGCGACTGAACTGAACTGAACTGAACTGATGTATATGTTTCAGTGCTCCTCTCTCAAATCATCCCACCCTCTCCTTTCCCCACTGGGCCCACAAGTCTGTTCTCTATGTCTGTGTCTCTTTTGCTGCCCTGCAAATAGGTTCATCAATACCATCTCTCTAGATTATATATATATGTGTGTTAATATATGATATTTGTCTTTCTCTGTCTGCCTTACTTTGCTGTGTATAATAGGCTCTAGGTTCATCCACCTTTTTAGAACAGAGTCAAATGAATTCCCTTTTATGGGTGAGTAATACTCTGTGGTGTTTGATAAGAGTAGATAGGTTATTGTCTAAAAGTTTCTGACTTGTTAGGCTGCACTTTTCCTGGTTCTTTGGCTGGACCAAGCCCCTCTTATTCTGAGTATTTTGTCTACACTCATCGGCCTTTCTGAGTTGCAGGCTTCTTCATCACCACCCAGTCTGAAATTCATGCGGCAAAAAGAAAACCTGGGGAACTCATCTTCGGGTCCTAGCTAGCCTGTCTTCCTCCCTCATCTTTCAGAGACTTCCTACCTTTGTTTTATATATAATGTCCAGAGTTTTTAGCTATATTCAAGGGGAGGAATAGTGAATATATGTCTGCTCCATCTTTACAGAGGCAGAGATCTCCTTACTGGTGTTAGTATGTATTTGTATATATATCACCTTATAAAAATATATGTATATCATATTAACATATAAAGAGTGTTTACTTTTGGGGAGTCAGTTTTTTAAAATATAAATATTTATATATTTAGTACTTTTACTGTTTTCTCTTTTACATGTAAAACTTTAAGCCAGTATTTATCAAAGGATAGCTTATAGATCTGAGTCTCTGGGCCCCCCCTAAGGACTGAATCAGAATCCCTGGGAGTCTCTCTTTATGCCAAATTCTCCAGGTGACTAAATATTGCCAACATTTGAGATCTATAGTTTTATCTTTTTAGAAAATTTTTTTGATGTAAGCTGTGAGGCAGGAATCTCACCTATTTTTTTCCCGTAAGAGCTTAGCCAATTGTCTTAAAACCATTTATTAAATAGCCCTCCTTCCTTCACTGATTTAAAATGCCACCATGATAAAATATTAAATTTATCTATAAATACAAATATAAATATAAACAGTTGGGTCTGTTTCCAGATTTTCTATTCTGCTTCATTGATCTGTCTGACCATTCTGGCGCCAGTAACTTACTTTTTAAAATTGCTGTAACTCGAGTCTATGTAGACTTCTGAATGTCGCCCTGCACCAGCCTCTAAAAGCCTTGTAAGAAACCACTTGCCAGGAGAGAATTAGATGACTCATCTGTGAAAATACTTTATAAATTGCAAGGATCTCTGGCCTCTCAACCCACCCCTGACACCAGCACTTCCTTAAACACTGATCTCATCCTGTCCCTTCTTGACTCCAAAACCTTAGTCATAAGATGAAGCTCATTATCCTGACATCCAGGGCCCTTCCTCTGCAAACTAGTCTCCATCTACCTTTCAAAATCACCTCCACTTGCCTACAATTTAATCCCATTCCTCTAACCAGGTTCTTTACTATTTGTTTTCTAGATGTGCTTGACACATTTCTTGCTTTTTTCTTGTGGTTCTCCCCCTATTGAAGTGTGTCCTTCAAGACCAAACTCCCTTCCAGAAAGCTTTTTATCTGAATTTTCCAGCTTACCTGACCTCTCTCTGCACTCCGTTTACACTTAACATACGTTGACCTGTGACAGCTCTTGTCTGGTGAGATGACTTTGTTATTTATGCTTCCTGGAGTGTATATATCATCTCACCCAGTGACGCTGTCTTATCCTGTTTTACAGAGGCTTTGCCTTTGTCTGTGTCTGTCCCTGTGTCTCCCTAGCAAAATGTAATACAGACTGTGGACATTCACTCAATCAGTGTTTCCCACCCAGGTAATACTAGATCTCAAAGAAAGTACGCGATTGACTTGTGTAGGTCAAACCCAGGAGGAGGATTGACCTTGTTTTGCCTCTTTGCAGGTGACTATTCAGTTCAGAGCAAAGTCACAGGCTCTGAAGCCCTGTGTTCTCAGCCATCACTGCTTTATATTAATGAGCGAGACGATGATCTCACGGGACATGATGATCCTGTGAAGAGATGTAGAAATCCATGACTGTCTTCCTTAGATCCTGGCAAATATCTCTGTGCAGCTCAGCATGGTCTCTACTGGACAGAGAAGATGATTTAGAGATGTTATCACTGTCTGCCCTGCCCATCACCGTGTACAGGGAATTTACCCCTGAGGCCTCAGTAGCCATTAAAAAAGTTTTTTTAATAATAGATTTTTTAAAAAATCACTTGCTCCCATGCTTCTGTGGCCACTGCTGACTGGACTGATCAGAGTGTGCAGTGATGATCTGGGCCAGTCTGGTTCTTACTCTGATCATTGGAACCCAGAAATATGTAGGATCATTGCCAGCTGGGTGTTGTGCTGCAGCTGAAAGATCCTACAAGCAGAGTGAGTGCCAGGTGGCGGGGATGGCAAAGAGGAACTGAACTATGGAGAATGGGGAGAAAAAGGAGAATGAGCCAAGAAAGATTTCAGGAGAGGGATGGCAAGAATAACTACACTGAGTCTGAAAGTGGTATTTATCTGAGCTCTCCTGAGCTAATCACCCCCACTGCCCACCCTGCAACACTGGGTCTCCTCTGTTCCCATCTGGGAATCTTCATGAGATCATTTGAGCCTAATGATAAACCCTGTGTTTCATACTTTTTTTGGACTAGGCTTCAGGGAGAGGTGAGGCTCTGCCTCTTTCAACCAAATTAGCCTGGATAGAACAGATGACAGTGAAGTGAGTGCTTCCCAGCTGTTTTTCTGTCTGGGAAGAATATACAGTATATTTAAACTATAACAGGAGTCATGTAAGTTAGAAGAGCTGGATGCTCCCACCAAGATTTTAAGTCTTTAAAACATTGTATCATGAACTATTTCAAGCATACAGCAAAATAGAAAGAATAATAGAATAAACATTATCCTCTGCCATGCAGATTCAACCATTATTAACACTTTTTTTTTTCAGATTTGCTCCATCTCTTGTTTTATCATTGCCGAAACATTTTAAAGTAAATTATGGAAAATATAGCACACCACCTTAAAGACTTCAGCATCCGTCTCCGAAAGAGGGCATTTTCCTGCATAGCTACAGTGCCATTATCATATATAACCAGCTTGCCATTGCTTTCTTACCATCACTGATAACCCGCCTATATTGAAATACTCGTGGTCGTCCTTACATTGTCTTTCGTAGATGTTTTCGAGCCAGGATACAAACAACGATGACACTGCATTGGATTGTTATGCCCTTCTGTCTCTCCACCCAGAACAGTTCATTCCTCTATCTTTTCTTCTTTAATGGAGAAATTAGGTCATATATTTTGTAGAATGTCCTACATTCTAGATTTGTCTGATGGTTTTCACTTATTAATAGTATTGTTTCTCTAGTTTCTCTCCTCCCTTTCATTTCTCCACAAAACAAGGTAACTTTAAAGGCTAGGTTGGATTCAAGTTAGACCTCTTTGGAGACAGTACCTCACAGGTGATGATGCCGTGTGCTTTGCATCACATACATCAGAAAGCACGATATACCTGGCTGGCTATCCCGCTGTTAGTGATGTCATATTGGTTACTCTGTAAAGATGGTGACAGCCAGATCTCTCCATTGTAAGGGAAGACACTCCTCTTTGTGGTTAGCAAATAAGTCATGGGTGATACTGATCAGTTTCCATTACTCTTTTCCTTCATAATCTTGGTAATCAGTGTTGATCCTTTCCTGAATGGATAAAGTTTCTCACCACCTGATTCTTTCTGACAATAGATCAGGTTACAAAGGGGAACTGAAAAGAGGAGACACAAATCTCCTTTACCGGAGGTCATTCTACATGTTATTGCTTATTTATTTATTTAGCTGTGCTGGGTTTTAGTTGTTGCATGAAAACTCTTAGCCGCTGCCTGTAAGATCAAGTTCCCTGGCCAGGGTTCAAACCCTGGGCCCCTGCATTGGGAGTACAGGGTCTTAGCCACTTAACCACCACGGAAGTCCCCCATGTTCCTGTTAATATGGATGGAGTTACTCTTACCTACTGCAGCCTAGTAAACCCTGCCAAGATATAGTGACTTAAAATAACAGTGATTATGGTCTCTGTGGGTCAGAGATTTGGGGAAGTGATGGTTGGGAGCTTATTGCTTGGGATATTTCAGGTGGTTGTCCTCAGGCAGGGCAGGAACTGGAAAAGCATAAACTTGCAATATCTCAGGAGACTGGCCAGATGTCTCTCCCTCTTCATGTGGTCTCTGCATGAGCTGGTTGAGTTTCCTCACAGCATGGTGGCCACGAGATGGTAGGACTACTTTACATGGTGGCTCAAAATTCCAACATAGTTCCAGCAAATAAAGTGAAAGTGGCATCATCTTTTGTAACTTAGCTTTGGAGGTCACATAGCTTCACAAATATATTAGTAGACCAGCCATTTGGCCCCCGACTCAAGGAGAAAGGTCATGGATCCCACTTCTCTATGTTAAGAGTGTCAAAAAATTTGTAGACATGTTTTAAAGCCACCTCATTCTTTTTAAGAAGTATATGTAGTAAGTCATTTAGGAAGATTTTTTTTTTAATCTTTTTAGAAAAAGACATCTATGTTAACTAATTTTTGTCTTTTTTGGGAAAAAAGAATATAAATCAATGAGAAGACTTTTCAATGGAACAGTAAAAAATTAGACAAACAAACAAACAAAAACCAATAAAAGGATGAAATATGTAGACGTGCAAGGAACCTGGACTGAGTCAAGTTCCATTAAGTACCATGCTCACTTGCTGGTGGTGAAGATGAAGCATTAAGTATTTTGGTCTTTATAGCTCTAGCTGTTTAGTAAAAAGAAGTTTACAAATCCATCTGAAGAGTCACTTTTCCCCTTGACACTGATTTTAGGAAGACTTGATTGATCATGTCCTTTCATCAGAGCCATTGAGAAACAAGAACTGTTGATGTCTGACTTTTGTTGCTCTAAAGAGAGAGAGATACTCTTTAAGTGGACACTTGTGATATCACTTCTTTAAGGAAACAGAGATAAATACTAATACTAGCTTTTCACTTGTTTCCACAGAGAACACATATATACTGTAGTTTGTTGCTTTCTGAAGTTCTGATAGTGTCTGCCTCAGGGAAGCCATGGTAATGAATTTTTAACTCTGGCTGCTGCACAATCATGGGGGTGGGGAAACTTTTTGAAAACCCTGATGCCCAGGATGTTCCTCAGAACAATTGAATAAAATCTCTGGGGTTGGTCCCCAGTCAGTCATCAGTATTTTTTTCAACGTTCCCCATGTGATTCCAGTGTGCAGTCTGCATGGAGAACCATCGCTTTTGAGCTGAGCTTGGCAAACTTCTCCTGCAAATGGCCACATAAACAAACATTTCTGGTTTTTCTGGCAGCATTGTTTCTGTTGCAACTATTTGCGTTTGTGGCAGGAAATCAGCCACAGACAATATGTCATGAAAGTCTGTGGCTGTGTTCCAAAGAGAGGCTATTTACAAAAACAAAAGGTGGCTGGATTGGGGCATGGGCCCTGGTTTGCAACCTCTGGTTTAGAGAATTGGTTGGTTTACAGTCCTAGGAGCACCATCCTTGTACGTGGTGCCCTAGATGTGCAAATGTGAGACATGGGGATACTGTTTTCAGCTACTGTGGCCAACACGCGCAGTTTAAGTGGCAGTCTGAGCTGTTCTTTAGTATCTCTTTTTCAAAAGGAAAGAGGTTCATTCATAAAGTTATATACATGCTTGCCCAGGCATCCTCACCTTCCAGCTCCCCTCTAACCCCACTCTTTTGTTCTCAGGACACAGCTCTCTGGAGCTAGGGTGACCCTAGAGATCCCTCCTTGCCTGCTCCCTCCAGGAGGGCTGAGGTTGCTGATGTTGCCAAATCTGGGACCAGAAGGGCAGAATCAGAGCTCGGGCCCTGCCATCTGGTCTAGAGACTCACTCTGAAGCAGGACCCTATGGGGGATTCCTCAGACAGGCCTCCCCCATATCCTCTGCTTTAGCTCCTCTCTGAAGTACCTGGATAACAGTATTTGATGGAAACTTCCAAGTTGTTTTATAGATGTGGAAGTGCTTAGTCACTCAGTCCTGTCTGACTCTTTGAAACCCCATGGACTGTTGCTCTCCAGGCTCCTCTGTCCATAGGATTCACCAGGTAAGAATATACAGGATGGGTTGCCATTCCTTCTCCAGGGGATCTTCCCAACCCAGAGACTGAACCCGGGTCTCCTGCATTGCAGGTGGATGCGAAAACCCCCTACCAAATGGAAGAGGTGAACTACTCGATGATCGTGAGCACTGGAGCTGAAGGACTGATCAATTTAATCCCAGTGATACCGCCCTTTTTCTTCACCATCAGCCAATTGGAGAATCGTGCACAAGCTGATCACAGACTTGACATCTCTCTCTCACCTGACTTTTAAAAATGCCTTTCCTAAAGCTTTCAGGGAGCTTGAGGCTTTTTAGGGCATGAGCCCTCTTCGTCTTGCAAAGCCTTGCAATAAACCTTTCTCTGCCCTAAACTCCAATGTTTCAGTTTGTGTGGCCTCACTGTGTGTTGAGTCCAAACAAACTTACATTAATAACTCCCACTTCCAGCTCCCACTTTCCAACTCCCCCTTTTCGCCTCTTTGCCCCTTTAGAGTACTCACTGCCATGAATCTTGGACATCGGCATGGTCTGAATTTTCCTCCTAAGCACTGTAAATTATTTGAGGCCAGGGTAAGCCATTGTTCTGTGTTCTCCACCCCTGCCTTCCAAGTACTGTGTCACCTCCCATTTCTCACGGTCAGTAACACTCCCTTTACACCCAGGTCCTGGCTCAGAGGGGAAAGCATTTGTCTACAGTGCGGGAGACCTGGGTTGGGAAGATCTCCTGGAGAAGGAAATGGCAATCCACTCCAGGACTATTGCCTGGAAAATCCCATGGACAGAGGAGCCTTGTAGGCTACAGCCCATGGGGTTGCAAAGAGTCGGACACAACTGAGCGACTTGACTTCACTTCACTTCACTTCCAAAACTTAAGCCCCTTAACTTCTCTGCTGGTTTAGGCTCAGCAACCTTCCTTGCCCCAAACCTTACCTCAAACCTCTCCCACTGGGGCTCAGAGGCCCTGTTCTCTCTTCGTCTTATTTGCAGGCTTCTCCATACTTTGGCCACCTGATGCGAAGAGCAGACTGATTGGAAAAGACTCTGATGCTGGGAAAGATTGAAGGCAGGAGGAGAAGGGGACGACAGAGGATGAGATGGTTGGGTGGCGTCACCGATTCATTGGCCATGAGTTTGAGGAAGCTCTGGGAGATTGTGAAGGACAGGGAAGGCTGGTGTGCTGCAGTCCGTGGGGTCACAAAGAGCTGGACATGACTTAGTGACTGAACCACAACAACTGCCGTCTTTGGGGCTTCCCAGGCAGCGCTAGGAGTAAAAACTTAGCCTTCCAATGCAAGATACTCAAGAGACATGAGTTTGATCCCTGGGTTGGGAAGCTGCCCTGGAGGAGGAAAAGGTAACCCACTCCAGTATTCTTGCCTGGAAAATTCCATGGGCAGAGGAGGCGGGTGGGCCCTAGTCATGGGGTCACAAGGAGTCAGACATGACATGAGTGGCCTTTTGGCACTTTTAAAAGATGGTCCACACTGTGTTATCATCAGTGCTGGCTTAGTCCTGAGCTGCTTTCCTTCTGTGTAATCTTTTGAGTGATCTCATCTGCTCTCATGATTGTGGATTCCAAAAATATAATATTTACACAATTGCCTTGTCTTTGTCTGGTATAATTGTAGTTGCCCACTAGCTAAAACAGTCAATTTAAAATTCTTGTTGTATTTCAAAAAACTTAGCACAGAATGACTTGTTCACAGTTTGATTGCATTTACTAAATAACTGAATGCTGTATTTATCATCCTTCTTTGCCCTTATACCATTTTCCTTTTAACTATGTCATGTGAATAAATTTCTAGTTGTGTGAGGTATAAACATTATTAAATAGAAAGGTAGGGAAATTTGGGAGATCCGATTTCTTCTGGTCTTAATTACTGACTGTATTCAATGTCTAGACAATTTGATTTTGAGATAATTCTTGTGAAGTAAATATTGTATATATTCCTGTATAAAAAGATTCATTAGGAACAATGAAATAGGATTTCTCATCAGTTAAACCAGCTTTAAGTGTTAAAACAATTATTTTCTGTCTGGTAGGATTTTTGGTAAAATTGGTTAGCAGCATAAATGGAAATATTTCTTTTAGAAAGCAGTTTGGCAACATGGAAGCGGTGTTCTTACAATAAAAATGCAGGGTGTATGATACTACATTTGAATGTATTTACAATGGTTAGATAAAGAAAATAAAAACTTTTTGTATGCAAAGATAGGGAGGTGGGATACGGGACATTATAGCTTTGTTGCTGTCATTGTTCAGTTGCTAAGTCACGTCTGATTTTCTGTGACCTCACAGACTGCAGCACACCAGGCTTCCCCGTCCCTCACTATCTCCCAAAGGTTGCTCAGCTTCATGTCTGCTGAGTTGGTGATGCTATCTAACCATCTCATTCTCTGCTGCCCTCTTCTCCTTTTGCTTTCAATCTTTCACATCAGGGTCTTTTCCAATGAGTTGGCTCTTCACATCAGGTGGCCAAAATATTGAGCTTCAGCTTCAGCATCAGTCTCTTCAGTGAATATTCAGGTTTGATTTCCTTTAGGATTGACTGGTTTTATCTCCTTGCTGTCCAAGGGACTCTCAAGAATCTTCTCCAGCACAACAATTCAAAAGCACAAGAGGAAGCTGCCAAGTTGATTTAAGCCTATGCTTGGAACTAGTACAGCATTGCTACTCTAATTATATTGGCCAGAGCAAGTCTTAAGACCAACCCAGATTCAAAGGAATGGGATGAAGCCTCCTCTTCTTGATGCGTGGAGAGGCAATTTGTCTCTTGGAGAATCCCAAGCATTGATAGGATTGTAATTTTCTTCAAATAAACCAACTTAAATAATCAGTAAATAATATTTCTGTTATTTCCACAAAGGAAATGATAGATACAAAATAATTCTACAAATAGCAAGATACTATAAGAAGTTGAGGTTTAGCTTGATGGAAAAACATAGCTAAGGGTTCTAGGAAAGGCAAATCTTAGGAGTCCTTATTTAACTTATAAGGAAATCAAGTCTCTGCAAATACTTAACTTCTTTAAGTTCATTGATTTAAAATTTTAAGGCATTAAATCTTTTTTCACTGCCTTGACAGAGCAAGGACTAGAAATACCTCAAGACATCCTGTTCAGCACTTTCCCTTCTCTGCACCTCCTGATCATATGGATAAATGCTAAGGCTTGACAGTTGTGCCTGAAGAAAGTTTTAACCACTTGGTTAAAATTCAGAGTTTTTTTTTTTGCCTTTGGCACTATTGGTATTTTGCATTGGATAATTCTTTGCCCTGGAGGACTGTCCCCTGCATTTAGGATGTTTAACAGCTTCCTGGTTTCTACTCACTAGATATCTGTTGCATTCTCAATCTCCACCAAATTATGAGAACTAAAGTGCTTCAGACATTGCCAAGGTTCTGACAGAAACCCAACGTCTTAGTCCAAGCTACTTACAATTACCAGGTTGCAACTTCCTGAACTGTCTACATTATGCTTAAGGAAGAACTATTTTCAAACCAAAAGGGTATTGATCTTATAAAGGACTCCTTCCTCCCCTAATCTGTATAGTCATATTTATAAAATTTGTTTTAAGTTATAAATTAAATGCATATAATTAAAATTGCATTTGGTTACATATATTATATGCCCAACTCATAACTGTGGGCAAATGTGTGCAACTGACTTCACCTCTGATGGACCCCACTGGGAGAGTGATGTTTAATAACTGTGTTCATAAAACACAAAAAGAAGCAGAGATGTGGCAAAATGTCTAGTTGATTTGAAGTAAGTAGACCAGAAAGCCTTCAGTTTAAGAACACTTCCTGATTCCAATATTATTCAAAAGAACTATTTTCAGACCAAAAGGGTATTGATCTTATAAAGGACTCCTTCCTCCCCTAATCTGTATAGTCATATTTATAAAATTTGTTTTAAGTTATAAATTAAGTGCATATAATTAAAATTGCATTTGGTTACATATATTATATGCCCAACTCATAACTGTGGGCAAATGTGTGCAATTGACTTCACCTCTGATGGACCCCACTGGGAGAGTGATGTTTAATAACTGTGTTCATAAAACACAAAAAGAAGCAGAGATGTGGCAAAATGTCTAGTTGATTTGAAGTAAGTAGACCAGAAAGCATTCAGTTTAAGAACACTTCCTGATTCCAATATTATTCAGACTGACTTTCTGCACTAATCAAATTGTTCAAAAAGTACTCATTTCACTTGGTAGCATGTCAAAACAGCAGAGTATTTGCTAAAGAATTCTTTTCTAGTTGTTTACATCTCTAGGCATATATATTACAACGCTGGATTTGATCTGACAGTTTCCATCTTGTTCCCACATGAATGATAATGTTGAGGGACTAGGGGAGCAACGTCAACAAAGAAATTAAATAATTTCAAGTTTTCTTGCTTAGGAAGTCCAAGGCATTACCAGAAGGTGCCTGAGGACTGCAGGGCAGAGAGCACCCGTATGCTTCATACAAGTCATGATTGCTCAACAGTGGTTAAAAGCCAGTCAAATCACATTTATTTCTCTTTATGTGTCATAAATGGACCTGCAGAAACTCTGCGAATTAATCTTCACGGGTTCCACACACTTAATAAATGCATGCTTTAATTTGTTCCTTCATTTGTGTTTTGAGATTTCTCTTTCATACAAATACCTATAATATCCCAATGTGCTGCTTTGCTTCTTTGGAAAAGCTGGCTGATGGTTTCGCCTCCGGCATTTTGCGTAACTACTAAGCCAAGACGCTAAACGGCTCTCAAGTCTCTGCAAGTTAGTATTTCTGCCCAGTTCCTAATAAAATACAGCTGAAGTCTCAACCAGAAGATGTTATCTATTGCCTGATGTGCACTGACTGTGATAATGAAATGCTGCCTCCTTCATCCCTGAGTGCTGAAGTTTAATCCACTGGACTAATTTTGAGAGTCTGGTTTCACCCAACGCTTCTGTCACACGTGAATGAAAATTTCTTTTGCCCAGTGACGTGAAACAGACTTGATATGGTTAAGATGGATTTGTTGACAACACACTTAAGTGTTTATCATCTTAACAGCTTGTTTTGCCAGCAGCTCTCCCCTCTCCCCTTCCTGCCCACCACCACCATGAGATTTCGTGCTGAGCCTCTGTCCTGATCTTCCTCTCCGTCTCACATCTGGATTCGAATTACCTTTAATTATGTCCTCAAGGACAGAGAAGGCAATGGCACCCCACTCCAGTACTCTTGCCTGGAAAATCCCATGGACGGAGGAGCCTGGTAGGCTGCAGGCCATGGGGTCGCTGAGTTGGACACGACTGAGCGACTTCACTTTCACTTTTCACTTTCATGCATTGGAGAAGGAAATGGCAACCCACTCCAGTGTTCTTGCCTGGAGATCCCAGGGACGGGGGAGCCTGGTGGGCTGCCGTCTCTGGGGTCGCACAGAGTCGGACACGACTGAAGCGACTTAGCAGCAGCAGCAGCATGTCCTCAAGGAGCTCAGTTTTCTCCACAGAAGAATTCTCCTGCAGAGCACCATCACTACATAAGAATCGGGCCAATTAATTTCTCTGTTGATTTTAATTTCTCCTGAGTATCAGATCTTTGGCAGAAGTCTCAAAGTGCACTGAGAAACTAAGACAGAAGGACAAAGAAACAACATTTCAAATCAGAAATAATTTATACAGACAAGTCATTGTAAGCCATGAGGACATTTGGTCCTTCAGACCAGAACGGTATTAGCTCAGCTCCACAAAATAGTCCATGTCGAGGCTCCTAGAGAAACTGAATAAAATCTGCTGCACCTTCTGATTCGCTTCCTGTTAGAATTTTCTAGAATGTAGATGAGCTTGGTGGAGAGTCTCCTTACCTTTGTTTTTCTGAGAACTTTCTTCAATTCAGGCTTGCAAAGCATGTTTAAAAGCAATGAATCGCTGGATCCATCCTGAATGGCTGCACATATAGATGGAAAAGACTTGCTTTGTGAAAATCTCTGAGGTGGCTCCTCGCCTCCAACCTTAGACACACACAACATCCTAACCTCTTAGTTCCAAATGGCCAACAAAAGACTGACATTAAGATCAACAAACCCAGGGACTTTCCTGGTGCTCCAGTGGCTAAGACTCCCCGCTCCCAATGCAGAGGGCCTAGGTTTCATCCCTGGCCAGGGAACTAGATCCCACGCTCTGTCACTGAAAGTTCACATGCTGCAACCAAGATCAAAGAGCTTGTGTGTCACAACAAAGGCCAGGCACAGCCAAAGAGATTAAAAAAAATCAACAAATCTCGTTGAGTGTCTTATCTCAGGTATTGCACAGAGTAAGTGTAAAATAAATATTAGCTAATCAATCTGGCATTTAAACTTAAATTGCTTTCTGAAAGTTCTTTATATGTGTTGACTTTGCTTTTTCCTTCTTTCATAGTTTGAAAACGTGTATTTGAGGCAGAACCTTACAGACACATGCATCCCAGGGACACCTACTTCCTGGTGGTCCCTGGCACCCCAGGTCTATTTCCTTGGTTCCACATGCTCTGGGGTCTATTATGTCACTGGGGCACTAGGTATTGTGGGACCTGGGAACCTCGAATGGGAGGATCCTGCGGACTATTTTCCAATTTGTTGAAGAATTCTCCCTGCTTTTCTAGAGCATGCATTTTCAACAGAGGGGATACTACCCTTGAAGGGGTGACCATTGTAATATAGATGTTACAATAGTTTTTGACCTTCCAAAGTTCAATCAAAACTGACAGAAATCCTAGCCCTTGGTACTCAATATCTTTCAGCAGGGAGAAATTTAATTTAAAGTTAAAATGTATTCATTCATTTAAATTAACTTTAAATTTATTTTTTTCTCCTTAGCGGGGAAAGTAATGGGGGGGAAAAAAAAGGCTTAGAAACAGTGTTCTCAGCGCCTACATCTCTGTGGCTTTGGAAACAGCTTGTGATAAGCAAACTTGTATTCTTTCGTTATCTCCTTCAGTTAAAATCAATACTTTAAAAATATTTCTTACCAGGACTCTTAAGATGAACTCCTGGGAAATGAATTGAAAAAAGCCTTTCAGAGAAGCGGAGGACAGATAGCCGGATACCGTCCCAGCTCCGGGTCTCCCCACACCCTCCAGCCTTACTTCCTCATCACCTTCCCCAAACCTTTCCTCTTCTTCACGTGGTGCGTGTTTCCAGTTGGCCAGTAAGGACTGGCTTTGTGAAAGTCAGCAAGTCTGAATTCGGGCCAACTGTACGTTTCTTAGGTTTTTCCTCCTTTGGACACGTTCATATGATTCCCTCCAGGCAAGACACCGTTTCTTGACACAGCTGCCTTTCTCCCTGGCGTGGCCAGCAGGGAGTTACATGCCCTTGACATTGAGAAAAAAAAATGTGCACATAACTCCGGTAGCCCCTGGAGGTCCAACTTGACCTCCATTCCTGTACTCATACCTGCCAGGGTATGATATCTAGGTCTAGACACATCCCGTGATATCTACATCCAGAGCCACCCAGACAATCTTCTTGGAGTCTCTCAGCAAGAAGGTGAGGCTGCTGGATATTTTCTCTTCTTTATAAGCAACAACATAAACGTTGCTTGATACAACAACTGACGACTTACACAAGATCACACAGCAAAGAATAGTAAGGTCAAGACAGCTCTGTACCCAACCACACCCACACTAGACTGTGAGTTCTTTTGAGGGCAAGAACCATGCTTTTTGCTCACCATCCTGAACTCAGGGCCCACCACTTAGCAGTAATCTAGTCAGCATTTGTTACATGAATACATTTCTCTGAGTCTGGAGCCATCAGACCATCAGTGCAATGAAGGATGTCTCCTGAAACCATGGGACATCTGTTTGCCCCACTCCTCCCTTTTAAAACTGTAGCACAATAGTAGTGCTGAAATTTTCAAGCGCATAGCTTCCTTGAACTTCTGAGAAGTTTGTCATGGTGCTCGAGGGGAATGTATCATCTTCAAGGTTATATTGTGTTTCACATTCCTTCAGAATGTTATCATCTGGAGTCTTGTTGAGATTGTTTGGCATTATTATTAAAAGGGCAAGATTTTCTTGTTACTGAAGTCTCTTGTATTAGGAGAACCAAACTGTATACAAAGGTGAAGACACTCTCATTTCTGTTTTCAATAAAGTTTACACACAACTCAGATGCACTAAATAAGAATATGCATATATTCTGGAAGGTAGCAAATAATCAAATTATGTTTACTTGAAACCAGTCATTTATTATCAAGAAGGAAGAAGTTACACTGAATTGTTACAAAGTTGGTACACAAACATAAACAACTTTCTTCTGCATTAGTTTTTGATAGGGAAATGTGTTCCAGTTAGCACAGTGGGTGGGGGATAAATACATCTCTAACCGAAGAAAACCAGGTATTCCCAGTCATGTATGAGCCAATGGCTTTAATTATGTTCTAGTGCTACATTAGGCAATGAGAGAGGTAAAGATGATTGAGAAAAAAACTTTTTTGTCATTGAGGAGATTATGTTATATTAAGGCAGATAAAATCTAGCAATAATTATATTGCACAGTAGGAAGTGAGAAGTGTAAAAGGCTATTAGGGTTAGAGGAAGGAAGGATTTGTTTCCCATCCCAGGATGCAGGAATAGGGGTGGGTAGGATCAGATAAAACAGCGTGGAAGCAATATTTACGTTGGGTCTTAAATTAGGGAGTAATTTGGACTCCAGATATTAAAACCACGAGAGAAAGAGCATTCCAGGCAGAGAACACGGCACCTGTCACGGAGGCAGGAAAGCGCCCGCAGGTCCAGGGAACAACGCCTGGTTCACTGTGACTGCAGCAGGTGGAGCACGAATGCCTGGAACTGAGCTGAGGAAGGCGCTGGAAAGATGGGAGGCAGTGGCGCTATTCTCATCCCCGAGTCTTGTTAAGATGGCTTTCCCCTTGAAATTAGGCACAGCCAGACATCTTAACTGGAATTTCCATAAAAGTGTATTCCAAGACAGAGCTTGGGTGCAGCGCAGAATCTTCGGGAAGTGATCTCAGGAAACAAAAATGTGGATGTGGACTAGTGAGACAGGACTAGGGGAGAAGGTACAGGTGATTGGTTGGGAACCCACAGAAACCACGGGGGTTGCACCTCATCATTGTCCCATCAGAGGAAAGGGGCGCTGGGGCACCCCTGACTCCCATCCTTTAACGGTCAAAGGTTGGCCCTGTGGCACTAACATCTTTGTATTTCTGGGCTGCATTCTTGTGCAAGGCTCTGGAAATCCTTTGATAATAGAAGAGAGAAATAGACGTACAAGGTGGGAGGCTGTCAGCTTGCTGGGGCCTGTGTTGTGGCTCCAGGGGAATTCAAGGGACTGAGGAAGGTCTCTGTCACAGCACACTCCTTGCCTTGGCCAATGAACATGGGCAGAAGCGATAGATGTGACTTCTGGGTGGAAGCTTTAAGAGACAATTCACACAGGGATGGCTTGAATGATGGAGCCTGCCTAGCTTGTGTCTGGAGCGGGACGTTGTGGGGCAGACTAGCAGCTTGCTGGCTGTGGCTGGACACACAGTGTGAGTGAGAAACAAGCTTACATTTCACGAGCACCTAAGATTCTAAGAGCTGTTACTAGTGCAACGTAGCCTAGCCTAACCTCGCTGATACACAGGGCTGCCCAGGTGGAGCAGTGGTAAAGAATCTGCCTGCCAGTGCAGGAGACACGGGAGAACTGGGTTCGATCCCTGGGTCAGGAGGATCCCCTGGAGTAGGAAATGGAATCGCATTCCAGTATTCTTGCCTGGAGAATTCCAAGGACAGAGGAGTCTGGCAGGCTACAGTCCGTAGGATCGCACAGAGTCTGATCTGACTGAGCGCATACGCACACAGGTACACATCCATCACCAAACTGATCTGTTACATGATGGTTAATTATGTTGCATTGCAGTTAATTCTGACTCCATGAAAATCTAGAGGGCACAGGAAAGACAGAAGTCTATTGCCTTCTAAGGTCCAGTTCCAGAGGGTTCCAACGTCCAGTTCAACCGTACCGGCTGGCTGGGCTCTCTCTAACCTCCAGCTCAGCTGGGGACCCAGGTTTCTTTCATCCTGTTGCTCTGCTGTGCCACACATGCGTGCTGAGTCACTCAGTTGTGTCCGCTCTTTGAGACCCCATGGACACGGGCCTATCCTCTGTCCATGGAATTTTCCAGGCAAGAATACTGGAGTGGGTTACCATTTCCTTCTCTAGGGGACCTTTCTGACCCAGGGATCAAACCCACGTCTGCTGAGTCTCCTGAATTGGCAGACAGATTCTCTGCCATCTTCTAAGACAGGAGGCAGCAAACTTGTTCGGTGAAGGGCCTAATAATAAGTATTTTCAGTTTTGCAGGCCATATGGCCTGTTTGTTACAATGACTCACTGCTGTGATGGAGTAAAAACAGCCATAGACAATACGTCAATGAAGGGGCATGGCTGTGTTTCAACAAAACTTCATTTCCAAACATAGGCAGTGGGTTGGGTTTAACCCATTTGCCCATGGCCCTTGATTGAGACCTCAAATCTAACTAAGGGGCTTACTTTGATAGCACACATACTAAAACTTAAATAATTCAGAAGAGGTTGGTACGTTTCCTTTGCAAGGAAGATCTAAAGGACTCATGAAGTGTGTTGGTCTTTCATAGCACAAGGAGGATTTGGGAGGCAGAAGTTCCTAGATCACTGAGAATGAATACCAGCTGAGATTGTACAGAAATCAAAACGGACAAAATAAAAGTATAGCTCAGAACAAGGCAATACGCTGAAAAAAAGAGAAAGCTTTCAAAGAAGTAATGTGTCTAAATCTTTATAGATTGAAAGCCAAAAACGGCAGCAGATCTTCACTGAACCTCACTCACATGAAGCAGGCGTTACAAATTTTTTATTTAATGAGGACTTAATTATTAATACAAAATGAAAGAAAATGAGTCAGAAAATTGTTCTAATTAAATTCATAGCTTGAACAGGTCAGAAGAAATCCCTGCAACTCCTCATTCCTCCCTGAGTGAAGATTTAATTACCATCATGAAATGTCACTTGCACACAAAAAGGCTCACATGCAATTTCTGGATGGGAACAAAAAGGCTGAGTAAATAGCAAACAGTTGATAGTATTCCACAAAGACAAATAAATGCAGAATACTGACAGAGCTAGACAGGACAGGTGTGATGCTCTTAAAAGCAAAGCATAAAGAGGATTTTGTGGTGCGATATTTACTGAACAAAATTTCTAAGGTTAGTAGAAATAGTTTGAAAATTGAATACTTAGAATGGCCAAGCCTTATGGATGGAAAATAAACTATGAAACAAATGATCACTATCTAGGATGGAGAATTCAATCTATCATTATTGATTAATAGGTAATTAGGTGACACAAAGTATCATACAAGAAATTTTAAAATGGTGTAACCATCAAAGGCGATTTGATCAAATTGTGGCAGGGACAAAAGTTGTGTTAAACAGCTAAAGTGTATTGTACACATCGTTAAAACAGAAGACAAAACCAAGGTTGAAATAAATGTTTATTGATTTTACACCTGCTGCAAAGGGGACATTAAAAAAATTAAGTGAAGAACTGAAAAATCTTCAGACTTGGTATTAATTTAAAAGATGAAGGAAGGCAGCCTAGGACAATGCCACTGACGTGGCTGGTAAAGAAAAACTGCGCCAAGCTAGACTTTTGTCTGAAATATACAGAACCATTCTTTGCGCCTAACTGAATTACAACCATGAATTTGTTACGAGACGATGTGGCCTCAGCTGTGCCAATTGCAATCACATTTTGAGGGAACAATTCAGAGATTAGGTATGATCATCTCTGGACCAGTGTAAAGATGGCATATTTTGAAGAAATACATATCACTTTGATCTGCAACCACTCTCTGATAACATGGTAGGGAAATGTTGTGAAAGCAATTAGATTTAATTTAGATATGATATAAGATGCTTTGGAAGAGTTAGGCAGAATAGCAGAAGATTCTCAGATGGGGTGAATCACAGACTTTGGCAGAACAAGAAATAAATAATGAATTTGTACTCTGATCGCTATTTACTATGAACGGATGTTTGCAAAAGGTTATAAGAAACCTAAAGGGATCTATGTTTAGCCATTGAGTTTTAAAAGGATTCAAAATATTTTAAAAACTTTTAGAGAAAAGTTTTCTAGGCCAAAATGGTATGAGAAATATGCAATAAAATGACATTGCATTAAATATAAGGAAATTAAAACAGGGAAAGAAAAACATTTAAAGTCGCTCAGTCGTGTCCGACTCTGTACAACTCCATGGACTGTAGACCACCAGGCTCCTTTGTCCTTGGAATTCTCTGGACAAGAATACTGGAGTGGGTAGCCATTCCCTTCTTCACGGGATCTTCCTGATTCAAGGATGGAACCCAGGTCTTCTGTGCTGCAGGCAGATTCTTTATGGTTTGAGCCACCAGGGAAGGCCAGTAATCATTGTGAGAGACAGGATATACCAAATAACTTTGAAATTAATTTCCAGAGATACTATTTGCTGAGCATTAGATCAGGCATAGTCACAAATGAGATAGATGTGAAAAATCAAGAAATACATATTATTAAAATGTCAAAATATATATATATATTTTTAGTAAAATCTGAACATTGATAAATTTTAGTAGAACTTAAGAAATTTAGTATGGATATAGCTTATTGCTTTAAAAAGTGGTGAAAATCAAGTGAATTTGGTAACTTTCTTTTTGCTGATGACATATGAATATCATATCTATATATGACACCCACAAATAGGCCACTTTGCTATAAGGATTATTTTCAACTGAAGGCAAGTAAGAAGCTGCACATGTAGAAACAGCTTCTTGCCCCCACCTCCTATCTACCTAAAAGCAGGACATAAACTTCCCTTTGTGAAGGTGATCCCTTTCTCCTTCCATGTATCTGGAGAACAACCCTTACCATTGAAAATAGAAAGTCAGTGCTGAGATAAGGCTGCATTCACAAACTTGACCAAAGTGACTCCTGGCTTCTACTCCACAGTTTCCCTGTGTATTTACTTTCCCACAATTTCCATGCTCTCCCCTCCCCCTCCCTGCTCCCTCTCGAGCCCAAGATCCTTTTCCTCTGCCTTGTCACTTCTCTGCAATTTATCACCCTTTGTTAAAATAAAAGCACCTCCACCCCCAACTCCCCACCTCCAGATTAATTCCTTCCTTGGGTCTTCACTTCTTTACTATGAAGACCTCTGTGCATGTAAAAATGAAAATATTAATGTCAAATAAAGTTTGTCTTTGGACTTTGCTGGTGGTCCAGCGGCTAAGCTCTGCACTCAGGGGTTTGATCCCCAGCCGGGGAACTAGATCCCACATGCCACATAAAGGTCCTGAATGCCGCAACGAAGACTGAAGATTCTGCATACTGCAACTAGGCCCCAAATAAATAAATGTAAATCAAATCACTGTGTGCCTTTTCTCTGTTAATCTGTCTTAGTTGAATTTGCAGGTCCCAGGCACAGAACCTAAAAGGGTCTAGTACAGTCTAGTAGTGATCGTGCTAGACCTTCCCTTACCCCCTTGCACTATTGCATTCTTTCATGTTTGTGTCAGCTGTTAAGCTGTTGGATCTGTTGTGTCTCTTGTATTTCAGGGCCAAACGACTCTGCCATTTGGCTTTGTGATGCTGGAGCTGGAACACTTCAAACCACCTCTCTGCTTTTCCAGCGGGCTCCATTTCTGTGCCATTGGAGGTTGTCAGAGGGAGACAGGGAGGCTGGAGGAAAAGAAAAGGGCTTGCTCCTGCCTGTTCCCCCTCTACCTACGAGAGTCTTTCCAGGTTTCCTCACCCCACCCGGCCGCACTGCCTGGCAGTTTTCCACCACTTACAGCAGCAGCCCCATGATGCCCCATTCCTGATCCACCAGCCCAGCCCTCTGGAGCTCCTTCCTCTGGTATATCCATCCCAGGACCCTCAAAGCCCTCTTTTAAATTTCTAAATTTGAATAATCCCACCTCTTCCTTTTGTTCCCTCAAGCCCTATGAGTAGCAGCTGTTTCCCATACTTGCTGCTTACATGATACTTTATTTTTTTTAATTAATTTTTATTTTTTTTTAGTTTGTTTTGCTTTACAATACTGTATTCGTTTTGCTACACATCGACGTGAATCAGCCACGAGTGTACATGAACTCCCAATCCCGACCCCCACCTCCCCCCTCCCGCCCCACACCCTCTCTCTGGATTATCCCCGTGCATCAGTCCCAAGCATCCTGCATCCTGCATCAAACCTGGACTGGCGATTCGTTTCACTTATGATATCACACATGTTACACTGCCACTCTGCCAACCCATCCAACCCTCTCCCTCTCCTACAGAGTCCAAAAGGCTGTTCTATACATCTGTGTCTCTTTTGCTGTCTTGCGCACAGGTTTATCATTACCATCATTCTAAATTCCATATATATGTGTAAGTATACTGTATTGGTGTTTTTCTTTCTGGCTTACTTCACTCTGTATAATCGGCTCCAGCGTCATCCACCTCATTAGAACTGATTCAAAGGTATTCTTTTTAATAGCTGAATAATACTCCATTGTGTATATGTACCACAGCTTTCTTATCTATCATCTGCTGATGGACATCTAGGTTGCTTCCATTACATGATACTTTAGAGTTCTCTGAAAACATTAAACATTTTTTTAAAATTAAAATTGTGGTTAAACATATGCACATAAAATTTGCCATATTAACCATTTAAAAATGTACAATTTAGTAATGTTAGGTACATCCATATTGTCCCATGAACCAATCTCCCAAACTCTTTCATTTTGTAAAACTGAAACTTTGTGTTCATTAAACCATAACTCCCTGCTCCTTACCTGCCCTCCCGCCCACTCCCCTCTCTTGGCAATGACCATCTGACTTTCCGTCTCCGTGAATTTGGCTACTTTGCACGCATGCTCAGTCGCTCAGTCGTGTCCGACTCTTTGTGACTCCATGGACTGTAGCCCACCAGGCACCTCTGCCCATGAGATTCTCCAGGCAAGAATACTGGACTGGGTTGCCATTTCCTCTGGCAGGGGATCTTTCCAACCCAGGGACCAAACTCTCATCTCCACTGTCTCCCACATTGACAGGCAAATGCTTTACCAGAATTTGACTACTTTAGGTACTTTGTATAAAAGGAATCAGAATGTTTTTCCTTTGTTATTGGCTTATTTTAGCATAATACCCTCAAGTTTCGTCCATGTCATGACATGTACTATAGTTTCCTTCCTTTCTAAGGACAAATACTATTCACTCTAAGTCCTTAGCAAATTTTGTTTGTCCAGTCTTCCATGGATGAGCCCTTAAGTTAGCATCTCTTTAAACCCCTTTTGGTTACCTTTAATATCAGTCTTCTACATCAGTTGTGTCTGACTCTGCGACACTATGGACTGTAGCTTGCCAGGCTCCTCTGTCCATGGGATTCTCCAGGCAAGAATACTGGAGCCATTTCCTTCTCCAGGGGAGTCTTCCTGACCCAGGATCAAACCTATGTCCTTTACATCTCCCGCATTGGCAAGTGGGTTCTTTACCAGACACCTCTAACAGTTGTTTCTATTTGCTTAGCAATTCTTCATATCAAAGTCTCTGTTCAATAAGTGTATGATTTGATCTTCCTGACTGGATTCTGACTGATACAACAATCAATAATTTTGAAAAAGTATCTTTCATATTTGAGTGGGAGTGATCTGTGATGTGCCTGTCTTCTGGGTGAAGGAGTATTATCCCCAGACTAGTCGCATTGCTGGAGGCACCGCCCAGCTTCACTAGCTGCGGGACGCTGTGGGTGTCTTCAGGGTCAAGAGCCAGCTCACAGAGCTGTCCCCTTGCATTTGGCGAGAAATCACCCCCGGAACATGCTGCTCCCTGCTTGTTCTTCTGCTGCACTCCTTGTGTTCTTGCAGAGAGAGATCTGTTTCTCCCCCTTTTCCTGCAACCCTGGCGCCAGGAGCCCTTCCCAGACAGATCTGCCACAGCTCAGCCTTGCCGTCCTAAAACCAGTTTGAGAAGGAATCCCCCCATGTCTCTTCTTGTTTTGGAATTCAGGGATGTTGAGCTGGTGTGGCCTCTGGAATTATTCTAATTTCTACGGCAGCTTTCTCCTGACCTGCATTTTGGGCGTGGACTTCATTGCCAGTCTCATCTTTATGCTTTCTACTGGGCAGGATTTCTTATCTAAGCTCTTAACGCCATGCCTTTTGGTTTTCTAGCACTGTATGTGTTTATTCCTTTGAAATGATACATTTCTCCCATTTTAAGGGATTTTGAATTGGAGCAGAGATATTCTTGGTTCACTATTTTAATCCAGTTTTCTATGTACTTCTTTATGATAGTTTTATCCCAGATTTTCTATAAATGAGTTTTACTTTTATAATCAGAAAAAAAGGCTAGATTTCCCCCAAGCTGGTGTTATTTTCCTTGTAAGCTATCAAACCTTCAGGGACATAAACTTTTAGTTACTTCAGAAGGAAACATAACTATCATAATTCATGAAATCTCCAGAGGCAACTCATTGCAACTTAATTTCTTAGGTGATGTTTATTCATTTCATAACTGCTTGGATAAATAATGTATGAAAATGAAATGGCAGTTGTGATCATCACATCAATGGAAATGTTAAAGTATTTGAATAGACTCAAAGCTGGCAAGAATTTATTGTATATTAAAAAAAATTACTTATCTAGGTATCTTTTATTATCTGGGCTCAGAATCTCCAAGGATTTTCAGGAACTAAAGTGAAATAAAATCCCCGTGAAATGAACTGAAAGTGAGTGACATGTTTGCAAATGCAACATGTGTATATTGTAAATGCAGCATGTAGACATTCATTTATCAAGCACCAGGGCTCATAGAAAAATGATGCTTATGACTTTAGCATGCTCATCGAACCCACCACATGTCAGGTTTTGTTATGTTGCTGGGCTCACAATGAATAAACAAACTTGTCCAACTTAATCCATAGGAACCAAAGTTAAAGTGCATTTTTGGAGCTTTCAGAATAATGTTCTTACCATTATTACTACTCTTAAACAATTTTTCTTTTTCATGTACTTTAAGATTATGTATTAAAATGATGTTAATCATTGAACTCATACTCTAGTGGGGATATAGATGTGTATAGGTACAGGTAATTACTATATAGTTAAATTGGAGAAGGAAATGGCAACTCACTCCAGTGTTCTTGCCTGGAGAATCCCAGGAACCGGGGAGCCTGGTGGGCTGCCGTCTATGGGGTCGCACAGAGTCGGACACGGCTGAAGCGACTTAGCAGCAGCAGCACTACATAATAGGATGAGATAAATCCAGGGAGACCAGAAAGCTCAAAGGAGGGAAACTTAGCCTTGAGTGCCAGGCAATATTAGATTGTGATGTTAAGAAATGATAAAGAAACTGATGAAAGAGCCCTGAAGGCAGATAACAGAGGCAGGTTCTCTTTTGCCTCTTGTGTGTGCTGTGGTTATACCGCGTCTTTGGCCTGGAGTCCTTTGCAGTCACACCGTGCGGTGTCTCCTGACAAGCACGTTTTAAAATGCTTGCCCTTCTCAAACGCTCTTCTCTGTGGTCCATCCATTTCCTGGGTCTCATAACCTTGCTTGCGTTGTGTCATCGCCACCTTTCCTTCCTTTTCCTTCCCTTCCTCTTTCCTCTTTCCTTTCCTCCGTCTCTCCCCTGTGTCTTCTCTATAACTTCTTGCAACCAAGGTGGACTCTTGTAACCCACTCCATTGGCTGGACATTAACCAACCAGAGTGCGTCTTCTTTTTTTAAAAAAAAACCACTCTAAAAATTGTTTATTCTTAGGAACACATAGTACCAATGCCTTTGGTATAAGACTATGATTTCCCTTGATGAACACATAAAATATGTCCATTACCTTTTATACACATAGCTATCATCTAATAGTATTGTCTCAACCACAAACTATGTCTTCGTTTTGATCTCTAGAGAATTTGAAGAGGCACAGCGCCTGTATTGAAGCACTGTCTGTTGCATGAATAAACAATCACTCCTCAGTTTAATCCATTGTTGTTGTTCAGTTGCTAAGTTGTGTCTGACTCTTTGTGACTCCATGGACCGCAGTACACCAGCTTCCTTGTCCCCCACTGCCTCCCGAAGTTTGCTCAAGTTCATGTCCATTGAGTCAGTGATGCTACCTAACCATCTCATCCTCTGCTGCCCTCTTCTCCTCCTACCCTCAATTTTTCCCAGCATAGGGGATTTTCCAGTGAGGCAGCTCTTAGCATCAGGTGGCCAAAGTATTGGAGCTAAAGCTTCAGCATCAGTCCTTCCAATGAATATTCAGGTTTGACTTCTTTTAGGATTGACTGGTTTGTTCTTGCAGTCCCAAGGGACTCTGAAGAGTCTTCTCCAGTACCACAATTTGAAGGCATCAATTCTTCCATGCTCAGCTTTTTATATGGTCCAACTCTCACATCCATACCTGACTACTGGAAAAACTATAGCTTTGACTCTGTGGACCTTTGTCAGCAAGGAGATGTCTTTGCTTTTAATATGCTGTCTAGGTTTATCACAGCTTTCCTTCCAGGAAGCAAGTCTTCTAGTTTCAAGGCTGCAGTCACCACCCACAGTGATTTTGGAGCCCAAGAAAATAAATCTGCCACTGCTTCTACTTTTCCCCCTTCTATTTGCCATGAAGTGATGGGACCAACGCCATGATCTTAGTTTTTTGAATGTTGAGTTTTAAGCCAGCTTTCACGCTCTTTTTTTCACCTTAGTTAAGAGGCTCTTTAGTTCCTCTTCACTTTCTGCCACTAGAGTGGTATCATCTGCATATCTGAGGTTGTTGATATTTCTCTCAGCAATCTTGATTCCAGCTTGTGACTCATCCCGCCCAGCATTTCATATGATATACTCTGCATATAAGTTAAATAAACAGGGTGACAATACACAGCTTTGTTGTACTCCTTTCCCAATTTTGAACTAGTCAGTTGTTCTATGTAAGGTTCTAACTGTTGCTTCTTGACCCGCCTACAGGTTTCTCAGGAGATAGGAAAGGTGGCCTTTTATTCCCGTCTTTTTAAGAAGTTTCCACCGTTTGTTGTGATCCACACAGTGAAAGACTTTCTCATAGTCAGTGAAGCAGAAGTACATGTTTTTCCATGATTTCCCTGCTTTCTCTGTGATGTAATGAATGTTGGCAATTTGATCTCTGGTTCTTCTACCTTTTCTAAATCCAGCTTGAACACCTGAAAGTTCTCGGTTCACATACTGCTAAAACCTAGCTTGAAGGATTTTAAACATAATCTCACTAGTATGAGAAATGAGCACAATTGTCCAGTAGTTTGAGCATTCTCTGGCACTGCTCTTCTTTGGGATTGGAATGGAAAGCGACCTTTTCCAGTCCTATGGCCAATGCTCAGCATTACAAATTGTTTACATATTGAGTGCAGCACTTTAACAGCATCATCTTTCAGAATTTGAAATAACTCAGCTGGAATTCCATCACCTCCACTAGCTTTGTTGGTAGTAATGCTTCCTAGGGCCCACTCTGATCCAGAGGAATTCAAATTAAAGTACATTTTTGGAGATTTCAGAATAATGTTCTTACCTTTATTATTATTCTTATAAATTGTTTCTTTATTAAGAACATTAAGATTATGAATTAAAAATGATGTTAAATGTAATCATGTTATTTAGTATTGTAAGTAGCAACAATGTATTAATTCCTCCACCAAATCATGAACGATCAATATAGGTACTGATCATTTAAAAGCAGACACTTGTGTTCCAATTTGAAACAGACCAAAGATTTGTTAAGTAATCTGAGATTAGGTTCAAATGATTTTAATTTAATTTGGAGTGTAATATATGCTTTTAAAATAGGACTTGAAGGGAGGAGTTATCATCTTATTTGTGATATCTATAGTGGAACTGTGTGGTAGATTTCTATTTCAGAGTTTAACAAAGCAATTTGTTGAGTGGTGATATAGCAGAGTGTAGCAGTTACTGCCAAAATCTGCTGCATAACAGACCATCTCACAACTCAATGGTTAACTATAATTATTTTCATGGGCCTGACTGTTGGCTCAGGGTGAGTTTCATGTGAGCTGGGCTAAATGACAATGACTTGGTTTCACTCCACATCCCTCATCCTTCTTCTGGGACCAGCAGGGGAGCGTGAGTATGTCCTTCTCATGGTGTGGATAGAGGTAAAGACAGCAAGTGAACACACTTCCTGAAGCTGAGGTTCAGAATGAGCACACTGTCACTTCTGCCTCATTCTATTGGCCAAACCAAGACTTACGACTGTATGTGAGGGCAAGAGAAAGGGAATATCAGCACACGATGAGAGGACACTGCAAGGTTTCATGGAAAAGGCTGTGATACAGGGGGGATGAGTAAGAAGGAGCAGTGATATAATCTATACACAGACACCAGCTGGTTATTCACCAAACTGTTTCCTTTTCTTCCTCGTGTCCACAGCTAGACTGTATTGCCTTGCATCTCACGTAGTAATGTCTGTCTGGATGACCAAGTGTATGCCAGGCACTGTGAGCAGAAACGACTTGACCCATGGAACTTTCTAGTGAGAACTCTTCTGTGTTATTTCCCATGTCTTTTGTTTGATACAGACAAGCTAAGAAAGCTTGAAAGCCATGTATTAAAGATAGTTAGAAACACAAGATGAAAGAGGCTGTGTCCAATTAAAAATCCCATGTGGACTTTATGTGAGAGAGAAACACATTTTTATGTGTTGGAGTCGTTGCTCATTTTGAGGTTTGTTTGTTAATCAGCTAGAATGACCTTCAATAACATATGTGATATATACAGAGAGAGGCTCTGACAGCAGTCCCAGAGTTTCTTGAGAGCACTTTAAGACACACCACCCTCATGCTTGTTAGGGGTAATTTCAATTCTTTCAGGGGCACCTTCTCCCTGTTTGTGTAAATCCAGGAAGAAACACTCTCTCTCCTGAGTTTGAGGAGATATTCTTCCTGGTCACCAGGGCAGGACTGATGCATCATCAAATTTTGTGGGTATTTTTCATCATTAAAAAATGCATTACCAAGCACATGCTTATATGGAACACATAGAATTTTTCCTTGCACATTTCATCTGTTTGAATAAACAGGTGCTCTTTCTTATTGAGGCTTGTTTAGTATCATGGAATAAGTAATTGGAAATTGAAGACAGGGAGAAATCTCCGGCATGCAGAACATTTTTTTACTTCAAGTGTACATTTTAGCATTTTGTATATGCACTAAATAAATACTTTAAAAAAAATCTCTAAAATGCAGAGTTAACCTATTCCTACTTTGTAACATTACATTTATTTGCTGTTTAAAGAGAAAGTTTGGGTCTTCACACCTGAAAATTTATGAGATTATGAATATTTTTGTTTATTCAGGTTCATATAAAAGATAAACTCTAAGAAAAAATCCTGACCCCTTTAACTACTTTCTTTCTGCATGGATATGTGTCATAGGAAGGAAGCCCTGGCATTTATAATAATTCTGCATGTTTGGTAGAGATTCCTGGCCTTTTTGTAGGCAACTTTTGTTTTTCCTCCCCAGTGTCCTATTTTACCACTATTTGCAGACAAACTTTAACATCAATTATTTTTACTAACTTATAAAATGGCTGCTTGTGCAAAGCTCTGAAGGACCAAGATAAGAAAAAGAAAAAAAATATGTCTAAGAAATGAAGACGGGGAAGAGGAATATGGTGAGTCAAGATGAAGGAGTGGATCATCAAAAAGCCGAGAGATAACAATATTGGTGAGATGCAGAGAAGAGGGAAAGCTCTGTGCACTATTGATGAAATTGTAAACTCACACAGCCTGTATGAGAAATTGTATGGAGGTTTCTCAAAAATAAAAATAGACCTACCATATGATCCAACCATCTATTTCTGGGAATATATCCAAAGGAAATGAAAACACAACATGGATTCAAAAAGATAGCTGCACCCTCATGTTCATGGTGGCATTATTTGCAATAGGCAAAACATGGAAACATCTATCAATGGACAATAAAGAAATTGTGATACACACACGTACATACACACCAGAATATTATTCAGCCATAAAACCCCAGGAAATCCTACCATTTGTAACAACATGAATGGACCTGGAAGCCATTATACTGAGTGAAATTATTGAGACAGAAACACACATCCTGTATGTGGCAGAGGGTGGGTTTGGGGGAGAATGGATACATGTATATGTGTGGCTGAGTTCCTTTGCTGTTCATCTGAAACTGCTACAGCATTGTTAACTGGCTATACTCCAATACAAAATAAAAAGTTTAAAATATATGAAGCAAAAAAAGAAAGACATATAGTATATAATCTCATTTATATGTGGAATCTAAAAGAAAAAAATTAAACTAATTGAAAAAGAAATTAGATGTGTAGTTACCAGAGACAGAGGGGAGAGGGTGGGGAAATTGGAGGAAAGTGGTCTAAAGGGATACACTTCAGGTTATACGATAAATGAACTCCTCTGTCCATGGAGTTCTCCAGGCAAGAATACTGGAGTGGGTTGCATTCCCTTCTCCTGGAGATCTTCCCAACCCAAGGATCGAACCTTGGTCTCCTGCATGATAGGCAGATTCTTTACCATCTGAGCCACCAGCGTGCAGGGGATATACTGTACCAGGCGATGACTGGAGCTGACACTGCTGTGTGATACACGGAAAAGTTGTTAGGAGAGTAAATCCTATGAGTTATCATCACAAAGAGAGTATTTTTTCCTTTTTTTTCTTTCTTTTTTATTGTATCTGTATGAGAAGATGTTGTTAGTTCATCATTTCACAATATATGTAAATCAAATTGTTGTGCTCTACACATTAAACTTATTACAGCAATGTGTATCTATTATTTCTCAATAAAACTGGGAAAAAAGGCTCTCCTAAAAAAACAAAACTGAAGAGGGAGTGGGATCTGAACTGAATTTCTGACAAGCCAGACAGCACAATCCCTCGGGCAGGTGCAAGAGGCAGATGGTGCCAGTCCCGGGAGGGTGAGGTCCTGGTTCTACGAGGTGAGCAGCGGGCCCTGTCAGTGAGCGCTGAGTCTACATCAGGGCGTGGGTCCGATTTTAGGAGTCTGCAGTCAGCTGGAAGGTGCAGGACCTCACAGATGGGCAAGATTTCTCATTCAGGTAGAACCCGGGGACCTGGTGGACTCATGCTGAGATAACATGCGAAGGTCATCTGAGCTGCATGTATCACATAGGATGGGGACTTCTCAAGCTGTTGACTTGGAGCACTGCCCAGCACTGGTGGAAACAGAGCTGACTGGGCCCTGAGCTCTAAGCTCTCCGTCAACCACAAAAGTTCCTTTTATCTGGTTTTAGTACAAGTCTATGGGGGCACAGTTTGTAGAAGATTTGAGAGAGAAAAAGCCTTCTGTTGCTTTGGTATTAAACAGTTCGAAATCGTCCATCAGAAGGTATGTCTTCAGCCTGATGTTACAAGGAGACCCGGAGCTGCTCTGGTGGACGCTGAGGTTGTCCTTGTGTCTGGGGTTGGATGGGCTTCTCTATCTTTCAAGGAAGTAACTTTGCTCCACTGTCAGTGGTCACTGAGGTCATGGAGAAGCCGTGGAGGAGGTACAAGGAGAGAATACTTCCTGGGAGAAAGGTGAGGTTATGGGAAGTGATATTAGGGGAGATCACTGGTAGGTAAATGTTCTTCAAGGAGAGGCTACAAATATGCCTCATGACCACTGGCCCAATAGCAGTTAGGGACTAAGGGTCACATAAGCAAAAAACCAAGTTCTAGTCCCATATATCATCTAACCAATGGTTAGGTCCGGAGGGCACTATTTTATTTCAGCGTGTGGGCAGAAAGGCTCGCCAAAACTGAGTCAGCCCTGTAGACGGGGAAATGAATTTGACCTCAGCCGAAAACCAAATCTAGTAGCGCGATCAAACTTCATCAGTGGTTGATTCAAGTTACATAGACATTGTGTGTGGATGAACACATGGTCTCTGGGTAGGGAGGGAAAGAGGCACCTCTGTGGATCATACCCTCAGCCCATTCCCCTTCGTCTCTTGTAAGGGGTTCTGCAGGTCCAATGAGTTTGAATGGGGAGTCACCCAGAATGAAGGAATAGCACTGCTATTACACAACGAACTTTTGAAGACTGTAGACCACCAAGTGGGGAAGTCAGAGGACCACTTGCATAAATAAGAGTTGTTTGAGTGTGTAAAAAAAGAAAATAATAAAGCAGGCTCCTAGACTTCATCTAAAATCCACAGAATACAAATTTCTGAGGGTGGGGCTCAAGAATACACACTGATGCCAAGTCCCAGGATAACTCTTAGGCATTCTAACCTTTGAGAACTATTGCTTTAAAGCCCAGGATGGCTCTGATATGAAGCTATAAATCTGGAAAAATGTGACTCCACGTTGCCCTCCATGGTGTTGTTCTTGACTAAATGACAAAGACTCTACAAATTGTTTTGCAGGGAATCACCGTGTCTCAAAAACTGCTGTACCAGAGGTAGGGATGAATCATACGGTAAATTGACCTGTGACTGCTTGCTGGCAAAAGGAGGGGAAATCTTGAGATGGAGGAGAAAGATTGGAGACTGAGGTGTGCCCACAAGGGGATCCCTCATTAAGATTGTAATTTTTATTTCCTTTTCCCTTTGGACTCTGGGAATAGTCATGTTTGATACCCAGGAATACTTATTCCCTGGTTAACACACATGCTTCAGTGAAGGCTGTTGCACACATACAGTGCAGTTTACATGGTGTCTTAGGGGAAATCAGGGGCAGACCAGCGAAGGGAAGTGTGGCTTCCTGAGATTCACCCATGGCAGAGGCCAGCTGCATAGACGGCCCTCACTGTAGGCTGGAGCTTACAGAAGTTCATGCTGGGGCATCGGTTCATGCCACCGCATGGCTGGGAGAAGAACGAGACAAGATCAGTTCAGTTCAGTCACTCAGTCATGTTCGACTCTTTGCGACCCCATGGACTGCAGCACACCAGGCCCCCCTGTCCATCACCAACTCCCAGAGCTTGCTCAAACTCACGTCCTTCGAGTTGGTGATGCCATCCAACCATTTCATCCTCTGTCACCCCCTTCTCCTCCTGTCTTTAATCTTTCCCAGCATCAGTGTCTTTTCCAATGAGTCGGTTCTTTGTATCAGGTGGCTGAAGTATTGGAGTTTCAGCTTCAGCATCAGTCCTTCCAGTGAATACTCAGGACTGATTTCCTTTAGGGTGGACTAGTTTAATCTCCTTACAGTCCAAGGGACTCTCAAGAGTCTTCCCCAACACCACAGTTCAAAAGCATCAATACTTTGGTGCTCAGCTTTCTTTATAGTGCAACTCTCACATCCATACATGACCACTGGAAAATTGTCGGCAATGTCTCTGCTTTTTAATAGATTCTCTAGATGACAAGGGTAAGAGCTATCAATTGCCGTTGTCCCCACTTCTGCTTTTATTTTCGTCTTCAACCAACTCCAAACAGATTTTTATCTCTACTATCCTTATAACTGCTCTTCCCAATGTCTCCGTGATATTTTATTGCCAAATTCAATGATAGGCTCAAAGATCTCCCGTTTGCCCTGAGGTGAAGTCGCTCAGTCGTGTCCGACTCTTTGTGACCCCGTGGACTGTAACCTACTAGGCTTCTCCGTCCATGGGATTCTCCAGGCAAGAATACTGGAGTGGATTGCCATTTCCTTCTCCAGGGGATCTTCCCAACCCAGGGATCGAACCCGGGTCTCCTGCATTGGAGGCAGAGGCTTTAACCTCTGAGCCACCAGGGAAGCCCTACCAATAGGCATTTGCTCCAGTTGACCGTTTGCTTGTTGGAAACCTCTTCCCTTCACTTCCAGATCGCCTTTAATCTTGGTTTTCCTGCTCCCTCACTGGGGGCTCCTTTCAAGTCTCTGTTACTTATTTTTTCTCAACACTGATGTCACCTAGGACCCAGTACTTGGGTATTTTCTGTTATTACCTTTACTCAACCCATGGATAGATGACTCTCAATATATTTATCTCTAGCTCCAACCTCTTCTCACTTACAAATCCAACTGCTGACTGGCCTTCTCCATTGGGATGTGAAAGTATGGTGCTCAGTTGTGTCCGACCCTTTGCAACCCCATACACTGTAGCCTGCCAGGATCCTCTGTCCATGGGATTCTCCAGGCAAGAATACTGGAGTGGGTAGCCATGTGAAATGATGCTAATTGAACATGTCCAAGTTAAACTTGCATTTGTCCTGCTGCTGCTCCAAATCTGCTCCTTTTCGGCCTCCCCAACATCCCCTACTGCTTGGGTCCAAAGGCTTAGAGTTATCCCAGTCCATATCCAGTCCAGTAGCAAGCCCTGCTATCTCTACACCAGCAAACTATGCCCAAGATCTGCCCACTTCTCACCATCACCACCCAAATAGTGGCCCCAAACACTATGATCTCTCACCTGAATTTTTGCCATAGATCTAGATAAAAGTAACTTTCCTTGTGCTTCCAACAGTAAAGGATTAACTCAGCAGGCCTGGGTTGCCCAAACCTTGCACTTTTAAAAAAAAAAAAAAAAACTAGCCTTTTTCTGGCTCCTGGGAAACTACCTCTATAATTTTGGAATAGCCAGCCCCCAAAATGTTACTTTCCAGGAGTTAGACAAGAGCCAGAATTCTTTATTTTGGCAAAATATACATGACAAAAAATTAACCATTTTAATCATTTTTAGGTGTAAAATTCAGTGGTATCAAGTACACTGACAATATTGTGCAACATTCATCACTAAACATTTCCAGAACTTTTTCATTTCCCCAAACTGAAATGCTGCATTCATCCCACAATACCACTTTCCCCCTTCCCTTCAGCCCTGGTCACTTCTATTTTCTTCTCTGTCTCTATTACCTATTCTAGGTCCCTTATACAAGAGGAATTATATTAAAATATTTATCTTTTTGTGTCTGGTTTATTTGGCTTAGCATAAGGCTTTTAAGCTTCATCTATGGTACAACATGCATCAAAATTTTAATTTCTTTATGGCTTAGTTACATTCCATTGTATGCTGTTGTTGTTGCTCAGTCCCAAAGTCATGTCCAACTCTTTGAGACCCCATGAAGTTCAGCACGCCAGGCTTCCCTGTCCTTCACTATTTCCCTGAGTTTGCTCAAACTCATGTCCATTGAGTCGGTGATGACATCCAACCATCCCATCCTCAGTCGCCCCCTTCTCCTCTTGCCTTCAATCTTTCCCAGCATCAGGATCTTTTCCAATGAGTCAGCTCTTCTTATCAGGTGGCTAAAGCACTGGAGCTTCCACATCAGTCCTTCAAATGAGTATTTAGGGTTGATTTCCTTTAGGATGGATTGGTTTGATCTCCTTGCAGCCCAAGGGACTCTCAAGCGTCTTCTCCAGCACCACTGTTTGAAAGTTTGTTTTCACCATTTGGTTATTGTGAGTAATGCTGCTGTGACCATTGGTGTACAAGTATCTGAGTTCTAGTTTTCAGTTCTTTTCATGTATATCTAGAAGAAGAATTGCTGGGTCATATGGAAATTGTGTATAACTTTTTGAAGAACCACCCGCTATTTTCCACAGTGGTTGTACCATTTTATGTTCTCACCAGCAATACATTCCGTTCCGTTCAGTTGCTTAGTCATGTCCGACTCTTTGCGACCCCATGAATCGCAGCACGCCAGGCCTCCCTGTCCATCACCAACTCCCGGAGTTCACTAAGACTCACGTCCATTGAGTCCGTGATGCTATCCAGCCATCTCATCCTTGGTTGTCCCCTTCTCCTCCTGCCCCCAATCCCTCCCAGCATCAGGGTCTTTTCCAATGAGTCAACTCTTCGCATGAGGTGGCCAAAGTACTGGAGCTTCAGTTTTAGCATCATTCCTTCCAAAGAAATCCCAGGGTTGATCTCCTTCAGAATGGACTGGTTGGATCTCCTTGCAGTCCAGGGGACTCTCAAGAGTCTTCTCCAACACCACAGTTCAAAAGCATCAATTCTTCGGCACTCAGCCTTCTTCACAGTCCAACTCTCACATCCATACATGACCACAGGAAAAACCATAGCCTTGACTAGACAGACTTTAGTCTGCAAAGTAATGTCTCTGCTTTTGAATATACTGTCTAGGTTGGTCATAGCTTTTCTTCCAAGGAGTAAGCGTCTTTTAATTTCATGGCTGCAGTCACCATCTGCAGTGATTTGGGAGCCCCAAAAAACAAAGTCTGACACTGTTTCTACTGTTTCCCCATCTATTTCCCATGAAGTGATGGGGCCAGATGCCATGATCTTCGTTTTCTGAATGTTGAGCTTTAAGCCAACTTTTTCACTCTCCTTTTTCACTTTCAACAAGAGGCTTTTTAGCTCCTCTTCACTTTCTGCCATAAGGGTGGTGTCATCTGCATATCTGAGGTTATTGATATTTCTCCCAGCAATCTTGATTCCAGCTTGTGTTTCTTCCAATCCAGCGTTCTCATGATGTACTCTGCATATAAGCAATACATTAGAGTTGCAATTCTCAGCATCCCTCCCAATATTTATTATTTTCAATTTTTAAAATATTGCTGCCATCTTAATGGGTATGAAACGGTATTGCATTGGGGTTCACACAGTCAATATCTCATCGTCTTGTGTGTGAACTGACAAAGAGACTTGGGTCTCTGTCTTGTGTGTGAACTGACAAAGAGACTTGGGTCTCTCCTTGCCCTCCTCATTTGCTTCCTCACTGCATTTGTCCACTGTTGCTCATGGCTCGTTGTAAAATGCCCCTGTAATAGATTGTCTTGTTGGCTCCCTTCTCCCTGCACAAATCAACACTCTCCTGCCTGCAAAACAATTTTCTGTCTACCCAAACTGCTGTCCCCACAGAGGTGTTCCTTAAATAGTTGCTGAGTAAACAAATTCATAGACTTACTAACAGAGACTCTTTCCTGAGAAAACTTAGAGTCAAGTGTACAATTTTATTTTATTTATTTTTGGTCATGTGGCATGTGGAATCTTAGTTCTCTGACCAGGGTTGAAACCTGTTCCCCCTTGAGTTGAAATCAGAGTCTTAACCACTGGATTACCAGGGGAATCCCTAGTATACAATTTTAAAGTGAATGAGTCATAAGAAAGACTCAGATAAAGGGGAATCAGGACAGAGAGGATTCATGGAGGAGAATGGGAATTGAAGAATGAGTAGGACTTTGGGAGGAAGAGAGAAAGGCACCTTCAACAAAGGAGAACATTGTATGTGTCTCTTTTGGCTGAATCTTAAGGTATGCAAGAAAAGAACCTGTCCTTACTTTGAAAGACTTAAATGTCATGGTTGGGACTTTTGATTTCACTTAGTAATCAATCTGGACTTAATAAACTTTTTAAGAGTCCTAGAGTTGCAAGGAAAGATGACACCTCTGTGTGCTCTATTGTGCTTAGGTTTAGAGAAAGAAGGCCCCAGAAGCAGGGGAATGGCTGGTAAGACCATTGGAACAATTAAAGGGCATATTTATTATGAAAATGGGGACTAAGATAGCAGCAGCAGAAAAAGGACGTTTGGAGGTTGTTTTGAGTGATACTTTAAAGAAAAAGCCAATCAATAACTGAAACGCTCTCAAGAGGAAGGGGTCAAGGAAGATTCTGAAATTCTGAGCCTCTAGATCTGAGAGGCTGGAGGAATCCTACTAATAGAAACATAGAATTCATGCGTGGAAGCACGTTTAAGATGGAAATGTTGAAAACATGGAGGCTAAAATGTTGCTGTATTATTTCCTATGAAGAGACTAACATGTGAGGTTGTAACTCAAGGGAAAAGTCAGGTATACTAGTGTAGATCTGGAAAATGCCGTTATCATGATGACGTTGGAAAAAGTGTGGCTCTAGAGTACCTATAGAAAAGAGAGTAAGGAAAGAGCTGATGATGAAGGCCAATCATTCAGGAATGTTTCTAAAGGAGGAAGAGGAGTCAGAATGCAAGAGAGAGACAGGGATCTCTTCACAGCCCAGCGGGGAGAGAATTTCTAGGAGAAAGTGATCAGCTCTGTTCTGAAGTTGCAAAGAGGTGTTTGGAAGATGCTTTGGATTTTGGCAATTAATGTTAAGTAATTCACAACCTTTGAGAAGATAGTTTATATTCACTGGAGGAAGTAAGACAGAATAAAATATCAGAGAATAGAGTAGAGAATGTGAGGATGATGAATGGAGCTTCCTCTTTCAAGATGATTAGCAATAAAGGCTGGGGGATGGGGGATAATAGAAGAGCTGGAAGGGGAGGAATTCTTAAAAATGGGAAAACAAGTGTAGCAGCCCTGCCCTAGAGCTGAAGGTCCTGGTGTCTGTAATGTCAGTGTGGGAGACTTAGCATTGTCTATGGTTTTGTTATTTTAATTATTATTATTTTTTAATGGCAGCTAAAGGTGTACAGACTATGTTAAATTAATATTTTTAAGGTGTAATTTTTCAATTCATTTAGAACTTGCAAGTATGGTCCTTTTAAGCAAATGAAATACTTACGAAATGGACTTTCTTCTAATTTTGATTCACCATGACTTTACAATACCAACTAATGAAGATATTCACTCTACCTTCCTAAACTTGTGTGTGTGTGCTTAGTTGCTCAGCCGTGTCTGATTCTTTGTGACCTCACAGACTGTAGCCTACCAGGCTCCTCTGTCCATGGGATTCTCCAGGCAAGAATACTGGAGTGGGCTGCCATTCCCTTCTCCAAGGGATCTTGCCGACCTAGGGATTGAACCTGGGTCTTCTGCATTGCAGCTCGATTCTTTATGTTTGAGCCACCAGGGAAGCCCATCTGCTTAAACATCAGTTCAATTCAGTTCAGTCGCTCAGTCGTGCCCGACTCTTTGTGACCCCATGAATTGCAGCACGCCAGGCCTCCCTGTCCATCACCAACTCCCGGAGTTCACTCAGACTCATGTCCATTGAGTCCGTGATGCCATCCAGCCATCTCATCCTCTGTTGTCCCCTTCTCCTCCTGCCCCCAATCCCTCCCAACATCAGAGTCTTTTCCAATGAGTCAACTCTTCGAATGAGGTGGCCAAAGTACTGGAGTTGCAGCTTTAGCATCAGTCCTTCCAAAGAAATCCCAGAGCTGATCTCCTGCAGAATGGACTGGTTGGATCTCCTTGCAGTCCAAGGGACTCTCAAGAGTCTTCTCCAACACCATAGTTCAAAAGCATCAATTCTTCGGCGCTCAGCCTTCTTCACAGTCCAACTCACATCCGTACGTGAGCACAGGAAAAACCATAGCCTTGACTAGATGGACCTTAGTCGGCAAAGTTATGTCTCTGCTTTTGAATATGCTATCTAGGTTGGTCATAACTTTTCTCCCAAGGAGTAAGCGCCTTTTAATTTCATGGCTGCAGTCACCATCTGCAGTGATTTTGGAGCCCCCCCAAATAAAGTCTGACACTGTTTCCACTGTTTCCCCATCTATTTCCCGTGAAGTGATGGGACCAGATGCCATAATCTTCATTTTCTGAATGTTGAGCTTTAAGCCAACTTTCTCACTCTTCTCTTTCACTTTCATCAAGAGGCTTTTAGTTCCTCTTCACTTTCTGCCATAAGGGTGGTGTCATCTGCATATCTGAGGTGATTGATATTTCTCCCAGCAATCTTGATTCCAGCTTGTGCTTCTTCCAGCCCAGCGTTTCTCATGATGTACTCTGCATAGAAGTCAAATAAGCAGGGTGACAATAGACAGCCTTGATGTACTCCTTTTCCTATTTGGAACCAGTCTGTTGTTCCATGTCCAGTTCTAACTGTTGCTTCCTGACCTGCATATAGGTTTCTCAAGAGGCAGGTCAGGTGGTCTGGTATTCCCATCTGTTTCAGAATTTTCCACAGTTTATTGTGATCCACACAGTCAAAGGCTTTGGTATAGTCAAGAAAGCAGAAATAGATATTTTTCTGGAACTCTCTTGCTTTTTCCATGATCCAGCAGATGTTGGCAATTTGATCTCTGGTTCCTCTGCCTTTTCTAAAACCAGCTTGAACATCTGGAAGTTCACGGTTCATGTATTGCTGAAGCTTGGCTTGAAGAATTTTGAGCATTACTTTACTAGCATGTGAGATGAGTGCAGTTGTAGTTTGAGCATTCTTTGGCATTGCCTTTCTTTGGGATTGGAATGAAAACTGACCTTTTCCAGTCCTGTGGCCACTGCTGAGTTTTCCATATGTGCTGGCATATTGAGTGCAGCACTTTCCCAGCATCATCTCTCAGGATTTCAAATGCTTAAACACAGAAGTTTGCAAATACTAGGTTTTTCTCAGTATTTCTTTAACAAACATAGCATGCAACATTCAAAATTTTTGACATAGGTACTTAAATTTTACATGGAATATATGTTCATAGTATTTCAAAATTCATGCAACTTTTTTGGAAAACATAGCTTCTTTGGAAAATGGACTGTAAAACTTAATAGATTTTCCATTTTGTCAACTGGAATATTTTATCTTAGTTTGTTTTCCAGTGCTCACTTTTTATTCTTTGTTCATTTAACCTGCCAATTGTTCTTTTTTATGGTAAAGTGGCTTTTAGTATTTGTTTCTTTAAAAATTTGGTGCCTTTTCAAACTGGCATGTTCTTAAAGTGTTTTTCTTCCTTGATTAAAAGCGTGTGTTTAATCACATCAACTTTACCAAATGAAACTAAGCCATACTGTTTTTAAGCCAATTAAGACAACTGCAATTTTTAAATGTAACATTTTGGGGTGAGGAACACATGAGACTTGACTTGATTTAGACTGAAAGAAACTGCCTTAAGAAATTCACTGAAGGTTTTAGTATTGTCTGAAAGTTTAAAAAGAGAGAAGAAGAGAGCAGTTTTGTTTTACAGTAAAAAAAAAAAGTATGGTTATTCTACAATGTGAAAGAAGAAAAAGCAAATTCAGGATGCACAATAAGTTGCAGAAAGTGAAATTTATCTCCCTGAAAATAATACATTTGAAAAGAGCAATGAAAATGTACTGAAAATTTGAAAGCATTAGGTCAGTTTTGATGGATTTATTCATAAAATGGAGGCTATTTTTTAGTTTGTTTTGCTTTACAATACTGTATTCATTTTGCTATACATTGACGTGAATCAGCCACGAGTGTACATGAACTCCCAATCCCCCCCTCCCCCCATCACAGTCTTTAAAGGATCTTTTAAGTGGGGCTGGTGTGGACCAAAACTCCCCCCTCTTCTCTGGCTGATTTGTAATTACTGATACATTCAAGTACACGTTGAACATGCACGTGAAATACATTTGGCCAATGGAAATAAAAAATAGAAAAGACTGTAAATAGATCAACCAAAATGAATTCTCTGTCTAAGTGAATCATGCAATTAAACAAACAAAAAGCAAGCACAGAAAGAAAAATGGAAAAAATTTGATTTGGGGTGTTAGAACTGGAGGGGTGGGGGCAGAGGTGTGATGGGAAGAGAAGGGGAAGGAAGGATCAGGAAGTGGGGTGGGGGGAGAATGTACCCCGAGGCTCCCTCCTCCAAGAATGAAGAGATGGAGATGCTGCTGAACAAAACTTGGGTCCCCTAGCCCATGGGCAGGAAAGCCAGTCTATTGTCGCTGGGAGTGGTGAAGCAAGTGCAGCGCTTATTGCAGGCAACAACCATGTAAGGAGTTCTGGAGAGCTTAAAAGGCCTGCACCTCCCGAAGGCTGGCAGGGCAAGATTTTTAAAGACAGAGTGATCAAGAGGGGTTGTGAGGCGTGTGATCAACTCACAGATGTTTTCCTAATTGGTCGGTGATGAGGTAATCGGGAGTCAACATCATCAACCTCTGGTTTCAGCCTGTCTGGGGTCTGTGTGCTCTGGGGCAGCACACAGTGAGGGTTTCAGTATTTGCAAAAGACCTCAAAGAACACGGCTTAGAATATTATCTGTAGCCCTTGAGAAGGAACTAGAAGTCTTTGGCTTTGTTTAATGGCTACCCTGTTATTATTTTGTCTGGCTTGACTGTTTATCTTTGCTCCTACATTTTCTCACTTTGCTAAATCAATTTATTCTCTGGGACTCAGGGAAGGTCTAGGAGGTTCAAGTTTATCTACAGATAAGAGGCAGGTGGAGGACATGGCAGGGAGGGAGTAGGTCTGTTCTGGGAGGGTTCCATAAGGTTACAGAAATAATGGCTAGATAGATCCTGGGAGTTCTGAGGAGGGAATTCAGGGAGTTTTGTCTGATGCCCTTGATCTTAGGGACATAGAAGGAGGCAAGGCCATTGTCCTGGGACAAAGTTAGACACGGGAAGGGGTTAGACAGGTGGTTTGAGCAAGGGAAACAAAGTTTGTATGAGTGCAGTGGGCAGGGGATGGCAGCAATGTGAATACACTTCAGGTGTTTCTTGAAAAGTGTTGCAGAAGAAGGGAGAGCATGAAGTCAGATAAGCATTGGGCCCTGTTTTTTTTTTTTTGCCTTTAAAAAGTGCAGGGTTCATGGGTGGGGGGCTTCCCACCTTCCCACAGTCAGTGGTAAAGTATCTGCCTGTCAAGCCAGAGACTCAGGTTCAAACCCTGGATTGGGAAGATCCCCTGGTGTAGGCAATGGCAACCCACTCCAGTATTCCTGCCTGGGAAATCACATGGGTGTAGGAGCTTGGTGGCCTACGTCCATAGGGTGTCAAAGAGTTGGCCACGACTGAGTGACCAAACCCCCACCCCCACCGGGTGTGGAGGGTGGTCTGGAGCCCTCCCCACACCCCACACTCAGTATACTCTGTCACCTCCAGGCACACACACAGGTGTGTGTGCGGGTCACACTTCTGAACTGGGGGTAGCCGTCAGCACCCTGGGCTCTGAGATTATTTCAGCCTCTCATCTTTCCCCCTGAGCCACTTTATCCTGTGAAAAACATGTGCTTGAGACACAGCTCACACGATTTTGGCTTTATATACTCTCCCATCTGAATCTACTCTGTGATTTCAGAAATAAAACGTAGAAGAAGAATGGAAAAGCAAAGAAGAAAGAAGAAAAAGTAATCTCCATCTGCAAACCCCTTATCAGAAAATTTCAGAGTTATCACCATGCCTGCTCTAGGCAGTCTTCCGTTATCAGGCTTAGAAGCTGGGCTGGGACTTGGCAGGGAGAGAATGCCAGGGGAAGCAGAGGAGTGCAGAGGTGGTTTGTCTAACTCCAGCTCCCGTTCCTGACGAAGCGATGACTTCTAGGAAGTCATTTTCTCACAAAGTCACCGTGTCTTTAGGCTGCGGTCCTGCATTTTGTCTCTATTGCCCTTCATCATATCTCTCCTTTCTCTCAACTAATCAAAATCATTCAGGCTCTGTGATGCCCCATCCACTTTGATTAAGAATAGTTCTGCAGTTTGGCCCTTGATGTGATCTAAGAAAATTAGGTGAACGTTGATGGGGATATGACCATGGGCAGGCCCCGGGTCTCGTGCTGTGAGTGGACAGGGCTGAGCAGGAAGACACAACGCAGGCAAAGAGGCCGAGCCTGGCAAATGTGGGGTCAGAGACGGACAGGGTCTGGGAGATGGCTTCCAGTTGGGAGAGCTTGGGAATGAGTGAGTGGGGCGTGACTTTAGAACCGGGCTTGCAGGGTTTAAGCGATGAGACAAGATTTGGGCCAGATGCTAGGGAGATGGGGGCTGTCTTCCTGGTGGAGGAAACC
>SJXQ01001239.1:356586-448085 GCA_006408695.1 Aepyceros melampus
CCAGGTGAGCAGAGGCGTGGTGGTGGGGGTGGGGGTGGAGGTGGGGAAGGGCAGAAAGGAAGCCAAGCACACTCATGGGCTGCACTAAAAGCCGTGTGAGGAGGGGTGGAGGTGCCCTAGACTTGCGCGCTCTGCTCAGGAGATTGGAACTTTTTCTGTGAGCAGTTCAAAGCCTTTGAAGGCTGCCTGATCATTGCCAAACTTTCTCTTTTATCTGCCTGTTTGCTGTTCAATCTGTGCTTCCCAGTTTCATCTGTTAAGAAGGAAACTCTGGCACTTCTGGGGCTGCTCTGAGGTCATTTTTGAATCCTCTGCTCTCCGCTGATCCCTCCTTATCTGGGTCCCGCTGTTTCGCTTGGCTCATCTTGACTGCCTGTCAGCACTATCTACACACAGCAGTTTTGCGTGCTTCCCTTTTGAGAGTGCAGGATCACATTTTGCCAGTGTTCAGTTTTAAGAAGTTTTCTCACGTTTTCAAGGATGTGATTAGGAAGAAAACATGTACACGTGTAATGAGCCATAGGTGGCATCCTGAATATTGTTATGGTATAGCTGAGATTAAAAACATTAAGAAACACAGCAAGGATCTCACACCCTCAGACTTTTGGCCCTGAAACCACTTTATTTATTTATAAAAATGTTTTTATTTATTTATTAAAAAAATTATAGTGCTGTGATAATTACTGCTCTTCAGTAAAGTGATTCAGTTATACATACATATATGTGTGTGTATATATGTTTGTGTATATATATATATATATATATATACATTCTTTGTATAAATTTCTTTTCCATTATGGTTTATCGTAGGATACTGAATATTGTTGTCTGTGCTATTCAGCAGATCCTTGTGCTTATCCAGCCAATACATGAAAACTTACATCTGTCAACCCCAACCTTCCACTCCGTCCCTCCCCTCCCACTTGGCAGCCTTCACCAGGCTGTCCTCTATGCCTGTGATCCTGCTTCTGTGGCATAGATAGGTCCATTTGTGTCTTATTTTAGATTCCACGTGTAAATGATATCATGTGGTGTTTGTCTTTCTCTTTCTGACATCACTTTACATAGAAGTTGACAGATAAGAAAATAAAAAGGAAGATCTTGATCCTTATCGTTTTGCTTAGTAGGCTCAATGATGAAAGTTCTGGAGGATTCTTTTTGTGGCACTTAGTAGGTGCTCAATTAAACATTAGCTATTGGAGAAGGAAATGGCAACCCACTCCGTATTCTAGCCTGAAGAATCCCATGGATGGAAGAGCCTGGTAGGCTACAGTCCATGGGGTCGCAACGAGTCGGACACGACTGAGCGACTTTACTTTTACTTTACTTTTATTAGTTCTATTAGAAGAGCTTATGTCTACATGGGAGGCACCAGGAGATTTCCCTTCCATGCTGGGATCCCTCATTTAGACACAAAGTTCCACAGTGCAGTGTGTTATTTTTGATGAAAAAGAGCAAGCCATCAAAGGGAACAGTTTGGTACATATGGCACATCCATATGAAAACGCTTATGTCACTTCTTAAAGGTGATTACTAAAACCCTTATAAAATACTATAATGTAATGTTGAGAGGAGAAAGGCAGAATGGAAAATTGCCTATCATCGGGGATTTAAACACTTTAAAAATGAGAGGTGTCTGTTGCACAGACAGCCTCTTGAAGACTGAAGGCTGGACCCAGTGAAGGCGGTCCCTGGAGTTGGGGGGTGCTGACCAGATACAGGATTGCAGGCTAAGTCTGAAGCTAAGTGAGCGATAAACATCCCTGAGTATGAATATGTTTTCAAAAGAGACCCATCTAAGGTAAAGAGTGTCATTTGCCTGTATCCAAGTGTCAAGAAAACTGAATTTGCTTCCTAGCTACTCCCTGCTTTTCCGTTTTCTCGTCTTTCCAAATACTTTTCATTTGGGTTGTTTCCTCTAAAATTGGTGCACAAATTAATGTCGTTTAACTGAATGTCATTTGCACACCTCTTACAACCAGACGCTCCTGGTTACGTCCACTGCTGCCCATGGCTAGAGCGTTCACAGAATCGTGAATTATATCTGTCTTTGTGGTTAATAGATGAACTCGTCCATGTTAGGATTTGCGGCTGCCTCCTTCCCCAAGTGTCTGGGGACAGAATTGGCAGTAACGAGTGACCCCCTGCCTTTCACAGACGCACAGAGTCTGGAAGTTAACTTAGATAGATGAGCGGGTGGGTTTATGGTAGCGGACTCCTACCATATAGTCATAAAGTCACTTGCCATTATGTGAAGCCCCAGAAATTAGACCCTGCTGTTAAAAAAGAGAAAGAAGCAGCTACCGGGTGTTCTGAGCACCCTGCATGAAGGGAGTTACTGCATATTTCTATTTCTGTGAAGGAAGGTAACTATTTCAGCGCCTCCTCTTCTCTGATGCTCAGTCCTGATTTTCTTCTCCCTGCTTATTACCCTCCGGCACTTTTCTGTGATGATATTTATGGACTGTGCTCTCTCAGAGATGCCTCTCCCCTGGAGCCCTCGAGGGGCAACTATAGCAGCTACTGCTTGTCTGTCCCCCTCCTGTACTGTACACAGGCAGCCATGTAAGCTCAGGTTGAGCAGGAGAAGACCTGAGCAATGCACTCTCAACCCTCCTTCACACCTGCTCTGCACCGTGGAGTTGAGATCTCACCCTTTCCAAGATGTCCAGCCTGAGAAGTTATTTAAAGAAAGAAAATGAAAGTGAAGTTGCTCAGTCAAGTCCGACTCTTTGTGAGTCCCCATGGACTGTAGCCTACCAGGCTCCTCTGTCCATGGGATTCTCCAGGCAAGGATACTGAAGTGGGTTGCCATTTCCTTCTCCAGGGGATCTTCCCAACCCAGGGATTGAATCCAGGTCTCACATATTGCAGGCAGACGCTTTACCCTCTGAGCCACCAGGGAAGCCCGAGTTATTTAAAATCTTGCTTAAATAAGCCGATCTTCTTGCTGCCAGCTCCACCCACACACCTCTCTCGTATCTGACTGGCACACCTCTGTGTGTGGGCGTCAACACATGGAACCTCTGAGACGTGGCTCATAAACGGTGAAAGCATGCAGTGAAGAGTTAGCTGACTCTTCGCCTTCCTTTCTTCCTAAGCCATCATCTCTTACTCTGGGAGACCCGGGGATCACGCAGAATGAAAACTGGCTGGTTCTATAGATGATCTGATAGCATTTTCTAGATGAGGAGATGGATGCTCAAAGAACATTGCTCAAGATCACAGGCTGACAAGTGACAGCTGTGGGGCATGATTGCTTCCATCCAACCTGGCAGCCTTTTCATCATGGCATTAGACTTACTTGAGTTACATTCTCAATTCTGTAAACGTCTAAGAGGCTCTGCAGGAAAAGCTGATTTGCTTCCCAGCTTTGCCCAGATGCCATCTCTTTCATGACGCTTTTACAGATGGACCTGGTCATGAGAGACCTCTGCAGCCTCCAATCTCCCTTAGCATTTTTAAAAACTGTGCAGAGTGTTTGGAGTCTACAGTACTGTCATCAATTAGGGTTAATCAGATACATGTTTTAGGCTCCCTACTGGTCCCATCACTTCATGGGAAATAGATGGGGAAACAGTAGAAACAGTGTCAGACTTTATTTTTTTGGGCTCCCAGTACTCTTGCCTGGAAGGTCCCATGGATGGAGGAGCCTGGTGGGCTGGAGTCCATGGGGTCGCTAAGAGTCAGACACGACTAAGCGACTTCCCTTTCACTTTTCACTTTCATGCATTGGAGAAGGAAATGGCAACCCACTCCAGTGTTCTTGCCTGGAGAATCCCAGGGACGGGGGAGCCTGACAGGCTGCCGTCTATGGGGTCGCACAGAGTCAGACACGACTGAAGCGACTTAGCAACAGCAGCAGCAAATCACTGCAGATGGTGACTGCAGCCATGAAATTAAAAGACGCTTAGTCCTTGGAAGAAAAGGTATGACCAACCTAGATAGTATATTCAAAAGCAGAGACATTACTTTGCAGACTAAGGTCCATCTAGTCAAGGCTATGGTTTTTCCTGTGGTCATGTATGGATGTGAGAGTTGGACTGTGAAGAAGGCTGAGCGCTGAAGAATTGATGCTTTTGAACTGTGGTGTTGGAGAAGACTCTTGAGAGTCCCTTGGACTGCAAGGAGATCCAACCAGTCCATTCTGAAGGAGATCAACCCTGGGATTTCTTTGGAAGGAATGATGCTAAAACTGAAACTCCAATACTTTGGCCACCTCATGTGAAGAGTTGACTCATTGGAAAAGACCCTGATGCTGGGAGGGATTGGGGGCAGGAGGAGAAGGGATGACCGAGGATGAGATGGCTGGATGGCATCACTGACTTGATGGACATGAGTCTGAATGATCTCAGGGAATTGGTGATGGACAGGGAGGCCTGGCGTGCTGCGATAAATGGGGTCACAGTGTCGGACAAGACTGAGCGGCTGAACTGAACTGGACAACAGGAGCTACTCGAAGGCAGCAGTTGTGTCTTTTAAGTTTCTGTTGTTCTCATAATGCTGGCACAGTGCTTGGTGGTGAACACTCAATAGAGGTTTGCTGCCCAAACGAGGGTGGGGATGAATGAATGAACCATGAACCCACTGGACTCGCACGTTGGTTTCCTCTTGGGTAAGGGTGCTGTAAATCACAGGGTGGCGGTTCTCTGGGGACTGAGGGCTTTGTGAGTTATGGGGAAGTCTTCCTGTCTCTCTGGCTGAGTGAGCAGTGATAACATTCAAACTGCAACCTTGGAGTAGCGAGCAGTTAGTAAATCACTGCTCTGGGAGGTTCATTCATATGGGCCCTTCATAAATCCGTGAAATGGCTGCCACTTGTCAGCCAAGCAGGTTGGCTCCTCAACAGACCAGGTTGTTTCTTATGTTCACCTGGCTAGGATGTTGATTGCTGCTGAAAATGGTTCCAGCATCATCAGTGTCCCTGCAGAGTCTATGGCTTTTTGTCACAAGCGTCTGCCTCTTAAAGGACCTTCCTCACCAACTAGAAGAGGGCCGCAAGAGCTCATTGTCGGATCACAGTGGTGACGGTAACGTGGGGCAGCTGTCACACCTTCAGGCCTGTGCTGCACAAGGCTGAGCTTTTTATTTAGCTTGGATTTCCTCCCTTGATAAGTTTTCTTATGGGGGATTCTGTGGCTTAGGGAGTGGTGAAAGTCACATCTCCTTAAGAACTGTGGGAAGCTCTCCTGATAAGAAAAACTATAAATTCTGGTCCATCTCAAAGAATAAGTGACTTTTGGAAACCATTAAGTGACTCCATGCATCCTGCACCCCATTAAAATATTTTTGCTTTTTTATCTTAGTCCTAACGCTGGGATCTCGGATGTTCAAGGTAGCAATTAACCGAGTTGGAAGGCTGATTCAGATTCCTGAGCTAATAGGAGAGGATGAGTGAAGTTTCTCCAAGTTCTTTCTTTTTCCTTCACAATGCATTCAACAACAAGTCTTTATTAAGTACCTCATATGTGTCAAGAACCAAGACAGACTTTGGTGATAGGAACACGAAGTAGCTTTTGCTTTCAAAGATTTCATCATTTGAGAGGCTAGTGGATATGTGCATAGATGGTGTCTGGAGAGAACAGCCCTGTGATGGAGATGGGGTAAACTGCCCTGGGAATAGGAACGAGAATGAAGCATGCTGGCTTGGGAAAAAGTCACTGAACTGGGGCAGCAAGAACAGCAAGGAGAAAGGACTTGATGAATTCAGGGCATTAGGCATCCATTCACCCACAGATCATTATTGATCAATCCATGAGGCTGGCTGTGTGCTGACCCCTGTGTCACTTTGGTATATATGGGACTGCCTGGGGTCTCAGTCTTCCAGGACTCAGCATTCAGATGGAGTTGACATTGCTATGGAGAAAGTTGGGAGATGAGATGGAGGTTGGGCTGATAGATGGTGAGAGGCTCTGGTTTTGGACTAAGAAGTGGGGACTTTGGCTGGCAACATCTTGGCTTATGGTCTAAACCAAAGACCAGTCCATTAATGAGGAGCGTATATATGTTTCCATTTTTGCAAACATTATTGCAGTGAATAACTGTTCTTGCATTATTTCATGCATGTGAGTGCCTGCTGGAGCACCAGGTTCTAAGCTGGAATCACTGGGTCAATAGAGTGTGTGCATTTGTAATTTTATCAATGTTCACAGTGTAAGAGATGCACTTACATCCCTACTCATCACACACACACACACACACACACACGCACTCTTCATTCACTCACACTGAAATGAGGATAATCTTTCATTTCACTCTCTAATAATTGCCACAGACGGCCAAGCTCCTGCTCTCTCTAAAGGCATGAAGGCATGTATTGGGGATGGATGACTTCTGTCCCAGACAGATCCAGGAATACTCCCTGTGTTCCACCTTGGTTCAGATTTCCGTCCTGTGGGGACCTGAAGTGAAGCAACGTGGGAAGAAGTGATTGGCCTTCAGGCTGTTTGACTCAAAGGTTAGGAGTGTCCCCATACACAACTGCTGAATAGGACTCTAAATAACTCACAGTGGGTGCGTCATTGATGAAGTCTTAACATTTTGTTCATTTTTCCCACCTGTATTTTCAGTGGCTTATGCCACTTCTTGGGAAATGATGGCCCTAAGTCCCATTTGTCCTCAACTTTTAATCTTGGAATGTGTGGACCTATTTAATCATCTACCACATCAATAATAGTTAATAATTTTTTGTCATTTTCATGGGGTGATAAAAAGCTAGTAGCCTATGATTACTTGGACTTATCCCAAGAACATCAAACTTAAGTCTGTGTTTTTCAGGCCTCCTCTACCACCTCCTGCCACATACCTATGCAAGTGGAAGATGAAGGCAGAAATCTGTGGTTTTCAGGCATAAATCCCACGCATGCAAAACAAAAGATAACTGAAGTTTGGCCCAACTATCTCAGTTGTCATTTCCATCCTCCCTCTGAGTGCATGGGGATGAGCACTGGCAATAGACTGCCCCCATGAAGGGCGAAGTTGCTTGATAAATGTCTGAGGAATAATCTTGCAGCTTTTAGCAAAAATATCGAGGGCAAGTCATGCAGTTACTTAAGTGGCAGAAAACTGAATTTGGCAGTAGTGTTGAACGCTTGGTGTTAAACAGCTACACATTATATATGGGATTTTTAAAAAGTCAAGAAAATTGCCTTTTTAAGGACCTGCCCTGCAGAGGCACTCTATTAGATAGAATAGAAGGTATTTCCTAAGTGAAAAAATAAGCAAATAAAAATTAGTCAGGGTCCCAGATTTTTGAAAAATTAGAAAGATGGGAAGGCAAATATATATGAACAGTTTAGGGTTAATAGGCTCCTCAGGTATCCCAGTGGCAGAGAATCCACCTGTCCATGCAGGGCTATAGGAGATATGGGTTCAGTCCCTGGGTTGGAAGATCCCCTGGAAAAGAAAATGGAAACCCACTCCAGTGTTCTTGCCTGGAGAATCCCATGGGCAGAGGAGCCTGGTGAGCTACAGTCCATGGGGTCACAAAGAGTTGCACATGACTTAGCAACCGAGCATGGAACAGAATTAATAGTATACATTACCAACACCTGAAACTATTCAGTGCCAAACAGTGGGACCTGAATGTCTTATCCAGCTCTGAACTAGAGTTTCCAGCTTGAAAGACTTCATCATAGCTCAAGGAAACTTTTTTATGGGGCTAGTGTACACCTGAAGAAGGCAATGGCACCCCATTCCAGTACCCTTGCCTGGAAAATCCCATGGACGGAGGAGCCTGGTAGGCTGCAATCCATGGGGTGGCTAAGAGTTGGGCACAACTGAACGACTTCACTTTCACTTTTCACCTTCATGCATTGGAGAAGGAAATGGCAACTCACTCCAGTGTTCTTGCCTGGAGAATCCCAGGGACGGGGGAGCCTGGTGGGCTGCCGTCTCTGGGGTTGCACAGAGTTGGACACGACTGAAGTGACTTAGCAGCAGCAGCAGTGTACACCTTGCCCCTACTTCCTATTCATTGAGCTTCAGTTCATCTACATTCTTGTTGAACATCTCCTCTATGCTTTGCATGCATATTTTGTGTTGATTTTCTCTCCTTAGTGGCCTTTAGGATACCTGCCTCCTTTTTTTCCCCACACCTTCGGGCTCCACTCAGGACAGCCCCACTTTCTATCTATCCAGGGCTTCATGACTTGTCTCTCCTCGTTCATCCCAGCAACCTGATCCTATGCTCCCAGTTCTCTTTGCTAGAGGATCAGCAAACTCCTTCAAGCCCCTAAAAAGTTAGGGAGTTACCATATGGCCCAGCAATCCCACTCTTAAGAGTATACTGCAAGAATCAAAAATAAGAATTAAAACAGATATCTCTACAATTCACTGTGGCATTGTTTACAATAGCTAATAGACAGAAACACTCCAATGTTCATCATAGATGCATTGTTAAGCAAACTGTGGTATATCCATACGATGGAATGTTATTCAGCCAGAAAAAGGAATGAAATTCTGATACCTGCTATAACACAGATAAACTATGAAACATTATGCTAAGAGAAAGAAGCCAGATCCCAAAGGTCACATTTTTGTTGTTGTTGTTGTTGTTCATAGTTTTTCCAGTTTTTTTTTAAAAAGTAGTTATTTATTTGTCTGTGCCAGGTCTGATATGTGTGCGGGATCTGATTCCCTGACCAGAGATTGAACCCTGGTCCCCTGTATTGGGAGTTTGGAGTCTTAGCCATTGGACCACCAGGGAAGTCCCTCCAGTTTATTTTTCATTTCATATTAATTTCAGAAACATGTTTTTGAGCTCCAGCACTATGCCATCAGAATTTTAATTGAAATTGTATCAAGCTTGAACAAAACTTTGAAGAATTGTTATTTTCACAATATTTTGTTTTTGTTTACAGGAATATAGGATGCCATGTTGTTTAGTTACTAAATCATGTCCAGCTTTTTTTGCAGCTTCATGGACTGTTGCCCTCCAGACTTCTCTGTCCATGGAATTTCCCAGGAAAGTATACTGGAATGGGCTGCCATTTCCTTCTCCAAGGAAGGTCACATATTATATAATTCCATTTATATATGAAATATACAGAAGAGGTAAATCTGTACAGAGAGAAAGAAGATTTTCCATGGATGCCATGGCTGGGGAGTGGTAAACAGGCGGTAACTATTTAATGAGCTTGGGGGTTTATTTTGAAGAGATACAAATATTTTGGAACTACATAGAGATTGTGGTTGCAGAACACTGTGAATGTACTAAATGCTAATGAAAGGTCCACTTTAAAAGATCAATTTTATGTTATGTGAACTTTGCTTCAATTAAAAACAAAAACAAAACAAATGCTAACTCCTTCAGGAAACATGCTGTTGGGAGCCAGGAGGTTAAGTGCTCTTCCTCCTGATACACTTGCTTTCAGGGAGAGTGGGTTACTGCAGAAACAAATTCAGGGGAGTGAGTTTCAGTGTTTAATTTAAGCAATGACAGTAATCCCTCTGACTGGTACAGAGCTTTGTAGTTTAGGAGAGTACCTTAGGTCCAACCCCTTATGCACCTTTTACAAATTTCCCCTCATTGTTCTTCCTCATCTTATCACCCCCAAAAGATCATAGTTCTCACATCCTGTCACCTGGAATAATGTCCCCCTACCTCTGTGTTTGATTCTGATCCACTCACTGAGGCCCCAGTCAAATGCCATTCCTGAAGCCTCACTTGGAAATACAAGCAGAGTCTGGTTGCTCAGAGCACTTTAGCTGCCCTCTCAGGTGTGTTCAAAAGGCCCTTTGGAAAACAGGTGAGTCACGATGAGAAGGCAAAGCTCCAGCCAGACAAGGCGGTACCAGTGGGATTCTCTCAGACCTTGGGGTCTGGATGTTCTTAAGGTTTAAGACAGCCCCTGGTTATAAGCCAAGATCACCAATGCTGTCTTGAGCAGTGATGACACATACTTTCAGTAGGTACTTGTGGTCGATTAATTCATAAGAAAGGAGGCAAAAATGCACAATGGATTAATAAGTGGTGGTGGGAGAACTGGACAGATACATGTCAAAGAATGAAATTAGAATATTTTCTAACACCATAGACAAAAATAAACTCAAAATGGATTAAAGATCTACCTACATGTAAGACCAGAAAGCATAAAGCTTCTAGAAGAAACCATAGGCAGAATACTCTTTGATGTAAATCATACCAATATTTTTTTGAATTTGTCTCCTAAGTCAAAGGAAACAAAAGTAAAAATAAATGGGGCCTAGTTAAACTTAAAAGCTTTTGCATATCAAAAGAAACTATCCACAGAATGAAAAAAAACCTACTGAATGGGAGAAAATATTTGCAAATGCTACAAACAATAAGGGGTAAATATCCAAAATATATAAATAGTTCATACAACTCACAGTCAAAAAAAACCCAAAACAACCCAATTTAAAAATAGATAGAACATTATTAATTGGTTATACCCCAATATAAATGTTTTTGGTGTTAGAAAAGTAAATTAAATGCTAAAAAAAAGTGGATGGAAGACCTGAGTAGATGTTTTTCCAGAGAAGGCATACAAGAACAGGAAAAGATGCTCAACATTCTAATCAACGAAACCACAATGAGGTATCACTTCACGCCTGTCAGAATGGGTAACATCAAATAAATACCAATGTTGGCAAATAATAAATAACACATGTTGGCAAGGATGTGGAGAAAAGTGAACCCTGCACTGTTGTGGGGGGATATAAACTGGTATAGCCACTGTGGAAAACTGTATGGATATTCCTTAAAGAACTAAAAATAGAGCTACTGTATGACCCAGCGATTCCACTTCTGAGTATATATCTGAAGGAAAGAAAAGCACTAATTCGGAAAGACACGTACACCAGTGTTCACAGCAGCACTATTTACAATAGCCAAGGTATGGAAGCAACCTAAGTGTCCATCAACAGGGGAATGATAAAGAAAATGTGGTGTGTGTATATATACTTACATACATATATATAAACATATATATAAAGCACACACACAGTGGAAAGCTACTCTGCCATTTGGAACAACATGGATGGAATTGGAGGGTATTATGTTTGGTGAAAAAGGCAGAGAAAAACAAATACTGCATTATATCACTTATACGAAGAATCTGAAATAATAAAATTGTGCATATAACAAAAAAGAAACAGACACACAGATACAGAGAACAAACTAGTGGTTACCAGTGGGGAGAGGGTTAGGAGAGGGGCAAGATGGGAATAGGGAATTAAGAGGTACAAACTACCATGTATCAAATAAGCTATAAAGATGTATGGTACAGCCCAGGGAATATAGTCAATATTTTATAATAACTATAAATGGAATATAACCTTAAAAAACTGAATCACTATGTTGTACACCTGAAACTTTTATAATATTGTAACTCAACTGTACCTCAGTTAAAAAATACTGTTGAGTTTAGCCCTTTTCATTTATTCATTCCTTTTTGGGAAGAGGATGGTCTTTGAAAGTAAGCCCCTGAAGATTAGGTCCACCACTGACATTTGTGGTGGAAGTCTATAATTTGTCCTCAACAAACATTTGTTGAATGATTGACTGAACAAAGGGAGAGAATGTGAGCTTTGGAGTCTGACAGTCCATCACTTAAATCCCATCTCTGAAAGGGAACATCCTATACTGTTGGTGGGAATGTAATTTGGTGCAGCCACTGTGGAAAACAGTAAGAAGGTTTCTTAAAAAACTAAAAATAGAGCCACCATATGATCCAGCAATCCCACTTCTGGGCATATATCTAGAAAAGATGAAAACTGTAGTTTGGAAAGATACATGCATTCCAAGGTTCCCAGTGTCACTATTTACAATAGCCAAGACATGCCAGCAACCTATGTCCATTGACAGATGACTGGATAAAGATGTGGCATAGATATACAATGGAATACAACTGTCATAAAAAGAATGAAAAAATGTCATTTGCAGCAACATGGGTAGTCCTAGAGATTGAGTATAATACCAACTGAAGTAAATGAGACTAAGACAAGTATCGTATGGTATGACATATATGGAATCTATGAAAATGATGCAAATGAACTTATTTTAGAAAACAGAAACAGATTCACAGACAGAGAAAATAAACTTATGGTTACCAAAGGAGAAAGACTAGGGAAGGGATAAGCTGGGAATTTGGGATTAACAGATAAATACACTACTGTATATAAAATAAACAAGGACCTACCGCATAGCACAGAGAACTGTAGTCGATATCTTGTAATAACCTATAATGGAAAATAATCTAAAAAAAGAATATATTTGACTGAATCACTGTGGTGTACACCTGAAACATTATAAATCAACTAGACTTCAGTACAAAAATATAAATGAAAAATAAACCCATCTCAGGCACTCACTAGCCGTGTTGTCATGTAAATAGGGAAGATGGATAGACCCAACTTCATAGTTTAGCACTAGACACATTTAATAAGTGGCAGCTGTTCTTCATCCATCAGACAATGATCAAAACTAAACAACGGGCAGAGAACACACAAGCAATTCCCCTCGGCAACTGAAGCTCACTCATTCTCGTGCCACGTGAACCTGGCTGAGCATTCATTTATTCATTCACCCAACAATTATTTATTGAACGCTTACTACGTGTCAGATACCGTTCTAGGAACAATAGGAAGCCCCTGGAAGGCTGTTTTGAGAGGTACCATCCTTAGGCAAGTGTGTTACAAGGGTCCTTATGCTTTGCTATGTGAATAATGGCTTAGAGGCTGGCAAGACGGAATGAGGCAGAGTAAGAGAACATTCACTGCAGTGTCTTAATGGAAAGAAAGCAGCTTAGGCTGGAGTGGAGGCTGTGGAACTGGAGAGGAGATTTGGACTGTATATTGGAGGCTGAACAAAGAAAACTTGATGGGTGGAGTGAAGGCAAAGAAGGCAGAGGTTGGTGTTTCAAGAAACAGGGTGAGTGTAGCTGCGATTTCCTGCTAGGGTGGACCCTGGGGGAAGAAGAGGCTTAGAAAGGAGTTTCGACAATCACAATTTAGATGTGACAATTTTGAGATGCCTATTGGATAGGGACAAGATTGGAGTTGTAGATTTATATTTAAAAGTCGGTATAAAATGTACTTAAAAGCATGAGAATAGATGCTGCTGCTGCTGCTAAGTCGCTTCAGTCGTGTCCGACTCTGTGCGACCCCATAGACGGCAGCCCACTAGACTCCTCTGTCTCTGGGATTCTCCAGGCAAGAATACTGGAGTGGGTTGCCGTTTCCTTCTCCAACGCAGGAAAGTGAAAAGTGAAAGTGAGAATAGATGAGATCCCCTTAAAAGAGAAAAGAAGAAATAAGCGACTGGGCTGTGAGAGGCTTCTATATTTGGCAACTGGGTAGACAAGGAGCCCAGCATGTGTGCTCATGGAATTTAAGAGAATTTTCAGTGGGAAAAGTGAACATCTGCATGAGCGCTGCTGAGAGAACTGAGTAAGATGAGGACAGAGAAGGGGCCACTGGAATTGGCATCGCGGAGATCGCCTGGGTCCAGGCTGTTGCAATGCAGTAAAGGTGCGGAAATCCCAAAGGAGTGGGTGGATGGGCCAGTGGGAGGTGAGGAGACAGAGCCAGTACAGACAGCTCTCTGGGGTTTTCTGTGACGTGTGGCAGTGATGGGCGCTGGAAGCTCAAGGCAGCTGTGGGGTTCAGGGTGTTCTGCTTGGTTCAGTGAAAAAACAGAAACCCTAAGGCATGTTCTTCGGCTGACAGGAAGAATCAAGAAGAGATTGAAGGTTCAGAAGGGAAAGCTGATAACTAGGAGCGAAGCCCCTGAGAAGGTGAGAGGGTGGGAGATGCAACCCGCAGGCCAGAACTGTGCTTTGAGAGGGGCTGTTCTGGAAGGCAGGAGAAAAGAGGTATGGTCCATTTTTAAGGTTCTGGACATGAGAGTATTCTGGAGGGAAGGAAAGTATTCTTCCTTTCACTGGAGGGAAGTGAAATTTATGGACTCTTTAGCAGAATTTGGGGACAACCACACACACACACACACACACACACACCCTTGTATAGATGTGCACAGTGCCTGGGGCACACACCAGGTGCATAATCTCTTTCTTGAAACAAAACACGATCCTGGGAGGAGAGGTCAGCTGCCTCCTACCATAAAATATTACAAGGAGAGCTGATGCTTCCAGGTGCGAGGTGGAGGGAAGGGAGATAGATAATTTGTAGGAGGGGAAGAGTGGAAAAAGGAGGAGTGTGGGGCCGGGGAAGAAAGCAGAAAGGGAGAGAGGACGGCCCGAGGGGGAAGGGGGCCAAGGGAAGCAGCCGTGTGAGAGGCAGCCTAGGGCCCCGGTGACTTTTAACCAGCTCCGCGCCGCAGGGGCCGGAAACCGCTGTCACCAGCACAGGTGCAGCGCCGCGGCGCGCAGCCGGGCTCCCGGCCTGTGAGAAAGGAAGTGCAGGGATGGGCCTGGCTATAATTAGCACCCCGTGGTAGCCTAGAAAGCTGCCTGCTCTGAGGTCGGTAGATCAGAGCCAGCACGCAAGAGCAGGGGAGGCCAGCCGCCTGCGGGAACCCGGGGACGCCGCCCCTCCAATTCGCGCCTCCCCTCTGCTGCCTCGGCTCTGAGCGCGCTGCCCTGAAGGCTGGTGGTGCTGGGCTCGGCATGGAGCCCGCGAGGCTAATTGAGGATGAAGGCGTCCAGAATTCCAGGACTATCACTGCTCTGTCTGGGCGAATGTCCTTCACGGCTGGCATCCTCTGGCTCCGGGGGTGGCTCCAGCCCGTGGGAGTGGTACTGTCTTGGCAGACCCTGGAGACTGGCCTTGGCAGACACGGGGGTGGAGCGGGTGGGGGCGAGGCTTTCCCAAGGCCTCGTCTCCTTGGAGAGCCTTTCTGATGCTTCGGCACGTCCATGCTGCTCTTCTCCCGAGCCAGCCCATCTTTGGCTCTTCGGCTCCTTTCCCACGTGAGGACATCTTTTTAAAATCATTACAGTGAAACAGGGAGGGAACCCTCCCCAGAGCTTTTGTTTGTGTGTGTGAGTTTGGAATTTCGGAGGGAAAAGGTAGAAGGCACCATCTGTTTTTGCTTCTCTTTACAACGGTGACGCCATAGGTCCCCTGCGGCTGCTCTGTGACTGACTCGTGAAATCCAGCTTGGGGCTGCCTCTGTGTCATCCTCTCAGACCTGATGGGGCGTGTGTTCAAGGCACACACCCCCCCCCCCACCTCCTCCTAAGGCAGCGGCTCCTCCCCTCCACCTGTGGGATCACAACAATGTCCTTTCTCATTTGGATCTCATGTTAATTACCTTGTAACACTCCACCTCCAATCTTGTTCTTTTTTTTCCCAGGCGCCCGGGATTTAGCTGGCTTTCCCTTCCAAATAGGAGCCTTTCCTCTATGTTTGTGAAACAAATCATTACCTCCTGTCTGCTTTCTTTTTTTCCAGACTCATCATCCCCAACGAGTTTGACCCCTCATCCATTCACCAATTGTCTGCTTCTGGCCAGCCAGGCGCCTTCACAAAGCTAGGTCCTGGGATGTATCCACTGACAAAATGTAGCCCTGGGAACTGGAGGAAGTCACATTTTTTTGTTTAAAAGAAAGTATGGGCAAAATAGAAACATGGTATAAAATTAGAATATGAGGTGATGAGAAGCTTAATGGAGATTAAAAATTTTTGTTGCTTCTTGAGGGCTTGTCACACCCCAGTGCTAACTATGCTGTGCATATTGTCTTACTTAGAACTTAGGTCAGCATCATCTACTTATAGACAGATCAAGTGTTCTGCCCAAATTCACAAGGCTGTTTAAGATGCCAGTCAACCTTATAGAGGGGCAGATTCAGGGGGTTCAAACCACAGAGACAAATGCAAAGTTTCATCCTCAAGTTCATATACCACGAGCAAGAATTTGAACTCAGGCCACCTGGCTGCAGAGGGCATATGCTTGACTACGATGCCATCTTGCTTTCCTGGAGGGCTGTGGGGATACCGAGGAGACATGGCCATAGGGGTGTCCTTAGTGGGGCTACTGCCTCTGACCTGAGCTGCAGAGATGTTTTTAGATACTCCCCCAGCAGGAAGCCCAATGCACTAGCTCTGACCTTGCTGCAGTTCTTGGCACAGGCTAGTCAGTTTCATGTTACTGACACCTCAGCTGCTCTGAATATTCACTTTCTTTCAGCTTTCTCTCCACCCTGTAATCAGAGCTAGCGTGCAAAGGCATTGCCACCCCCATGCACCTCCGGTGATGGTCCATTCTCAGAGGAATCACCTTGCAAAGCCACACTGGGGGCTATTGAATTAAATGCTGCTGCTTGGAGAAGGAAATGGCAACCCACCCCAGTGTTCTTGCTTGGAGAACCCCAGGGACAGGGGAGCCTGGTGGGCTGCCATCTCTGGGGTTGCACAGAGTCAGACAAGAATGAAGTGACTTAGCAGCAGCAGCAGCTTAGAAGGCAGCGGTTGACCTGAAGAGGATGGGTGGAGCTTTTCCTTATCACCCAGCAGCCTTGTTCCAACTGCATGGGGATAGTGGATTGTCCTGGGTGCTTCTGTGATGTGCCCGCCTGGCACCTGTTCTGTGGTGCCCACTGTGAGGGGCACAGGATGGGAACCTGACAGCTTCTCCCTTCACCCCACTTCCCTGCCAGGCCATGAGCAGGCAGTTCTTGGCAGGGCTTGTGATGACTCCGCAGGTTTGAGCAGCCCAACACGAGACCATGTTCTCTTCCATTTTCCCGGCTCCAAGCAGCTCTACTGATGATTGCAAATTTCCATATGGGGTTGTGTGTCTGCTTATTATGTCATTCTGGATGGAGATGTGACCCGAACTGAGCATGACATGCAGGAATAATTACTATTATCATCATTATTTTTAACATCAATTGTTCACCATTGAGAGCAGTGGGCGTTGTCAGAGAACAGAATTAGACCTTTTTTTTTTTTTTTCCCTTTCCCCAGTCAGCTCTCAGTTTAAATTAAACAGAGATGGTTCATCAACAAGAGGTTAGGATGATGGTGGTGCTGGGGAGTGTTTGGTGAAAAAAAAAATTCAATTTTTTTTCTGTTCTTTTTGGGAGGCAGATATTAACCCTTGTAGTTCTCCCTTATGATTTGGATGATTTTTTTTCTTTTAATAAAAACTCACAATAATAATGATATGCAGAATTTGGACCTCTGGGGTCACATTTTTGTAGTTATTTCATAACTCTGGGGGAACCAAGATTCATTAAATTTGAATTCACATCTGCATGAGACAGGGGAAGTGCCTAAATGGCCTGGGGAGAGCCTGGCTTATGGAGGGGTCAGAGACTTTGCTGCTCTGAAATCTTGTTTGCCTTTTTTCCCCTGAGAAAGTAACTGCCGTGATTTCCTTGTTGATGAAGATGTTTATGTCTCCCTCTGTGAACTTCTGCCCTTACCCTCAGCACCAGTTCCAGAGGAATCTTCCCAAATTAGGAGGTTCACGCATGCCACCCCCTCTCTTTGCAATTTTTCACCCTTCCCCACTGGGCTGCCCACTCAGAGCTCAGAGTTTCTGGGCTTTTATAGGCTTCTGCTTCCCTCCCCTCTCAAAAGCTCCATTTCCTCATCAGCCCACAAGCTCATTTTGCTTCCTTCTGCTTGGGCCCTTGGTCCTGTCGCTCCCTGGCCTGCAATCACGTCCCTTCCCCTCCACTCATCCACTGCCGCCCGGGGTCCTGGCTGGCCCCTCTGGGGGCCTTTCCTGGTGCCTCAGTGTTCTCAGCCTCCTGTGAACCCCTGTGATGGGTATGTTGTGCCCAAATTCTTCTGTTGAAGCCCTAAGCCCCAGGACCTCAGGATGTAATTGTATGTAAAGAGAAGGTCTTTGAGGAAGTTAAATTGAATCCCGTCTGACTGGTGTCTTTATAAAAGAAGAGGAAATCTGAACGCAAAGAGAGAATCAAGAGGGCATGTGCCCAGAAAGAAGAGCATATGAGGCAGCGGTGAGAAGCTGGCCTGGGCATGTCATGGACAGGGGCCACAGGAGACACCACCCCACCTGCATCTCAGATTTCTAGCCTCCAGAATGATGAGACAACAAAGCTCTGCTGTCCAGGCCATCCAGGCCGAGGCATTTTGTCGTGGCAGCTAGAGCAGATTAACAGGTGGTGGGAGCTTGTAGTACAGTCCCCGAAATTTTGTCTTCCCATCCTTTTGTGAGGATGTGTGTCCTCGCTGATGCCCACAATTGTGGTGCCTTCCCTGCCCTCCTGGGAGAAGTGGACGTGCTCGCTGTTGGACCTGGCTGTGTGACGCACTGGACCCAGGTGGAGAGGGGGCACGGTGCGTGCCGTGTCCAGCAGAAGCTCTGAGCCCCCGCGTGATCACCCCTCACCCTCCTCCTCACTAAGGGAGCCTCGTGTATGGCTCCTCGTGAAGGTTGTGCTCCTTCACCTGGATCCTGGGATGTGAAGACACATGGAGCTGAGCCAAGGACACTCCCGGCAGTAGCAGGCATGTAACATGGGTGAAAATTTCCTCTTGTGAGATTTGGGGATTGTTATTACAGCAAAACTAGCACTCCAGTACTCTTGCCTGGAGAATCCCACGAACAGAGGAGCCTGAGCCCTCCTGGGAGAAGTGGACGTGCTCGCTGTTGGACCTGGCTGTGTGACGCACTGGACCCAGGTGGAGAGGGGGCACGGTGCGTGCCGTGTCCAGCAGAAGCTCTGAGCCCCCGCGTGATCACCCCTCACCCTCCTCCTCACTAAGGGAGCCTCGTGTATGGCTCCTCGTGAAGGTTGTGCTCCTTCACCTGGATCCTGGGATGTGAAGACACATGGAGCTGAGCCAAGGACACTCCCGGCAGTAGCAGGCATGTAACATGGGTGAAAATTTCCTCTTGTGAGATTTGGGGATTGTTATTACAGCAAAACTAGCACTCCAGTACTCTTGCCTGGAGAATCCCACGAACAGAGGAGCCTGGTGGGCTGCTGTCCATAGGGTCGCACAGAGTCGGACACCACTGAAGTGACTTAGCACACATGCATGCATTGGAGAAGGCAATGGCAACCCACTCCAGTGTTCTTGCCTCGAGAATCCCAGGGATGGGGGAGCCTGGTGGGCTGCCGTCTATGGGGTCGCACAGAGTCAGACACGACTGAAGCGACTTAGCAGCAGCAGCGTATCATTTATGCTACAGTTTGCTCTCTAATAACAAGGAGATACTATTACCTGTGCTGTGTCTTCTTTTCTGGGAAGGCTTCCTGAACGCCCAAGCCTCCCATATGTGCGCTGCTATATCTCTATGCAATCGCTCAACTTCGCTGAGCTCATGAACACAGTCAATATTTAATGAGCATCTACTTTTCACCAGACACTGACCTAGTGCATTGAATCATGCTCTCCCTATCTTTTTAAGTGAATGGTTCCTTTGTTCATATATATATATATATATATATAGGTTGTGTGGCATGCAGGATCTTAGTTCCCTGACTAGGGATTGAACCTTCGCCCCTTGCAGTGGAAGTGTGACGTCTTAACTACTGAACCCCTAGGAAAGTCCCTTGAATCACTCTTCTAACTCTCTTGTCTTCTCTACTAGCCCATGAGCTGCTTTGGGTCAAGCAACTTGTCCTTATTCATCAAGGTATCCCAGGGTCTACTGTGGTGTGCAGCATAGTATTACTCAATAAAAATTTGTTAAATAAATAATGACTCTGCATGTGCCTACACAATTGGATTATAAAAGTTTTCAAGGTTGGTGCTTGTTTTCTCCATCTTCTGTACTCTTCCCAAAATCTGCAACAGAGCTGAGCATGGAGCATTTGAGCCTAACTCACCTATCGGAACTGAGTCATAGCTGTCACTTCTTTGGGATCCTGACTTTGCTTATAGAATGGGAGTGTTTTTGATCCCCATAGAGATGCATAATGATGCATGTGAAGGCACCACCATTCATATCTTCTCTGTTTTTGCAGTCGTCATCTGTCAGTGCTCTCCTGGAAATGGATGAGGACAGTACTTGAGACAATATAAATGTGTGTTCTCTTGGAATGAAACTTTTGTGATTCTGAGGAGGGAGGTACCACATGGTCCGAGAGGATCAGAGACCCAAACTTTCAGGTTCCAGAGTGTGGATTTCTCTAGTCCCCTCTCTCAGTGAGTTAGCAGCAGCTGGTCATTGAATTCCAAGAAATCCTGGGAGCAGAAACCAACTTTTCAAATCAGGAAGTATGTCTGAAGGGAAAAGGAAGGCTAGTGACCACGTCCATTGAGCAAAGTGTATGTTTCGTTTGAAGCTCAGCAACCAGACGGGTTTCTTCCTTCTCATCACCATCCCTCATCAGCCTCCCCTCACCCTCCTCCATACCTGACCAAAAGACGCAGGGCAGCTGCTCTGGGACAGTGCAGAGGAAGGAAGCCTGAACCTGTCTGGACACTTGAGTCTGAGTTTTACGGGTTTGAGTTTGACTGTTACTGGGTTTATTAAATGAGCTGGACCTGGTGGGGTGCCAGGAGGAAGATGCTTTTTTCCAAGCAGCTTGGAATTCCATGTAGCTTTTTCTGTCTACTTTTGAGAGCTTCTGTCTTCGAGAGCTTCTCCAGGCACTGCACAGAGACCCAGACAATGTAATAGCAAAACCCTAAACTCTCATCCAAGAGTTGAGGATGAGATGGTCGGATGGCATCACCGACTCAATGGACATGAGTTTGAACAAATTCCAGGAGATGGTGAAGGGCAGGGAAGCCTGGAGTGCTGCCGGACATGAGGTCGCAAAGAGCCAGACAGCACTGAGCGGCTGAACAACAGAAACTCTGGTCCAGTTTAAACATTTTCCTCCCCCAGCCAGGGCCTCTCTCACCTGACGAAGCCTCAAGTGTGGGAGCAGGAGGTGGTCAGCTCCTTCTTCCTCTGCCCTCCTGCTCGCTCACTTGTTTGCCATCCTGACCCCTGCGGGGTGGCAAGGAGGAGAGGTTGTGTGGTGGCTGTTAGATGCTGGTGTCCTCTGATCCTGTCAGGCTCGCAATGCAGGTTGTTTTTTCTCTCATAAGGTGTGGGTAGTCAGCCTCCAAGATGGTCTCCAATGACCCCTGCGTCCTCACAGGACACGGCCGTGTAGCAACCTCCTCCTTCCCGCCCTCGTACCCTCGTTGGTTTCTGCGACCGACAGAATATGGCGGGAGTGGTGGTGTTTTGAGGCTGGGTTATAAGAAACCCTGTGGCTTCTGTTTTGCTGTTTCATTAGCTCTGAGAGAAGTGAGCGGTCCTGTTGGGAAGCCACCTGTGCGAGCGTCCGTTTTGAGGAACTTGGGCTTTCAGTCATCAGCCAGGGAGGAGCTGAGGCCTCTTCCCAGCAGCTCCTGAGGGAGTTAGAAGTGGGCGCTCCTGCCTCATCAGGCACCAGATGAGACTGCAGCCCAGCCCATGTCGGAACCCCGACCTGTGAGAGACTGAGCCAGAGCCATCCGGGTGAGCCCCTCCCGGTGTCCTGACCCTCAGGAGCAGCGTCAGGCAACACAGCTTGTTGTCTGACGCCACTACATTTCTGTTGCTCTTTGCGTCCTTTCTCCCTCAGGCACCAGCGCCGGGGGTTCTGGCGAGGAGGAGCTCTGTGGGGGTCCTTCTGCGGCTCCAGAGGAACCTCTCTCCTGAGGACCCGGTCTGATGTGTCTCTTCGGGAGCATTAGGGCACGTGTGCCTCCCTGCCCCGCCAAACCCTAGAACAGCAGGCTGTCTTCAGCGGGTCCTGTTGACGCCATCTCCACCACCGTGGGCTTCCCTGGTGGCTCAGATGGTAAGGCGTCTGCCTCCAATGCGGGAGACCCGGGTTCATCCCTGGGTCAGGGAGATCTCCTGGAGAAGGCAATGGCAGCCCACTCCAGTACTCTTGCCTGGAGAATCCCGTGGACGGAGGAGCCGGCGGGTTACAGTCCACGGGTCGCAAAGAGTCGGACACGCCTGAGCGACCTCACCCCACCTCACTCCTCCAGACTTCTTAGGATTCCAGTGATTTCAGTCCCTATGTCTCCCAAGCCACAGGAATCACATCTCAAGTTCTTGGGTCATTTTTTAAAGGTTCTGCCTTTCCCAGATGGAACGCCCCACACCTTCACCCTAAGTGTGTGTGTGCATGAACTGTGTCATCCATGTATATCGCTTTCTAGACTCTATGTGAAGAAGTCACATGTCCAGTGCATTCTTCAGTGCTGGGTTGTAGTAGAACTTGTGTTTCTTCAGTCTCTCTGTATGTCTTGCCTGGATGGTCTAGCACCTTGTTCTGGAATATGGGAGCACATGGCCTATATTAAAACTCTAGCTTGTTTCAATCTGGAATGGTCTGGGTTTCAGGTCTGGCACTATCTAGCTGTGTGATATTAGGAAAGTCTTTTAACCTCTCTGAGCCACAGTTGAGGGTGTGTGTACACGTACATGTGGAATCTCTTACAGCTAGAAAATTCTTTTCTGTTATCCTTTCCCTGAGTCTTTACTCTCCTTACAAAGGGGAACTTATATCTCCTGAGTTATAGCATTTCACTCTGGGACCTTGTGCAGGCTAAAAAATGGCCCTCCAAAGATGTCCATATTCTAGTCCTCAGTTCAGTTCAGTAGCTTAGTCGTGTCCGACTCTTTGTGACCCCATAGACCGCAGCACGCCAGGCCTCCCTGTCCATCATCAGCTCCTGGAGCTCACCCAAACTCATGTCCATTGAGTCAGTGATGCCATCCAACCATCTCATCCTCTGTCATCCCCTTCTCCTCCTGCCCACATTCTTTCCCAGAATCAGGGTCTTTTCAAATGAGTCAGCTCTTCACATCAGGTGGCCAAAGTATTGGAGTTTCAGCTTGAACACCATCCTTCCAATGAACACCCAGGACTGATCTCCTTTGGTATGGACTGGTTGGATCTCCTTGCAGTCCAAGGGACTCTCAAGAGTCTTCTCCAACCCCACAGTCCAAAAGCATCAATTCTTTGGCCTCAGCTTTCTTTATAGTCCTAGTATCTATAGTTCTAGTCCTAGGCCTCGTGAATATGTTACTTTGGTATAAAAAAGCTTTACAAATGTGACTGATTTGTGATTGTGAGATGGGGGGCATCACTTGGATTCTCCAGGTGAGCCCAACATCATTGTCAAGGTCCTTCCAAGAGGGAGGCTGGAAGCTGAGAAGCAGATATTGAGTTGATGTGATGAGGGAAGCAGAGGTCAGAGTGATGTGAGGAGCGGGCCATGAACAAAGAAATGTGGGAGGCCTCTAGACACTGGAAAATGCAAGGAAATTAATGTCCCCTGAAGCTTCTAGAAGGAATACAGCCTTGATTTTAAAGTCCGACTTTCAAAACTATAAGCTAATAAATGTGTGTTTTTAAAGCCTCTAAGTGAAAGTGAAAGTGAGTTTGTAGTAATTTGTTACTGATGAAAATGAAAGTCACTCAATTGTGTCTTGTCTGGCTCTTAGATTCAATTGGAAGTACTGATGCTGAAGCTGAAGCTCCAATACTTCAGCCACCTGATGCGAAGAGCTGACTCATTGGAAAAGACCCTGATGCTGGGAAAGGTTGAAGGCAAAAGGAGAAGAAGGTGGCAGAGGGTGAAATGGTTACATGAATTTGAGCAAACTCTGGGAGATAGTGAAGGACAGAGGAGCCTGGCATGCTGCAGTCTGTGGGGTCAAGAGTCGAACATGACTTAACAATTGAACAACAACAACAGAGCTTAATCATTGTTTCAAAATTCTGTTCACCATTTATATTTTTTCTTTTAATGAACTCCTTCTCATGGCCTTTGTTCATTTTTAATATGTTGCTTAAACTTTTGGTACTGATTTGAATGATATTTGTATATTAAATTACACTTTGTTCATCAGATGTTGCAAATATTTTCCAGTTTTTGATTTGTCCTCTAACTTTGCTTAATGGCTTTTTGTTTTGCCACAGTGATTAAAAAAAAAAAATCTGGTCAAGTTTATTGTTCTTTTATGGTCTCTGAGCTCATGATTTTTAAAATGTAAATGAGGCTTCTATATCAGTAGGTTAGGGAAATTCCACGAAACCCCTCTAACAAGGACTGCACCCATGTTTTATGAAATTTGCCGTGATATCCTTATGGACAAAGTGGAGAAATGAGAGTTGGATGGTGTATACATCAAAGTGCCTTTATAGTTTATTCAATGAATATACATGACGCGTGATGACTAATAGACCCATGTCAGCCTGGATTCCCTTGGCCTTGATGAAGACATAATTCTCGTATTTCAGACAGAAGAAAGGTCAAGATGGGGTATTTAATTTCCTGGATAACAAAAATAAAGATTCAGGAAGATCTTGACAGGCAAGAACAATGAGTTTAAAACCAACACAACAAATGTGAAAGAGATAAATCAAAGATTAGTATTTTTCTAAAAGTTCAAGTCTGCAGGGACAGGTGAGAAAGGCCGAGATACTAGATACTCATGTAAATAACATCACAACAGTGACACAGCTCAGTGTGAGTCAATGGTGTACCAAGAATACCAAGTGAGGATGGTCTTAGGGTCTTTCTGGACTATGCTTTGTATTTCACCAGTTTCTATATTCACTCATTTGTATGTGTGTGTGTGTGTGGTTCCATGAAATTTTATCACGTGTATAGTTGCATGTATTCGGGACAGTTTTTAATTAGTACGTGGAGTAGGACTAGATTTATCTCTAGAAAAAGTTTGTTCTTCTGTTTCAGACAAATCAAGCTCAGGATTTTAAAAGAGTGTCATACCCCAGATAAAAGCATGCATGGGGTGAACTTGCATGAAGTATTCGAATTGTACCTTAATCATGCTATATTTGCATTCCTAAGGCTGTATTTAAGCTGTATGTTGACACATTATAGAACTGAAGAGGAATGAGACATTTGCTTATTCCATCATCAGTTGTGTTTGACTCTTTGTAACCCCATGGATTGCAGCACACCAGGTTTCCCTGCCCTTCACCACCTCCTGGAGCTTGTTCAAACACATTTCCATTGAGCTGGTGATGCCATCCAACCATCTCCTCCTCTGTCATCCCCTTCTCCTCCTGCCTTCAACCTTTCCAAGCATCAGAGTCTTTTCCAGTGAGTCAGCTCGTTGTATTAGGGGGCCAAAGTACTGGAGTTTAGCTTCAGCTTCAGCATCAGTCCTTCTAGTGAATGAATATTGAGGGTTGATTTCCTTTAGAATGGACTGGTTTGATCTCCTTGCAGTCCAAGGGACTCTCAAGAGTCTTCTCCAACACCACAGTTCGAAAGCATCGATTTTTCTGTCACTCATCCTTCCTTATGGTCCTACTCTCACATCCATACATGACTACTGGAAAAACCATAGCTTTGGCTATACAGACCTTTTTCAGCAAAGGTCCATATAAATGAGACTTTAAGCAATGATTTTCAAAGGTCCTTTGAAAACCTGCCTTACAATAAAGAGGTTAGGCTTATTCCATGTACAGAGGCTGTTAAGCGAGATTGGAGAGAGATACAAGAAACTGCCTCCTTGACACTTTGACTCAAGAACATTTTTTCCAGCAAGGAGAGTTGGAAAGCAATGGACTTTGGTTGCTATGAGAGCAGTAGCAGTTATTCAAACAGGCAGAGTGACCACATTTCAAGAGTGGGGATTCCTAAAGTTTGGATTAAAAGACCACTAAGGTTCTTCGCATTTTGGCGACCTGATGCTAAGAACTGATTCATTGGAGAAGACCCTGATGCTGGGAAAGGTTGAAGGCAGGAGGAAAAGAAGACGACAGAGGATGAGATGGTTGAATGGCATCACTGACTCGATGGACATGAGTTTGAGCAAACTCCGGGAGTTGGTGATGGACAGGGAAGCCTGGCGTGCTGCAGTCCATGGGGTCACAAAGAGTCGGACACGACTGAGTGACTGAACTGAACTGAAAGTTCTTCTCAACTCAGGCCTGAGATTCTATATTGTTTTCTAGAGTATATTATATTCTGGAATATTCTAGGATTCTAGACCATATTCTATATACTCTTTTAGGATGAGGAAAGGGAGAAAGGAGAGGTGGAAGGAAGTACTAGTGATCCTAGGCTGCTCATGTAATATAGAAATAACCAAAAGCACTATGAAGGCATATCAACTCTGTAAAGTGCATGAGTGTATTCAGCGATGGTGCCTATTAATTATGAAGACACAGAGGTCTGTTAGCTATTTTTGTTACTCTTTTGGAGAAGGGAACGACAACCCACTCCAGTATTCTTGCCTGGAGAATCCCATGGATGGACGAGCCTGGAGGGCTACAGTCCATGGGATTGTAAAGAGTGGGACAGGACTGAACAATTAACACTTTGTTGCTCTTTATCCTTCTCTCCTTTGCCTTTCTCTTTCCTTTCTACATTGATATGTTTTGCTTTAAAGAGTGCTGTATCTAGTAGGTTCCAAACTGTTTTGACTGTTTTATTTCTAATCTAACTTAAATAGACCTAGGCTATTGGCTGGTGAGTTTATATTTTTTAAGACACACGTGTTTATAGATGGTAAAGAGCCAAGGGGCCTGGGAGGTACCAAGAAGTGGCTGCTGTCATTTTCTGAGGCCTGGTATAATTAGGATCCCATGTCAGAGTGAAAGACTGTCCCATGAGGCTATAAAGGAGAACGTCTCCTTTAAAACCATCTGCAGGGAGAGAAATGTTATCAAGCATATCTATACCTGTTGGGGTTCCATCCAATTTAATAAGATGTGACACTCAAGCACAGGGACTTAAACAGATTGGAGATTTATTTTTCCCATAAGGAGTGGAGAGGTAGTGATTGCCAGCTTTAGTTCTGGGGATATGTCATGTTAGGGCTATGTGTCTCCAATTTTCCTACCTTTTCCCTCGTGGTCACAAGAGGGCAGCTGCAGCTCCATTCAGCACATCTGCATTTAAGGGAGGAAGAAGGGAGAAGAGACAAGGGGGATGGAAGAAAGGGAAACGGAAGGGCTGACACAAATTTTTCAGGAAATTCAAATGTCTTCCCAGATCTTACAGGCCAGAATTTTCTTTCTTACCCACAATTTGGGATCACACAATTTGACTGAGCCAATTGTATAATTCTTTAATAATAAGATGAGAGGAGCCAAGAGAGGGGGAATAAAGGTTCTTCTACAATGTACAGATGGTTCAAGGATATTAACCTGTGAAACGGACTATGAATGTCAGAGGTTTCGCTCCACAGTTATCCGTGGAGTCCTCCTTATATACTCATTTATGCCTGGGATTAAGAGAAAGAAGGTGCCGCATGAGAATTCTGGTAACTCTCCACTGAACTGAAATAATCGACAGTATAGTGTAGGAAATTGGCCATAAAAACTCTTCTTGCAAGTTTGCTACAGCCGTTCCCTGGAAAATGATCAATTTAGAGCAATTTCTTCATAGTCCCTCTGCTTTTTATTGTAAACATGGTGAGATGATGTTCTGGGTTGCTGCACTGGAGCCCAAGTATGTTTCAGGAGATTGTCCTTCTCCATTTGAGAGTCATATCTCAGTAATTGAGACCAGAGCTTGACTCTTCGGGTCCACAATGTGACTAAATTAAATTAGGGATTTCATGGAAAGAACAATAAAAGCCCAAATTCTGTTACTATGCTATTTTCTTAATATGTCTGAGCATGCAGATCTTTTAAGTGGTAATATAAAACAGGCACTGCATTCTTGGACTCTAAGTGCTGGTTTTAAAAATGTGTTTGGCAACATAACTCTGATTGTTTAAGAGGACTTTGAACATCTGATGAGCAAGGTTTGAATTAGCCCCCTTTAACAAATGAGGCAAACTAAAGGTCAGGAGAGTTGAAGTACTTGCCTGAAGTTTCTTGAATAGAAATGAGATTCAAAGCGTGTCTTGTCTGACCCATGGACCTTCCTCTTCATTAGGAGGATGCTCTATGCTACTGCTGAACTCCACAAAGTGAGGAGCTAGGGTGTGTGTAGGTAAAGAAGTGAGGCTCCAACTGAAAGATTCTCGGGAGGCCCGAGGTCACCGTGGTTTGATGCTGGTGCTCAGCCTTTATGACTTAGAATACGTGTGTGACCTAGTGATTTAGGCAAGAGTCTGTGAGGTCGGTCTTCCTGTGGGTGTGGGTGCTGCCTGTCTCTTACTGCATTCCAACATGAAGGAAACACCTGACTCACATGTCTGTCCTTGTTCATTTTTCCAGTGGTCATGTGTGGATGTGAGAGTTGGACTATATGGAAAGCTGAGCGCTGAAGAATGAACTGTGGTGTTGGAGAAGACTCTTGAGAGTCCCTTGGACTGCAAGGAGATCCAACCAGTTCATCCTAAAGATCAGTCCTGAGTATTCATTGGAAGGACTGATGCTGAAGCTGAAACTCCAAGACTTTGGCCGCCTCATGCGAAGAGTTGACTCACTGGAAAAGACCCTGATGCTGGGACGGATTGGGGGCAGGAGGAGAAGGGGACGACAGAGGATGAGATGGTTGGATGGCATCACTGATGCAATGGACATGAGTTTGGGTAAACTCCAGGAGTTGGTGATGGACAGGGAGGCCTGGCGTGCTGCAGTCCATGGGGTCACGAAGAGTCGGACACGACTGAGCGACTGAACTGAACTGAACTGAACTGAACTGATGTCCACCTTGACAAGCCCTTGTTCTGTGGTCGCCATTACACACCCGGCCACTAGGGGCACCCCAACCCGGCTGACCTGGCCTCCCAAAGCAGGGCGGGGGACAGATCCTTGCTCCCCTTTAGCTCCTCAGTCCCAAGAAAAGATTGAACATTTCTAGGCAATCTTGCACGAATGTAGAAGAGGGATGGAAAAAATGGACACGCATAGAAGGAGAGATGCCTCCAGCAGGAGGAATACTTCTGCCTGCAGATGGGCGTGGCTGGCACAGGCTCATTTTCCTTCATTTCCCATCTGCCTAAGGGACTCTGTCTAGGGCCCCTACTCCAAAGCTTATCTTTGGAAGTTTCTCCTTGCCCACCTCCCTTGTTGGTGCCTGTCCCTTCCACTGTGGAGTTCTGCAGGTGGGGTGCAGGAATGTGGGCCAGGGCAGGTGTGCATGTATTTAATTCACAATCAAAGGCTTTTCTTCATGGATGGCAAAAGCTGGTTTTCCCATATTTTTAAAATGCCATGACTTTGGGTGGATAATACTAATTTTGTTAAACTAAGAATAAAGTGCACAGAAAGGATTTTATTTACATTCTTGTTTTCATCTACAACTCCCTAGTGTCACATTTGACACTGCTCAAAGCATGCTATTATATGTTATACACACACACACACACACACACACGTATCTAACACATAAACAATCTAACACGTAAGTTGTTGTTTAGCCACTAAGTCGTGTTCGACTCTTGTGCAACCCAATGGACTGTAGCCCATCATGCTCCTCTGTTCATGGGATTTCCCAGGCAAGAATACTGGAGTAGGTTGCCATTTCCTTCTCCAAGGGATCTTCCCAACCCAGGGATAGAACCTCTGTCTCCTGCATTGGCAGGCAAATCTTTACCACTGAACCATCAGAGGAGCCAACATATGCTTGCGTATATATCCACACACATGTGGATAATTATTTTATGCATATACAAGTGTCTCTGTGTTTGGGAGGTAGTTGTTTAGAATACTGGAGTAATGGACTGAGTATACCTTCATCCATTCACTTTCCATTTAAGCAATTTAGCTTATAATAATAGGTATTACCATGAATCATAAAAACAGACAAATTTTTGGCCACAGTAATTCCTCTTTGGGAAATGATACCAAGGAATTCGTTTCAAAGAAAAAGAAAATATACATTCCTGTGCTTTTGTAACATAGGGGTCACCCCTCCACCTGCTAACAGTATATAAGTCTTTTTCACATCTGTTATCTTGTTTCATCTTTGCAACAACCCTCCAGGACAGGTGGCTTTATTTTTCCTCTCTATTTTAGAAATGAGGGAACAAGCTTAGAGAGATGGTGTGGTTTCTTTAAGGTTGTACAGTGAGAATGCGAGGTGGAGCTGGGAAAGTTTTTGCTTAGGATGGAAAGTAGAAAGCTAACCCAGAAAGACAGTACGCTAGTCCAAAAGAGCCACAGTAAAGTGCATGGATGTGTGTGTGCTTTGGAAGAGCAGATGGGAAATCCAGATCTTTAGCTCCAAGTTCAGTGTCTCCTTTACCACACCATCACCGTTCCCCAGTGGAGGGACTTTTTATTAAGCTGTGGCTTGCCGATTTGATGCACATCATGGAGGCTTTATTCACTATAAGTACAGAGACCATGAAACAGGGTAGAAAGTGTTCATGGCATAATTTGTTACAAAAGGGAAAGCTATATCCATAGTATATTTACAGATGTGTAATACTTACATATTGGGGGCTTCCCTGGTGGCTCAGATGGTGAAGAATCCGTCCTGCAACCCAGGAAACCTGAACTGGATCCCTGGGTTGGGAAGATCCCCTGGAGAAGGGATTGGGTACCTACTCTGATATTCTTGCCTGGAGAATTCCATGGATGGAGGAGCCTGGCTGACTACAGTCCATGAAGTGGCAAAGAGTAGGACAAAGAGTAATACATTTGCATATATATATTACACATCTATACAAGGATTTAAAAAATGAGGAAGGGAATATGGAAAAACAAAAACATGTCATTAAGGAGATCATAATTAAATCTTCATACTATTTTGTCCTTAGTACAGCTAGAATTGCATTCTAATATTTAAAAACCCAATTACTAATAAAAACAAACATTTATCGAGTGTGAGGAATGTACAAGGCACCTTTCCATACCTAATTCCAGGCAATCACAACTCTATGGGGTAAATATTATTAGAATTTCCACTTTGTAGATGAGAACCTTATGTTTCAGGATGGTTGAATAATTGTTCTCAAGTTTCAAAGCTAAAGGTCAAGACAGGAGCACTTGGGTTTATGCTCTGTGTCCTCCAGCCCCAAATACCAACAGTGCTTTGGTGTCTGTCCTGCAAAGGGTACAGTCAGTCATTAAACTGGCCAACTCATCTTACCTGTTGCTGTTTCTACACATACTCTTTTTTCTTGTCTCAATGGGGAGAACTTTAGTTGATTGACAGGTGCTAGCCATTCACAGACTGTCTAATTAGAACTCTCTGTGGGCCATGTCTAGTGAAGGCTATGGTTTTTCCAGTAGTCATAGATGGATGTAAGAGTTGGACCATGAACAAAGCTGAGAGCCGAAGAATTGATGCTTTTGAACTGTGGTGATGGATAAGACTCTTCAGAGTCCCTTGGACTGCAAGGAGATCCAACCAGTCCATCTTAAAGGAAATCGCAGATGACACCACCCTTATGCCAGAAAGTGAAGAGGAGTTAAAAAGCCTCTTGATGAAAGTGAAAGAGGAGAGTGAAAAAGTTGGCTTAAAGCTCAACATACAGAAAACGAAGATCATGGCATCCAGTCCCATTGCTTCATGGGAAATAGATGGGGAAACAGTGGAAACAGTGTCAGACTTTATTTTTTTGGGCTCCAAAATCACTGCAGATGGTGACTGCAGCCATGAAATTAAAAGACACTTACTCCTCAGAAGGAAAGTTATGACCAACCTAGATAGCATATTCAAAAGCAGAGACATTACTTTGCCAACAAAGGTCTGTCTAGTCAAAGCTATGGTTTTTCCAGTAGTCATGTATGGGTGTGCGAGTTGGACTGTGAAGAAAGCTGAGTGCCGAAGAACTGATGCTTTTGAACTTTGGTGTTGGAGAAGACTCTTGAGAGTCCCTTGGATTGCAAGGAGATCCAACCAGTCCATTGTAAAGGAGATCAGTCCTGGGTGTTCTTTGGAAGAAATGATGCTAAAACTGAAAGTCCAGTACTTTGGCCACCTCATGCGAGGAGTTGACTCATTGGAAAAGACTCTGATACTGGGAGGGATTGGGGACAGGAAGGGAAGGGGATAACAGCAGATAAGATTGCTGGATGGCATCACTGACTCGATGGACATGAATTTGAGTGAACTCTGGGAGTTGGTGATGGACAGGGAGGCCTGGCGTGCTGCAATTCATGGGGTTGCAAAGAGTTGGACATGACTGAGCAACTGAACTGAACTGAACTGAACTGAACTGAAAGGAAATCAGTCCTGAATATTCATTGGAAGGACTGATGCTGAAGCTGAAACTCCAATACTTTGGCCATGTGATGCGAGGAGCTGATTCATTTGAAAAGACCCTGATGCTGGGATAGATTGAAGGCAGGAAGAGAAGGGGATGACAGCAGATGAGATGGTCGGATGGCATCACCAACTCAATGGACATGAGTTTGAGTAAACTCTGGGAGTTGGTGATGGACAGAGAGGCCTGGCGTGCTGCAGTCCAAGGGGCTGCAAAGACTTGGACATGACTGAGCAACTGAACTGTACCTGTCACTGTGGGCCATGCATACATACTAGATGAAATGCATTGAGGAATATAGATTTACAGCCTCCTTTGCAAAACAAAGGTCCAGGATAGCAGAGGCTGCTGTGAGGGGCAATTCTGAGTGTCTGAGTACACTGCCAACAGAAGCTACTCCATAGATTTATTGGTAGCCCTGACCAGAACTTTAGCTTATGTGGTAGGGGTGTTTGATAATCCTTGGGATGCAGAAAGGGTGGGGAAGGAAGCTCTATCTCCCATCCCAAGAAACAGTGCTAGCCCCAGACTTTTTCCTAAACCTCCAGGAAGAAAGCCAATATCTTACTACCTTCAGTCTGAATTAGTAGGATAGATACCCCAGTTCTTAATTGTATTTTGTCCAAGCATTAACTCTTTCCTAGTAGAAAAGTCACCATCTCTCCCTGAGTTTCTTGGCTCTAATCAGGCCAGGATTTTCTTTCCAAGACGTGAGTAATGAGTCCATGGTAGAAACACCCTTTCTCATTGCAGATTGCTCTTTGAAAGATTCTCTGAAGGCTTTGGAGAATAGAACACAGAGCTGCTCTTCCCACAGTCCCCATCAAAAAGCTGGTCTTCCCAGGTCTCTCTCTTTCATAGCATGGAGGTCTCAATCTGTAGGCTTCAGACACCTTACTCCTTACCTTTCTCATTTCTTATTTCAAAGTCCATGCGCTTTCAGTTCAGTTCAGTCAGTCGCTCAGTCATGTCTGACTTTGTGACCCCATGAACAGCAGCACGCCAGGCCTCCCTGTCCATCACCAGCTCCTGGAGTCCTCCCAAACCCATGTCCATTAAGTCAGTGATGCCATCCAGCCATCTCATCCTTTGTCATCCCTGTCTCCTCCTGCCATCAATCTTTCCCAGCATCAGGGTCTTTTCTAATCAGTCAGCTCTTCACATCAGGTGGTCAAAGTATTGGAGTTTCAGCTTTAACATCAGTCCTTCCAATGAATACCCAGGACTGATCTCTTTTAGGATGGACTGGTTGGATCTCCTTGCACTCCAAGGGACTCTCAAGAGTCTTCTCCAACACCACAGTTCAAAAGCATCAATTCTTTGGTGCTCAGCTTTCTTTATAGTCCAACTCTCACATCCATACATGACTACTGGAAAAACCATAGCCTTGACTAGACGGACCTTTGTTGGCAAAGTAATGTCTCTCCTCTTTAGTATGCTGTCTATGTTGGTCATAGCTTTCCTTCCAAGGGGTAAGTGTCTTTTAATTTCATGGCTGGAATCACCATCTGCAGTATCAAGTGCTTTGTTTTAGGTCTTTTGGATGGGTGTTCTATCTTTCTTGGCTGAGTTTCCCTGTTTTCCAAAATAAATGAAATGGAATCACCCTCTCCGTTGCCGTCCCCTTTTGTTTACCTCTTTGTTATTTTAAATCTTGCAATAAGTCTTATTCTGGGACTCTGATCCTTTGATGTGAAGTTGTTCCAGTATTAATCTTCCTTAACACTACATGGGATTTCCAGGTGGCACAGCGATAAAGAAGAGTTGTGGGTTTGATCCCTGGGCTGGGAAGATCCCCTGGAGGAGGAGATGGTAAACTGATCCAGTATTCTTGCCTGGAAGATTCCATGAAAGGAGAAGCCTGGTAGGCTACAAGCTCAAGGAGTTGTGAAGAGCTGGACATGACTGAGTGACTGAGCGCATACGTGTGCATCTGCAGACACACACACACACACACACACACACACACACACACTATACATAGTAGCTCTCATATGCAAAACACATCACGAAGATTAATCATCTCAATATCCATTAACCTGTGGGGACAATAAATAGTTGGCTAATGACAGGAAGGAAAAGGAAAATGATTCTTCTCTTCTAATAAGTGTCATCAAGTTTCAAAGGATATTTCCTACCATGAGCTAGAATACAGGATAAAGGAGAGAGAAGAGAGATTTTGAGTGGAAATTCCTTTGTTGCCATCGTGAAATTCTTCATCAAGGATGTTGGTGCAAGTTCTTTACACGGTAAACTTTGTGGAACCAGCTTTGTTTCAGGACTTGAGTATGAACTTAATTCTAGTCCTAGTTTTCCTTGTGATGTAGAATCATGGAATGTTAGGGGATTCAGACCTTGGAGATACAGTCATTCAACAAACTGACTTGAGAGATGCAGAAATTAAGGCAGAGAAAGATCAGATCATTTCAAGGTCACACGAGGAAAGCCTGGTTTGTTGCTTGGCCTGCCCTTGGCATCTCTGTTAGATAAGATGCCCAGTCACCCTGAAGGTCTTACAAGAGTGTATCAACTGATTATGTAACTGGCTAGTGCTGGGCTTAGATCTGGGGCTGTGTTCAAGCGTCTGTCTGTGGTTCCTAAGTGAGGTGGAGTTTCCTTGCTACAGCCAGCACAGCTGGTGTGCGGAAGAAAGATAGAACCACCCTTGTGCAGAAAGGTTCTCTTAGACATTTGAAGAAAATGGGATATGGAATACATCATTTATCTTCAAAGAAAGCCAACGAATATTTGATTTAAATAAACATTCTATTACAGTGTTCACTGTAGCAAATTCTGTAATTATAAGTTTTATGGCAACTTCCATTACAAAATCATTTTCATCCCTCTCTTAGCTGTTTAAAAAAACCATAAATTGGGTGGAAATTTTCATGGTTCGACCCTGCCTGGTGGAGAATGGATGGCTTCTGGGAGCACAGGGAAGGAAAGAAAATCTCATTAGCTGCCTATAAGTTATTGTGGAATGGGAAAAATGTGAGCATACTCCATTTCCAGTTTGCAAAAGAGTTGAATGTTCCTCTTTTCTGTGTGGTGAAAAATGAAGTGGCAAGACTTTATTTCCAAAGCTGTATAGAGTCACTAAGAAATGGGGGAAAAATGCTTTCCTGAGTCACTTCTAAGTATGTGTGGATGGAGCTGCTCCGGATTTCAGCCTCCATCTGTCTCACTAATGCTTACATTTTAACATTTTCCTTTGCTCTGTTTTGGTCATTGTGTCCTTGAATTCCTAGGTTCCCAGAGTTAGATAAAGGATTTGAAACTCTCTCTTGGAGGAGAGAGTGTCGGCATGCATCCCAGTTTATGAACCGAGTCTCAAGGGTTAAATGGATCAAACTGGTTTTGTACAAGATTGATACACTAGCAAACCCCAACAGGTGACAGACACATTTTGAGGACGCATAGGTTCAGAACAGGATTCTAAACACTTAATACATTATTGATCAGGGGATTTTTGCAGAAACTAATGTCTGTGGCATTAATACGTCTCTGGTCAATAATGTGTTAAGAATTTTCCTTCGTCATGTCTTTCAATATAACTTTTATTAATCAAGAACAGACATCTTACTCTCAAATCAGTCACATGAATGTCTTCTTTATATGTTGTAGTTTTGACTCTGAATGCCCTCACCCTACCCTCCCATGGATCTTGATTCTAAGTCATCTTTCAAGGCTTATCTCAGTTTCTTGGTTTTTCTATTTCCTGAAGCCTCTCCTAATTATCTTAGGCAATAGGCAGAAGTCTCCATTCTCAAAATTATTTACAATAGTGCCAGATTAAAACACTTATTTATAAATGTTTTATATGGTTCACAAATCGTTTCATATGCACCGCCTGTCTCCTACCTAGATTATAAGTGCTTTGGGGACAGTGACCACTTTCTTTATGTATCCAACCTTAATATTTAGGAGAATTTCAAGACATGTGCTGTGTGTTGTGCTTAGTCACTTAGTTGTGTCTGACTCTTTGTGACCCTATGGACTGTATAGCTCTCTAAGCTCCTCCGTCCATGGGGATTCTCCAAGCAAGGATACTGGAATGGGTTGCCATGCCCTCCTCCAGGGGATCTTCCTGACCCAGGGATCAAACCCAGGTCTCTAGCATTGTAGGTGGATTCTTCACTGTCTGAACCACCAGGAAAGCCCATTTTCAGTTTAATTCAGTTCAGTTGCTCAATTGTGTCTGACTCTTTGCAACCCCATGGACCGCAGCATGCCAGGCTTCCATGTCCATCACCAGCTCCCGGAGTTCACTCAAACTCACGTCCATCGAGTCAGTGATGCCATCCAGCCATCTCATCTTCTGTCATCCCCTTCTCCTCCTGTCATCAATCTTTCCCAGCATCAAGGTCTTTTCAAATGAGTCAGCTCTTCGCATCAGGTGGCCAAAGTATTGGAGATTCAGCTTCAATATCAGTCCTTCCAAAGAGCACTCAGGGCCGATCTCCTTTAGAATGGACTGGTTGGATCTCCTTGCAGTCCAAGGGACTCTCAACAGTCTTCTCCAACACCACAGTTCAAAAGCATCAATTCTTTGGTGCTCAGCTTTCTTTATAGCCCAACTCTCACATCCGTACATGACTACTGGAAAACCGTAGCTTTGACTAGACGGACCTTTTTTGGCAAAGTAATGTCTCTGCTTTTGAATATGCTATATAGGTTGGTCATAACTTTCCTTCCAAGGGGTAAGCGTCTTTTAATTTCATGTCTGGAGTCACTATCTGCAGTGATTTTGGAGTCCCCAAAAATAAAGTCTGACACTGTTTCCACTGTTTCCCCATCTATTTGCCATGAAGTGATGGGACCAGATGCCATGATCTTTGTTTTCTGAATATTGAGTTTTAAGCCAACTTTTTCACTCTCCTCTCTCACTTTCATCAAGAGGCTCTTTAGTTCATCTTTACTTTCTGCCATAAGGGTGGTATCATCTGCATATCTGAGGTTATTGATATTTCTCCCGGCAATCTTGATTCCAGCCTGTGCTTCCTCCAGCCCAGCATTTCTCATGATGTACTCTGCATAGAAGTTAAATAAGCAGGGTGACAATATACAGCCTTGACGTACTCCTTTTCCTATTTGGAACCAGTCTGTTGGTCCATGTCCAGTTCTAACTGTTGCTTCCTGACCTGCATACAGATTTCTCAAGAGGCAGGTCAGGTGGTCTGGTATTCCCATCTCTTTCAGAATTTTCCACAGTTTATTGTGATTCACACAGTCAAAGGCTTTGGCATAGTCAATAAAGCAGAAATAGATGTTTTTCTGGAACTCTCTTGCTTTTTCCATGATCCAGCGGATGTTGGCAATTTGATCCCTGGTTCCTCTGCCTATTCTAAAACCAGCTTGAACATCTGGAAGTTCAGCATTACTTTACTAGTGTGTGAGACGAGTGCAATTGTGCGGTAGTTTGAACATTCTTTGGCATTGCCTTTCTTTGGGATTGGAATAAAAACTGACTTTTTCCAGTCCTGTGGCCACTGCTAAGTTTTCCAAATTTGCTGGCATATTGAGTGCAGCACTTTCACAGCATCATCTTTCAGGATTTGAAACAGCTCAACTGGAATTCCATCACCTCCACTATCTTTGTTCGTAGTGATGCTTCCTAAGGCCCTGTTAACTTCACATTCCAGGATGTCTGGCTCTAGTTGAGTCATCGCACCATTGTGATTACCTGGGTCATGAAGATGTTTTTTGTATAGTTCTTTTGTGTCTTCCTGCCACCTCTTCTAAATATCTTATGCTTCTGTTAGGTCCCTACCATTTCTGTCCTTTATTGAGCCCATGTTTGCATGAAATGTTCCCTTGGTATCTCTAATTTTCTTGAAGAGATCTCTAGTCTTTCCTATTCTATTGTTTTCCTCTATTTCTTTGCACTGATCACTGAAGAAGGCTTTCTTATCTCTCCTGGCTGCTTATCAGCAGTTATTGAGTTGTAATACAGTATGTGTGGGAATGTTGTCTATTCCTTAGAGGTGGTGAGGTCTTCGAGGATAAATCTTTTAGTAATTCATCCTTTTGTACCTTACACTCATTTGATGTTTAATAAATATTTGTTAAATGAATAGTTTGTCATCAGTTGAACTTTTCAGAGAGGCCATTTGTCTCTAGTTTCCCGCCAAATCTCCAGGTGCTCAAGACCCTAGAGACGTTGATGACTTCACTTCTGATGGAACGTTTCCATCATTATTGCTAATTATTTGTAGTGATCATAGGTGTTTGGGAGTCTCTTTGGAAGCTGTTGCGTTTCCTCTGACACTCTTGTCTTGGCAAAGACTGTTTCTGTAGAAAGTGCTCATTGTGCAATTTTCCTTCATCCTTATACGCAAAGGCGTGAATTTGGTATTACTGCTACTGTGCACCCTGCTTCCTTGTGATGTCTCCTTTAGTGTCCTTATTCTTTATTTGGAAGGAAGTGGGGATAAAAAAACATTGAAGAAAAGCATTCAAAACCATATAACCTGAAGCAAAAATTCTCGTAGTCAGCCCCCTACCTCTATTCCTTCTCCAATGCTGTGGGTCCATGACTGTACAGTTAGATGGTGCCTTCAAGGTGGCCTTCCTGCATTATTTTTCTTTATCATTAAGGTTCATAAATCACTTTGCCAGAGAATCTCAAGTCCAAGCAGCTCTGATGGCCTAGTTAACCTTTCTTGAAAAATTTTATTTCCTTTACTTAAACTCATCAGTACTATTTTGTAAAGAAATAATAAGTTTATTTTTGAGTTGGATTCTATTATAACTCCTATAACTATTCCTTCACTAGTGAAATATTAAAATATGATAGTTTACATAGTTCCTCAGACTTGCTAAATATTCTGAAATATCCAAATAAGAAGAGATACTCCATTTAGTTCTTCATCATAAATCACTTTGCCAGAGAATCTCAAGTCCAAGCAGCTCTGATGGCCTAGTTAACCTTTCTTGAAAAATTTTATTTCCTTTACTTAAACTCATCAGTACTATTTTGTAAAGAAATAATAAGTTTATTTTTGAGTTGGATTCTATTATAACTCCTATAACTATTCCTTCACTAGTGAAATATTAAAATATGATAGTTTACATAGTTCCTCAGACTTGCTAAATATTCTGAAATATCCAAATAAGAAGAGATACTTCATTTAGTTCTTCATTGAACAGATGTACTCCGCATCTCCTCTGTGATATTTTGTGAAACAGTGCAAAACAGATACATTTTTTCCCTGTTTTATAAGATTTGAAATCATTTATTTGGCTAGTTGAAATCTAGAGGGTGATCAGAATGACATCAATTTGAGGATCTGAGACCTGAAGTAGAGGCAGAGGCTGTACTTCTGGGGTCTGGGGTCCCAGAGACAAGAACCATTTGTGATGGGTTTAGGTAATCTGAAAAGCCTTTCCTAAGAGGAAGCTTTGAAATGAAGACTTGATGGTGGAATACACAAAGAAAAGGATGGGGTGGAGGTTGGGGAAGACTACTGTAGACAAGGAAAGAGTCAGAAGAAAGATCAGTGGACAAGTGCATGAATAGTTGAGGGAGATGAAGGCAGTAGGCTGGGGAGGGAGTCAGGGGCTGCTCTTTGTCAGGGTATATGACAGATAACAAAATAAAAGATTAAAACACTCTTTTCCAAAGTAAAAAGTGATACTCATTCCTCTATTTTATTTCTTGCTGCTGAAATGATTAATGTGGCAGTGTAATTAACATTGTTCCTACAGATGGACCAAAAGTGCTGATGCCAGTGCTAAGAGAAAGAGGTGTTTGGAAAGATGGCAATGAATCACTGGTGGTGACACCTTGACGGACTGGCGGAGCCTGGGTTGACGATACTCAGTTAATCACTGGAGTCTTTCTCAACAGAAAAGTCTCCATGGAAGAGCAAATAGTGCAAAAACTTTAAGTCTGGGGTCCTGAGCTCTGAACTTAACTCTGTGATTTTGGAGAAATCATTCATCTTTCTAGGTCTTAACATCTTAATCTGCAAAATGACAGAGTCGCATAAGAAAGGCTTTAAACTTCTCTTGGCTTATCCTATGATGCTTGTGGCCAGTGCCTTTCAAGCTTCCTCTTACTTTTGCTTCATTTGGGGATCTTACTCTTGAGAGTTAGTATTAGGAGGTAATTTTACTTTCCACTAAGACTCTGATGCTGCCTCATTTCCTCCGAGGATTCTTCTGCAGGTAATCCCTGCTGAGGAAATTTGCAGTCTTTCCAGGCTGATCCAGCCTGCCCTGACTTTGCCCTTTCCAGCTCTAGAGTATCGATTCCTGGAGGACAAAGAACTATTTTTTCAGCATTTCTTATTTCTCAGTCCTGAATCCCATGGAATGTTGGACTTACTTATTTCAAGAACTCTTGAATTGAGACTTCCTGGGTGTGATGTACTGGAGACAGAGACAAAATTTTCCCTTAAGGAGCACTGCCCGTTTGGTAAGACATCCTTGCAAATGAAGCAGATACCTGGCAATATGTCAATTGATAGAATGGACATTTCATAGTTTCTCCCATTTGATGCCATAAATATTTACCAATTTTATCTAGTATCCCATTAAGTAACAGTTCTTCAATATCTTTGAAGGAATGTAAGATGAGAGATGGGTAAAGATCACATACATATATGCTAAGTCACTTCAGTCATGTCTGACTCTCTACAACCCTATGAAGTGTAGCCCGCCAGGCTCCTCTGTCCATGGGATTCTCCAGGCGAAAATACTGGAGTAGGTTGCCATTTCCTTCTGCAGGGGATCTTCCTGACCCAGGGATCGAACCTGGGTCTCCGCCTTGCAGACAGATTCCTTACCGCCCGAGTCACCAGGGAAGCCCCGAGATCATATAAGTCATTGTCAATTTATCGAGCACCTACAAAGGAAGGGGTGATTTGTGAACTCTCGGTCCTAGTGCCTTCTTAATGAGAAGTTCTCATGGCACTTCTCTGGCCAGAGATTAGATGCATATTTAGCTGATTTCTAGAATTTCAGGTTGGAGTGCCTTGTTTTTTTACCTTTTCCCTCTCCTCTGGCTTCTCTAATTTTTGTCTATCTCCCTCTCTACCTTTCTTTCCATTTCTCTACTCTTTGACCAGTTTACTTCCCTCATCCATAAAGGTACCTTTATTGAGGGTCAACTATGTCCCAGGCACAGATCATTATTTTGCTTCGATCATTATTTAATTCCCCAAATATTTTTTTTTAAAAGAAAAGCCTTCTATTTTGTGTCTGTATCTGCTTTTAAATATTATTTTACTTGCTTTTGGCTGTGCTGGGTCTCTGTTGCTCTGCACGGGCTTTCTCTGGTTGTGGCCGGTGGCGGCTACTCCCTGGCTGTGGGCTTCTCATCGTGGGGGCTTCTCTTTTGCGGAACATGGACTCCAGGGTGTGGATTTCAGTAGTTGTGTGCATGGGTTTAGTTGTCCCTCAGCATGTGGAATCTTCCAGGGGTTGAACCCGTGTCTCCTGCATTGTAGGTGAATTCTTAACCATTGGACCACCCAGAAGTCCCCCCAAGTAATATATTTATGGAGAAGGAAACTGAGACTCAGTGATGCTGGGTCATTAGGCCAAGGTCACATTATAATGAACAGAACTTCAAGAGAAACCTAGGCCAGTCTGGTATTTCAAAATTCAACCTATACAACTTCCTCACAAAGCAGCTTTCTTTTGTCAATTAAGTGTGCCTGAAACTTTTCAGACAATCTCTGGCAAGTTAAGATGACTGTGCTTTTTATAACAGATACAGTTATTTGAGAAAACAGTGGCTAAAACTTGCAAAGTCTGCAAGAAAGAACTCCTGGGCTCTTTGGAAATTTTTCCCAAATACTAACATCTCCTCAAAGGCAAGAAATAGCAATTATGATAAAAAAAAAGACTAGAAAATAAGAGGGATAAACAATGTAGTGATTGGACTGGAAAAACCGTGACCTATCTTATATTTCCATTTTATAACGATCTCTAATCTTTCCAGGGTTTTTGGAGCATGTGTGTCATCCTAAAACACTTTTTGAACTCTGGCATTTTCATTGCCTTTACAAGGACAGCCATAATGAAGGGAAGACTCTCAGTTGCCATGAGTGGAACAGTTAATTGTGTTTACCTGCTGATCTTCCAAACCCCTTCTTGATTAGAAACAAAGGGGTGAACCAACTTTGTTGTAAGGATTAAAAAACAAAACAAAACATTGTTTTTCTGTACTATTTAGAATGTTGTGCTTTTGATTTTTTCAGTAGAGCTGAGGCAGAAAATAATAATATTAATTCAGAGTGAAATAGAATTTTATTGCCATTTTAGTTTTATATTGTCTCCTTACCCAATTGTGGTTTGGAATTAACCTTGGAATCATACCTAAGTTAAACTAGTTACTGAATCCCACTGAGTTTGACATTAATGATATGATTAGGAGACCAAGAGACCTAATTCATTGTCTTTTTCCTTATTTCACGAGGCTCTTACATCTGGCAGTAAAATTTCCCTTTAATCAGAGGAAAGAATGACCTGTCGGTTTCCTTTGAGACTTAATCTAGAACCCCTCTGATTTTAAAATTATAGTGCTTAAGGAGCTAAAATTGTGCTAAGTTATATCGTGACCAACAGCATTTGTTCAGCATTTACCATGTACCAGGCATAAATTAGGTACTAAGGATACAGAACTTAATGCACAGTCCCTGTTTTCAGAGTTTCCTTATCCAACCCAAAGCTGGGGAGAATGTAAGTTTTCTGATAACCTAGAACTGTAAGGGAAAACGTTGATTGCATTTCTTTGTTAGTAAAATAATAAATTCAGAATTGAAACAGTCAACTGCCCATCATTAGTAATTTTTTGGCTCTTAGCAATATTTTGGAGTGGAATTGTATGATCACATGCTATGTATATTTTAAATTTATAAGAAACTGCCAAACTTTTCCAAAGTGATTGTCTCATTTAACACATCCACCTGCATTAACTGGGAATTCTAGTTGCTCCAAATTATTGCCAACCATTGGTATTATTAATATTTTTAATTTTAGCTATTCCAGTGCTAGTAGGTGTGCAGAATTATTTCATTGGGGTCTTCTTTTACATTTCCATGTGACTGTTGTTATCAAGCACCTTCTCATGTGGTCACTGGCTATTTAAGTAACTTGTTTGTAAAGCGTCATTGGGCAATTCTAAGTTCTAATGTTTGACTTATTACTATCAAATTGTGAGTTCTGAAATATATTCTGGATACACGTCCTTTAGCGTATATATGAATTGTGAATATTTTCTCCCAGTCTCTGGCTTACCTTTTCATTTTATCAGTGGTGTCTTTCATCAAATGAAAGTGTTTAGTTTTGATAAAGTTCATTTCATCAATGTTTTCCTTTTAAGATTTATGCTTTTGATATCCTATCTGAGCTGTCTTGGTTTCCTTCAAGGTCACAAACATCCCTACTGTTTTTTTCTAGAGACTTCCATTTCATGGTTAGATGTATGGTACATTTTGAATTAACTTTTGTGTATGATGTGAGATAAAGATTAAGGTTAATTTTTACCCATGTAAATACCCAGTTGTTTTAGCATCAGTTGTTGAAAAGACTGTTATTTTTTTTTTAATTGAACTTCTTTTGTGTCTTTGTGACAATCAAGTGACTGTATATGTGTGTATCTATTCTTGGATTCTTTATTCTACCTATTGACTCATATATCTGATTTTATGACAGTATCATTCTATCTTGAGTACTGTAGATTTATAGTAAGTCCGGGTATCACATAATACAAATCCTCTAATCTTTAAAAAACTATTCTTTAGAAAGATTGCCTTGATATTTATGGTTCTTTGCATTTTAAAATCAACTTGGTCAATTTCTACAGAATGCCTGCCAGCATTTTGTTGGGATAACATTAAATCTGTATATTAATTTGTGGAGAGTTGGCATCTTAACAATATTGTATCTTCTGATCCCTAAATATGGCATCTCTCTCCACTTATTTAAATTTTTGGTTTGTTTCAACAATACTTTATCAATTTTATATACAGATCTTATACATATTTGTTAAATTTATTCATAAATTTTTGTGTTTGTGGATGATATTGTATATTATTTTTAAATTTCAATTTCAATTGCTCATTGCTAGTACATAAAATATGTTGAATTTTGTATATTGACCATATGACCTAACATTGCTAAATTCAACTTTAGCACTTATTGTAGCTCTTTTTTTAAGGTTCTCTAAGCATGATGAGCGACTTCACTTTCACTTTTCACTCTCATGCATTGGAGAAGGAAATGGCAACCCACTCCAGTGTTCTTGCCTGGAGAATCCCAGGGACGGGGGAGCCTGGTGGGCTGCCGTCTATGGGGTCACACAGAGTCAGACACGACTGAAGTGACTTAACAGTAACAGTAAGAATGCTGCTGCTACTGCTGCTAAGTCACTTCAGTCGTGTCCGACCCTGTGTGACCCCATAGACAGCAGCTCACCAAGCTCCCCCGGCCCTGGGATTCTCCAGGCAGGAACACTGGAGTGGGTTGCAATTTCCTTCTCCAGTACATGAACGTGAAAAATGACTTGCCTTTGCAAGTCGCTCAGTTGTGTCCGACTCTTCATGACCCCATGGACTGCAGCCTACTCGACTCCTCTGTCCATGGGATTTGCCAGGCAAGAGTACTGGAGTGGGATGCCATCGCCTTCTCCCCTCTAAGAATGCCCTAGCCCTAACCCTAACAGAAGCAGAAGATATTTAGAAGAGGTGGCAAGAACACACAGAGGAGCTGTACAAAAAATATCTTTATGACTTGGATAATCGCGATGGTGTGATCACTCATCTAGAGCCAGATATCCTGGAATGTGAAGTCAAGTGGGCCTTAGAAAGCATCACTATAAGCAAAGCTAGTGGAGGTGATGGAATTCAGTTGAGCTATTTCAAATCCTGAAAGATGATGCTGTGAAAGTGCTGCACTCAATATGCCAGCAAATTTGGAAAACTCAGCAGTGGCCACAGGACTGGAAAAGGTCAGTTTTTATTCCAGTCCCAAAGAAAGGCAATGCCAAAGAATGCTCAAACTACCGCACAATTGCACTCATCTCACATGCTAGTAAAGTAATGCTCAAAATTCTCCAAGCCAGGCTTCAGCAATACGTGAACCATGAACTCCTTGATGTTCAAGCTGGTTTTAGAAAAGGCAGAGGAACCAGAGATCAAATTGCCAACATCCGCTGGATCATGGAAAAAGCAAGAGAGTTCCAGAAAAACATATATTTCTGCTTTCTTGACTATGCCAAAGCCTTTGACTGTGTGGATCACAGTAAACTGTGGAAAATTCTGAAAGAGATGGGAATACCAGACCACCTGACCTGCCTCTTGAGAAATCTGTATGCAGGTCAGGAAGCAACAGTTAGAACTGGACGTGGAACAACAGACTGGTTCCAAATAGGAAAAGGAGTACATCAAGGCTGTATATTGTCACCGCTTATTTAACTTATATGCAGAATACATCATGAGAAACACTGGACTGGAAGAAACACAAGCTGGAATCAAGATTGCTGGGAGAAATATCAATCACCTGAGATATGCAGATGACACCATCCTTATGGCAGAAAATGAAGAGGAGCTAAAAAGCCTCTTGATGAAAGTGAAAGAGGAGAGTGGAAAAGTTGGCTTAAAGCTCAACATTCAGAAAACAAAGATCATGGCATCTGGTCCCATCACTTCATGGGAAATAGATGGGGAAACAGTGGAAACAGTGTCAGACTTTATTTTTTTGGGCTCCAAAATCACTGCAGATGGTGACTGCAGCCATGAAATTAAAAGATGCCTGCTCCTTGGAAGAAAAGCTATGACCAACCTAGACAGCTTATTAAAAAGCAGAGACATTACTTTACCAACAAAGGTCCGTCTAGTCAAAGCTATGGTTTTTCCTGTAGTCATATAGGATGTGAACCATAAAGAAACCTGAGTGCCAAAGGATTGATTCTTTTGAACTGTGGTGTTGGAAAAGACTTATGAGAGTCCTTTGGACTGCAAGGAGATCAAATCAGTCAATCCTGAAGAAAATCAATCCTGAATATTCTTTGGAATGGCTGATGCTGAAGCTGAAGCTCCAATACTTTGACCATCTGATGCTAAGAACTGACTCACTGGAAAAGACCCTGATGCTGGGAAAGATTGAAGGCAGGGGGAGAAGGGGACAGCAGAGCATGAGATGGTTGGATGGGATCACCGACTCGATGGACATGACTTTGAGTAAGCTCCGGGAGTTGGTGATGGACAGGGAAGCCTGGCATGCTGCAGTCCATGGGGTCGCAAAGAGTCGGACACAACTGAGCGACCGAACTGAACTGATTTTAGATGTCATTTGTCATAGTGCTAATTTGCTGAGACAGATCTTTCTTTCTTTCTATCATGAATGAGCGTTGAATTTTGCCAAATGCTTTAGTTTCTCATTTGGAGAGGGAAATGGCAACCCACTCCAGTACATTTGCCTAGAAATTTCCATGGATGGAGGAGTCTAGTGAGCTACAGTCCATGGAGTCGCAAAGAGTCGGACATGACTGAGTGACTTCACTTTAGTTTCTTAATATGGCAAATTTCCTTGATTTTTGAGTGTCGTATCACCATTTGTGACATTATATATATACATAACACACACACATATGTATGTATATATAATATAACATATATATATTTATTTATTAAGCCTCTGCCCTCAGTTCATGACACAGAACTCCTAAAGCTCCTGTAATTTCCTGAGTAAGAAGAGCATCCTTGGTTCCCATGAGGTAACTCTTGGAGGGTTTCTGGATAGCTTCTGGATAGGAGCAGATCACAAAAAAAGACCAATCCACAGTTGGAAGCTTGGAACTTTCAGCGCCAAGCCCCATCCTCTAGGGAGGGGAGAAAAGAGATTGGAGATTGAATTGACAATTGACCATGCCTATATGTTGAAGTCTCCAATAAATAAAACTCTTAACTACAAGATTTGGAGAGCTTCTGGGATGGTGAACACATCCTCGTAATAGGAGGTGGCGCGTCCTGACTGCACAGGGCCGAAGCTCCTCTGCTGAAGGCTTTTCTGTACCTCAGCCCTGTATACCTCTTCATCTGGCTCTTCATTTATGTTCTTTATATTAAACACTGGTAAACATACGTTAAGTGTTATTCTGAGTTCTGTGAGCTGTTATAACAAGTGATTAAACCTGTGGAAGGGATCATGGGAATCTCCAATTTGTAGCTGAGTTGAACAGAAGTGTGTGTAACCTTGGAACCCACTGCTTACAGTGGGCATCTGAAGTGGGGGGCAGTCTTGTGGGACTGAGGCCTAAACCTGTGGGCCCTGTACTAACTCTGAGTAAGTACACCAAATATTACTGTCAGAACTGAATGAAATTGTAGGACACCAAGTTGATGTCTGCAGAAAACTGGAGAAGAGCTTAAAGTGAAAAATCCATGCCCTTGGGGTCAGTACTGTTATGAGTAGAGAGAAAATTTTTCCTTTACTATTGTTTCCTTTGATAAATCCTTTTTGGACATGGTATATTATCCTTTAAGAATCATATAGATTGCTTCTGATTGCTTAGTTTTGTTAAAGATTTTTATTTGTAAGTTTATGAGTGATATTGTCTATAGTTTCATTTTCCCTGTAATGTTTCTCATTGATTTTAGTATCAAATCAATATTGGTTGAGCCCTTGTTTTTGTTAATCTCCTCATCCCAGTCTATCTGCTTGGATACCTGCTCTCAGTTTCTTTTCTTGATGTTTTGCTCGTCTTACCCTGAATCCTACCTTCCCATGAGGTCTTACACCTGGTACTTTGGGCTACCAGTGAGCTTCTGGTTGAAGGTTTCAATATCTTTGGAACTATTGCATCTTTATGAAGAGAGTCCAGGTCCTGGTTTATCCCCTTTTTCTCCTTCCTAGATGCTGATCAATCATGGCTTCCCAAGACTTAAAGAAGCAAATGTGTTGGCAGGTATTTGATCAAACCAAACTAAACAAACAATCAAACAAAAACCCAGATGCAAACTAATGTCTTCAATAAGACAGTTCAATTAGTACATTGAAAAGTTTCTCTGTAAACGCTAAGAATTTTGAGCCAAAGTCTTTCTCCAATTTGCTCTCAAATTTTGATGTTCCATAGGGTCTTTTTCTTCTCATCTGATGTTCTTCTCTTTTTCTTAATCAAAGTACAATTGATTTACAATGTCGTGCCCATCTATGCCATATAACAAGGTGACTCAAGCATGCACAAACATTCTTTTTTCATGTTCTTTTCCTATAAGGTTTATTATAGGGTGCCATCCATTAGCACCTTGCTGTTTATCCATTCTAAATATAAGAGTTTGCATTTACCAACCCCAGACTCCCAGTCCATCCCCCCGCCCCCTTCCCCACGGCAACTACAAGTCTGTTCTCCATGGCTAGGAGTCTGTTGCTCTTTTGTAGATAGGTTTGTTCATGCCATATTCTAGATCCCACGGGTAAGTGATATTACGTGGTATCTGTCTTTCTCTTTCTGACTTACATCACTTAGTGTGATCATCTCTAGTTGCCTGTAGGGTGTGCTTCCTCAATCTGTCTCATCTAGAGTCACAGCTTTGCCTACCAACTGTATCCTCACACTCAGAGCCACCCCAGCACAGGCCCCTCTCTGGAGTTCCAAGCCCGCGTATTTCTCCTGCATATCCGATATCACCTCTTTCAGGCTCTATAAAGCTTCCCACCCGGGTGTGTATAATCTTCTTCTTTGCAGATCTATCTTGGTTGTATCTCACTTCAGTGAGTGGTACCACTAGTTAATGCCTTGTCCAAGCCAGAGAACCTGGCTGCATCTTTGAATCTATACTTGCCTTCATCTGCTGCCACTTACTGATTATTATTATTTTTTTCCTGTTTTGGCTGTACTATGCAGTTTGCGGGATCCTAGTACCCTGAACAGGGATTGAACCCATGCCCCCCGCAGTGAAAGCACAGAATCCCAACCACTGGACTGCCAGGGATTCCCATCTATTTATTGATTTTACCTATTTAAAGTTTCTCAACTCGCTTCAAAAAAAATTTTTTTTTTTTGCTTTATGATGAAGCAGTCTATACATTAAGAATATAGTGTAAAAAGTATAATATATAGTTTAAGGAATAGCCCAACAAGAGCTGCCGTCTATGGGGTCACACAGAGTTAGACACGACTGAAGCAGCTTAGCAGCAGCAGCAGCAGCAGCAGCAGGTTGAGAAGTACAGCGTTATCACTGTCTTAGAAACGCCCCTCTAGTACTGCTTTCCCCTTTCCTTTCCCTGGCTAGAGGTTGCCACTGCCTTGACTTCTATGTTAACCATTCCCTTGCTTTTCTTTCTAACTGTCAAGTGTTACTAAACGACACTTCATTTAAGTTTTGAAGCACTGAGTAGCAAGAATAAGTAGAACTCTGCAAGAACAAGCAGTGGATGAAGGGTCTCAGAAGAAGAGGACTGAAGAGAGTCGCGCTCCCCTAAGGAATCTGACAGCGGAGAGGTGCTCCTTTGGGGAGAATGAGCAAAGTTCCGAGAGATTGCTCCAAACCAAGGCTCACCCTGGGTGGGCTCTTGGGTGATCAGGTACTGTGTATCCAACAGGACTACAGACACAGGAAATGGGCTGCCTTGTATCTTTTTCTTCAAAGATCTACATGACTTCTTAAGCTCTCAGGCCTAGGTCAATACAGAATATTTCTGTGGGAAAAAAATGAGAGTCCTAAGCTGAAACCTAGATAGCATATTGAAAAGCAAAGACATTAGTTTGCCAACAAAGGTCCGTCTAGTCAAGGCTATGGTTTTTCCAGTGGTCATGAATGGATGTGAGAGTTGGACTGTGAAGAAAGTGGAGCACCGAAGAATTGATGCTTTTGAACTGTGGTGTTGGAGAAAACTCTTGAGAGTCCCTTGGACTGCAAGGAGATTCAACCCATCCATCCTAAAGGAGATCAGTCCTGGGTGTTCATTGGAAGGACTGATGTTGAAGCTGAAACACCAATACTTTGGCCACCTGTGTGAAGAGCTGACTCATTTGAAAAGACCCTGATGCTGGGAAAGATTGAAGGTGGGAAGAGAAGGGGATGGCAAATGAGCTGGTTGAATGGCATCACTGACTCAATGGACATGAGTTTGAGTGAACTCAGGGAGTTGGTGATGGACAGGGAGGCCTGGCGTTCTGCAATCCATGGGGTCGCAAAGAATCAGACAGGACTGAGTGACTTAACCGAACTGAACTGAACTGAAGCCGAAAGGGCAGCAAGTGTTGTGGGGAGAGAAAGGGTTTCATTAGCATGTGTTCAAGTCAAGACAGACACAGATTAGAATCTGGACCAGACTCACCACTGCCCTTCTGTTTTTAAGAGCATCACACAGTGGCCGTGGGCATCCCTGTGCTGTCAGTCTCCTGAGTCTCTCTGCTCTGCTCTGCTCTTGTTAAGCGTCCCTGTCTGATACACGGCAGTCATTCTGGGATGCAGCTTCATTGTCGTCCCAGGAATTCCCTTTCTCTCTCTTTCTTGCATTTAATGCTCTCTTGGTTTATTCTGTGTTACTGTATTGGTACCATCTAGTTACACCTTGAGAATGAGAACATAAGAAGTAAAGGTTTTTAAGACATTTCCTATCTTTAAATATCTTTATTTTCCATCTTCATGTATGATTGATAATTTATATCTGATTGATAATTTAACTGGGTAGACAATTCCAAGTCAGAGATCACTTTCCTTCATAATTTGGAAGGCTTTGCTATAGAACCTTCTTGCTTCTAGTGTTGCTGATAAAAGTTGGAAGCCATGCTCATCTCTTCAACTCTGTAACTTGCTTTTCTTTCTGGAGACTGGGAGAATTTTCCCCTTGATCCCAGTGCCATTGTCTAGTTTCATCTATTGTGTTAGAAATTCAGTGGGCCTCTTGGATCAGGTAATTCAGTGTCTTTTCCACTCCAGAAAATTTTCTTTAGCTATTTTATCGCTAATTTTCTCCTCTCTAGTTTCTCTTCTCTCTTCTATCTTTTTATAGAAATAGTTTTCTATGATTGATTTTTTGATTCGGCTCTTAATTTTATCTTTTTTAAATCTATTTTTCATATTTCATTGTTGCTCTAATGTCTGGCACATGTTTGGAATATGATGACTATTCCATAAGTGTTTGTTACAGAATTGCCGTTAAGTGTTGTTGCTAAAATTTTTGAAATAGTCACTTTTGCTAATTTTATATTGCTACCAAGAAGTGAGACTCAAGGTTTACTGAAACTTAACTATGCATTTGGAGATATATATATATATATATATCTCTCACATATTACAGTCCCTGACCTCGCAGAGTTCATCATTTAATAGCAGAAACAAATTTTAGCAGGCTTTTCCTTTATTTTGATGTTTTGGTTGCCCGGGCCTTTGTTGCTGCTCCTGGGCTCTCTCTTGCTGTGGCGAGTCTGGGCTGCTCTTTGCTGTGGGTAGGGCCTCTCCCTGCACTGGCTTCTCGTTGCGGAGCACCGGCTCCAGGCACGTGGGCTCGGTAGTTCTGGGATTCGGGCTTAGTTGCTCCGAGGCATGTGGCATCTTCTCGGACCAAGGATCGAACTCCTGTCTCCTGGATTGGCAGGTGGATTCCTATCCACTGTACCACCAGGGAAGTTCTTAACCAATTACTGTTCTTTATTTACAACAGAAGTTTAAACCAAATTTGGACATGTAAATTGGCCAATGGATCTTTAGGCAGTAGACATTAGAATCTCTTGTTCTTTTAACACTGATTGTAGCTGTAACCCAGCTTTATATAAAGAAATGCTTCTTAAAATTTAATATATATTCAAACTGCCCAGATATATTTTCAACATTCAGGTTCTGAGTCAGTATGTCTAGAGTGGGACCTGAGATCCTACATTTCTAAGTCTTGTAGGTTTGGCCAAAGCTGTTTGTCAAAGACCACACATAGAATAATGAGGCTCTAAGGCACATTTTTTTTTTTAAACTTTTAAAGTCATCTGTGTTTAGAAGATCCTGGAGGAGGGCATGGCAACCCACTCCAGTTTTTTTGCCTGGAGACTCCCATGAACAAGGAGCCTGGCAGGCCTGCAGTCCATGGGGCCGCAAAGACTCAGACACGACTGAAATGATTTAGCAGCAGCATGTTTAGAAGATAAACTTTTTGTCTATCTTCTTGCTGATTTTTCTTGGAAGCATTTTCTTAATAAGTCCTCATCTCAAGGTCAGATGCTATTCCTGAACCTAGGACGGATGTCAGCACCCTCCCTTTCTTATCACCCAAATACTAATTGCTTAAAGTAACTGCTGGAATTCACCTTTGTTCCCTCTTGCATCATAAACAACCCTAACTCCCAATTTAATTTTAATTTCCAATAAAGCTTGTGATGGATTCATATCGTTAATGAATTACATTCACCCTTTAATGTTTAGTGACCTATAAACGAGTTTAGTAATGATGAAATGTCTGTTGTTTCTTCCTTCCCCCTTACACAAGCTGCAGCATAAATTTATTTTAATCATTTTAAGGACTTGTTAGTTTTATCGTTATTGTCTGTTCAGATACTAAACCGTTTTTTGTCAGGATTTTGACTCTGGTTCTTAAGTCTAGGTGGCCATCCATGAAAGATCAGTCTGATGGTGACCAAGCTCTTAGGGAGGGAAACAATGGTTATTGCTCTTAGAGGCGGACATGCTCCCACTAGAGTCCGTATGAGTGATGGACATCTGGCCTGGAGAAGAGCCCGGGCTCCTCCCACGCACCTTGGAGGAAGAGGTTGCAAAGCTATTGAGTTCAGCCCTTACTGAGATTGCTTTCTCTCCTTGGGATGAAAAATGGTTAAACGAGACGCTCCAGCTCAAAACTGGGAAAAGCTACCAGTGAATTTATCTCCAGAAAAATTGTTTGCTCTGATTTCTAGCTCTTGAAGAACATTACCCAGTCTAGGGTCAACTAAGAGTTAGATGATTAAGGGTATTATTTTCCAAAATTGATTTTAATCCACTCTGTAGCAGAAAAACCTGTTTACTTAGATGACTTTTGATTTGGAGGACACAGCTACTTGGCTGAAATCCTAGGAGTGAGAGGTGAGTGAAAGCGATGTGCAATCATTTTCAACAAGGCCAATGTCAACATGATAGGGTATTTCAACTGCTCCAGGTATACGTGGGGTGCAGGGCTAGGAGACACTTCCTGGTTACAAGTGTCTGTTTCCATTCACCAAGTAGCCTCCCAGATAAACAATGACAATAGAAACTCTGTCCACAGTTTGGGCTGCAGATACATACAGACACTTCAGTTGGATGTGGGAGAGGAATGGGGATATGGCAGCGTGGAGTGGCGGGGCACTGGGCGAACAAGATCAGAGAGGAAGTGCTGTTGGCTTTGGTGAGCAGTTATTCACCAGCTATATATCCTCTATCCCTACGCAGTTACCCTCATGGTAACTGTGGGCTCAGGGACTCTCACTGTGTACAAATTGAATGGAGGAAGTTGACAGCATTGTGGGATTCCAGCAAGACAGGCTGTGCCTGTACCCCACCTTCCACTTTATGTACACATAGCTCAGAGGAAAGAGCAGTTCCCTTACAGATGTTCAGGAGCATCATGGGCTACACCTGAGTTTGAGGAGACCCGTGGGAGCATCGTGGCTCCATTGCGGAGATGTCTCTGAAGGCCAGGAGAAGCTTTGGCCTGCAGATCCCTGGCCTGGCTTATTCACACCAGTGGAGGGGGCAGAGTACCAGGAGGAAGAGTGACCTGCGGGTGTGGTCCGGAGGAGGCTCCTGGTTCTGGATGAGGGAAGACCGAGGAGTAGGGAAGGCTGGGGGTGGGATGCCTAGACAATGACTCTGGAAATTTCACTGTGAAGGTACTTGGACCTTCTAAGAATGTGTGGACTGAGGAGAGGGCAGGAGAGAAATGGAGAGACTGGGGACGTGGGGAATTGCTGGGGAGACTGTCTGCTCAGGGCAGTGGGGAGGAGGCTGCTGTGAGCCCTAAATAGGAGGAAGCCAAGGCAGGACCTTTCTTTGAGCAGAGTTTGAGTGCGTTTCAAAATGGAAGATGGAAGTGGGTGACCCAGAAGAAGAGAAACATTCAAAAGCCCAGGCTAGAAAAAAAGCCAAAGGGACAATGAAGGGAGATGAGAACAGAATAAACTCTGGAAAACGGGTGATGCTTTAAACTCACGCCAAACTGGGCTCATTAACGTGAGCGTGTGTTAGTTGCTCAGCTGTGTCTGGTGCTTTGTGCCCCTGTGAACTGTAGCTTGCCAGTCTCTTCTGTCCAAGGGTTTTCCCGGGCAAGAATACTGGAGTGGGTACTGATTCCCTTCTCCAGGGGATCTTCCTGACCCAGGGATTGAACCCAGGTCTCCAGCACTGCAGACAGATTCATCACCATCTGAGCCACATTTTAAAAATAAATTACATGCAATATGAGCATGTATGCATGCGATTTATAAAAGTTCATGTTGCACAACTCAAGATTCTGTCACTCTGTCATTGAATATATGTGCACTGGAATGGCCTCAGCTATCATGCAGGGGATCTGTTTAGGGAGAAGAGAGAGGGAAAAAGCTGGTTCTAAGAGGTTCCAGAGGTCTCAACTTAATGAGCAAAAAATTCAGTAAGTAGTACTGACCAGGGGGCTTCCCTGGTGGCTCAGACGATAAAGAATCTACCTGCAGTGCGAAAAACCTAGGTTCGACCCCTGGGTCAGGAAGATCCCCTAAAGAAGGGAATGGCTACCCACTCCAGTTTTCTTGCCTGGGAAATCCCATGGACAGAGAAGCCTAGTGGGCTACAATCCATGGGGCTGCAAAGAGTCGGAGACGACTGAGCAACTAACATTTTCACTTTCTACTCTCAGTACTTACCAGATGTCCATCCCTATGCAATGTGGTGGAAACTTAAAGGCCTATGCTCGCAAAAGATGTCTGGTGGTGATTCATAGCTACTGTGTGCTAGGATGATCAAATGAGGGGGAGCAGGAATCCATGTCACAGCCTGGTGATGCCTGGATTGATTAGGGACAATGACCAGACATTTTCCTGGACAGGTTCATTGCATATCTGGAAGTGTTATTTTTAATGAAATATAAAGATGTTATGTTCCATAACATCATACAGGAAACTGAATGAACTTTTTGGACAATTCAGTATTTCAGACATATAGGATAAAATAATGGATATCCATGTGCCCATCATCCAAATTAAGAAACAACAACAACAATAAAAACCCATAGATGAAACTAATGTTTAAAATTCCTGAAATAGTTCAGTAAGCCGTTAAAATCCTAGTTAGGCCAACTTCTTAAAGGATCTGTCTTGGTTTGGGCGGCTATCCCACAATACCATAGACTGGGTGGCTTATAAACAACAGAAATGTATTTCTCATAGTGCTGGAGGTGGAGGAGTCCGAGATCAAGATGCCCACAGATTCAGCATCTACCAAGGGCCTTCTTCCAGGTTCTTAGGTGACTGTCCCCTCTTCAAGCTGTGTTCTCACAGGGTGGAGGGGGTGAGGGAGCTCTTTGGGGTTTCTTTTAGAAGACACTAACCCCACTCTTCTTAAAAAATTATTTATTTCTGTATGTGATTTCCTGGTCTTAGTTGCAGCATGCAGGATCTTCTATCTCCATTGTGGAATGTGGAATCTTTTCAGTTGCAACATGGGAGATGCAGTTCCCCGACCAGACTGAACCTGGTTACCCTGCATTGGGAGCACGGGAGTCTTTGCATTGGGAGCACGGGAGTCTTAGCCATTCTTGAGGGCTCCACTTTCATGACCTAATCACCTCTAAAGTCCCGCCTTCCAACGCCATCTCATTAGAGACTGTTTTCACCTATGAGTTTTTAGGGGGAGCACAGACATTCAGTCTGTATCAGGACCTTCACACTCGCCAGCCCTTGGGATCAATTAGGACAGTGATGCTTAAGGCTATGAAATAAGGATTAGTCCCAAGAATAGCTTCCTGGAGAAACCTCCCTTTTTAAACAGAGATCTTGTTCTTTCAGTTCAGAACTTGGCGATCAGAAGACCTTCTGTGAAATGCCCAGACTTGGGACTTGATTTCTCTCTGAATCTGAGGGCTTGGAGTAATCCAGGGCAGAAATAAGAGCATAAAGAAGCCCTTCAAACCCCATAGGCAGGCCTAACGGCTCATCTATGTTAGAACACAGGAAATTCTGAAAGGAACAATTGTCTCTCTTTGAAGAAACTGTCAGTGGAAAAGCTTTTAAAAATAATTTCTTTGCAAAATGTATAATGCTCCTGTGCAGAACTCTCTGACACTGCAGTTTAGCAGCCTCTTCCATTTGTATGAGCTCTGGAATATTAAACATTGCTTGTGCAGACTCAGAAAATAGCTTGCTTATCACATCGTGCCTGTCAGTTGCATTGTAACATACGCGCCTTGGCACAGTGGAGCTGCAGGCAAGGCCAGTTCAATGTGACGTGTGTGTTGCTGAGATCAGGGTCTTTACAAGTCCCGGGGCTTGAAAGTTTGTAAAGGAGGAGATGAACTACCAGCATCTTTTCCCCTAGCAATCTGTCTGCCTTCCCTTCTGGAAATACTGAAGGCTTAAACACTCTGTAAGGTCCTCAGGGCCTCAGAGATTGCAGTGGAGGGGAATCCAGTGACTCTGGCTCACATGGTCCCAGTTCTGGCTATTGTAATCGCAACAGGAACATAGCTAGAAAGTTCCATAGCTAGAAGATTCAGCTACTCCGAGGCCCAGGAGTTAGTGTGATTGTTTGTCTAAATTCCATAAAACTATGGTGACAATAACAGCAAAGCACCATTACTGAGCTCATGCAGGGGACTAACCTTTTTCTATACATTACTGTATTGATTCTTATACCAAATCCCATCAGGTGAGCTTTATTTTCACCATTTTAGAAACAAAGATCAAGCTAAATAACTTGATTAAGTTCACACAGTCCAGAAGTAACAGTGCTAGGTTTGAACCTAGGTCAATCGGCCCTTAATCGGTCCTCCGGGTCTAGGTCTTTTCATCTTCCAACGATTCCCAAATCAATATTGGTTAGAATCACCTACAGTGTGATTGAAATAATCAATACTTGGTCCTTACCACCTTGGGATGGATTTATTCAGGCCAGCGTGGGGCTGCTTTTCTAACATACGTTTTAAACACGTTCCATGAGCAACTTTGAGGCAGTAGTTAAGGTGCCACATTGAAAAATGCCGGAAGGTAGCCCTCCCAGTGGCCAAGCCGCTTTCTGGACATCTGCGGCCATGCCAGAAGTGGGATGTTAATTGCAATGTGTTAGTTTCCTTGTCGTGGAGACCCATGAGGGATGGACTGCAGCTTGCTCAGTGGTTTGGATCCCAGTGTGAGAGCCACACAGTTGCGTGTCATCAGTGGGAGCCTCGGGGTCTGCTGGAGAAAAGCTTGAAGGCCCAAACATTTCCAGAACTCTTCCATTTTCCACTTAGCGTCAGAAATTCTTGGTGGCAGCCCATGGGGGCAGGGTCTCTTTGACCTTCCCATCTGTACTGTCATTGGTTGGGACTGAACTGGCTTAAGGCAGGACACCTGACCCCATTTCTTGGCCACACACTCCCAACGGCACACATTCCAGTCCTTACTGGGCAGCCACTGTGTCCAATTCTGCTTTAGAATGAGCCTGGACAGGAAGACAGTTCCAGCCAGTCCTACTGGGTCTGGCACAAAGGTAACCCGTCAATCAATACTTAGTGAATGGTTGCTCCCCCAGAAACCAGAGTCCCCACCAGCCTTCAACAAAGGCAGGCAGGAAGCCAAGCTGGAGGGCGTTTCCCTCTTTCCATCCCCTGTCCTCCTCTGCTTTGCTGCCCCAGGTTTGCTTCCTCAGCGCTGGGGTCCTCAGGCTCACAGAGGACCCTCCTGAGGGGAGGCTTCTTGACATACCCATTAAGATGTTCTGGGGTTAACTAAGCTAGTTAAAAAAGCCCCACAAAACTCTCTTCAAATTGCCACACTTAAATCCAGCCAATTTCATCCTGGCATGTAGAGGACATAGCTGCCAAGCCATTTATTGAGACGATCCCAGAGACACAGAAAACTTCCCATCAAAGCCGGCTGACGTGTCTAATTACCACAGGGCTGGAGGTCAAAGAATTTTTTAATTAATTAGAGATTAAAGGTCAGTGATTTAGGGTGCACACGAGGTTGCTTCAGTCGAGTCTGACTCTTTGTGCCCTCTGGACTGTAGCGCACCAGGCTCCTCCAACCATGACCTTTCCCAGGCAAGAATATGGGAGTGGGGTGCCATGCCCTTCTCCAGGGGATCTTCCTGATCCAGGGATTGAGCCCACGCCTCCCGCGTCTCCTGCATTGGCGGGCTCTTTACTGCTAGCGCGACTTGGAAATCCCCTTTGGTGAGAAAAAAAGACCACAAGCATTTTAGGAGGTGACGGTGACCAGCTTGCTGGCAGAGAATGGAACAGCCCACAACTGAACCATTCAGATCTGAGACCTCGGGGAGGATTAGCTTGTAATTTATCCTGTCGTAGTCCTTGCTACACACGTCCTGCGACTCTGGCCACACTTGGATGGCTCAGCATTTCTAGATGAGCTGAGTGTATGGATGCTGGCTGTTCGGTCTGCAGTCATCTGAGGGAGATTCCTGGCTGTGATTCTTCTCCTCCTCAGAACGGCTTCTCTGTGGCACTCAGGTCATGGGCTTTCCCACTTGGCTCTTTGGAGGTCATCCAAGCAATTTATTTTTATTTGGAAGCTGTATTACTGTTTAGGACCACAGGAAGGGCAATTTTAATAATATGTGACAATACCCACCAAAAAATAGGCACCGATCCTCAGCATATTTTTTAATCTTTTATTCTTCTTTCTTACTTCATTTTTTAAATTGAAGTATAGTTGATTTACAATGTTGTGTTAATTACTGCTGTACAACAAAGTGATTCGGTTATACATATATATATATTTATGTTTATATATACTTGTTCTTTAACATTTTTTTCCATCAAGATTTAGCATAGGATATTGAATAAAATAGTTCTTGGTACTATACAGTAGAACCTTGTTTACCTGTTCTATATGTAAGAGCTTACATCTGCTAACCCCAACCTCCCCACGCCATCACTCCCCTCAATACCGCCTTCCCCAGGCAACCGCCAGTCTGCTCTCTATGTCCAAGAAAGAGTCTGTTTCTGTTTGGGATATAGGTTCATTTTCAGTTCCCACATGTAAGTGCTATCAAAGGTGTTTCTCTTTCTCTTTGCGACTTCCTTCACTTAGTACGATAATCTCAAGCGGCTGCAAATGGCATTATTTTGTCCCTTTTTTATTAATGTGATTGAGCAGTATTCTGTTGCGCACATGTACCACATCTCTTTTAGCCACTCCTCTGTCAATGGGCATTTAGGTTGCCTCCATATCTTGGTGAATAAATAGTACTGCTATGAGCAGAGGGGTGCCTGTATCATTTTGAATATGTTTTGCCGATCTGAGCAATTTTTAATGCACTTGAACTGGGGCTGATATTTGCACCGTGCCCCGCCTAGGTTACATTTAGTGATGTCTGAGTGGCATTTTTGGTTGTTGCACGTGGGGTGGCAGTGGTGTTGCTACTGGGAGACTGTGGGTTGAGGCCAGGGATATTGCTAAATGTACAGCGTGTACTGGACACCCCGTACAGCAAGGAACTATCCAATCCAAACCCCAATAGTTAAAGTCGAGAAACCTGGTGCCAGCAGAAGCCTGTCAGGAGATAGGCATGCACTTCACGTGGCAGTGGGACAGGTTTCGGCTGCAGTGAGAGGGGGTATGGGGCTCTGCCTGTGAGCTACGGGCCTCAGGAGTGGTTCTGAACCCCAGCCGCGCCCCATGAACTCAGCGATGGCAGGTGGCATGGCTCAAGGAGAGGACCCACCCTTTTCTCACGTTCCCCAGGCTCCCCTCCCCACCCCCACCAAGTGTGCCTGCCGTGGGGCCCCAATGTCCTGAACTACACGGAAGGGCTGTGGACAGGCGAGGCATGGCGCTGGGGGCAGCCCCCTTGTGGTGGATTGAGCCTTTCTTGGAGAGGGTCCTTAGGCAGAAAGGTCCAAGGGGGTCAAGGCCCAGCTCTGCCTTGCGTCCCTAGCTGCTAGCACAACGTGGGCACAGCATGCTAGCATGCTGGGTGCATGAATGAAAGCGTGTCCTACTGAGGTGGAGTAATTCTTACATGTTTCTTACTCCAGACTCTGGGGTTGGCTCTCGGTTGAAGACGAGGGAAGTGCTGATGGAGTCGACAGGAGATGGCTCATTTCCTCTTCCGTCCAGGGCTGCGAGCCCTCCCCTTGTTCAGGGTGATGTGGTGGGGAGCGGACGGGCTTTGCAGCCGGTTGGACTCATGCCTGCATCTCGGCTCTGCTGTTTCCAAGTGGTACTTGGCCAAGTGACTTAACCTTGATGAGTGTCAGGGAAATTAAACAAATAGTCTGGCTTATGCTTCAGAGACGAAGCAGAGCGGGGCCTCTGACCTTGCTTCAAACCTGCTTGGACACTGCTCCGGTTGGGAGTGACTGGGAGTGACTGCCTGCTGTGAGTGCAAGAGTGCAGGGCCACAGATGAGATGCGGGAGGAATCTTGAGAGCGTTGAGCCCCTGGAGGGGAACTGGCCTTCCAAGCCCCAGGCTTAGCAGCATTCCACGTTTTACACAATAAAGCAGACAGCATTAACATGAAGTCAGAGCTGCAATTTGTTCAAGGATTGATGATGATAACAGCTTGCCACCTTTCTGGGATTATAAATGGAAGCCCCAAACTGCAATCTTTGAAGTCTCACCTATGGAGCAGACATGCTGCCTGGGACCCTTTCCTGAAGTTGAGACTTCAGCGCTGTTTAAGTCTGGATGTTGGTCAAAACCCAATTAGATGATTATTCTCTGCTCTATTTCTCTTTTCTTTTAACGTATGTTGAGAGTAAGCTAGATAATTCTCTAATAAATATCTGTATTATTTATTTGTACACAACGAGGGGCTATTTTGTTAACAAATCCTTTGAACCTGAGATGAAAGTGAAAACTTCTATCAAAACAGTGAGCTTACAATATTGTAATCAGCCTCCAATTAAAAAACAAACAAACAAAAAAACAATGAGCTTGTTTCCTCATCTGTAGCTTAGAGATAATAGCAGTTCTCACCTTAGTGCATAAAGTTTTAGAGGATTACATGAAATGATGCGTGAAAATTAGAGATGGCCAAGAGATTTTCCCAAGAAGCCTGTAGTTAGGAGGTCAGATAGAAGGGTAAACCACAGAGTAGAACAGTGCAAGTGCCATAGGGGAAATATACACGAGCTAGGAGAGGAAAACACCGACATAATGCCTGCGTTGGGCTGCACCCCACATGCCTGCAAGGTCTGTACTTGCTCCACTTCAAGACTAAAGAAAGAGCTCAGTGTCACAACAAAGACATCAATGGATGGGGGAGCTCACATGTCTGAAATAAACTCCTGGAGTGGCACCCCTCTGTGTGCAGTGGACAGCTGGCAGGGCCTGATGGCAGTCTTCATTCTGTGGGGGAGAAGGGGACATACCAGTTGTAGGGGAACTGACATGAGGTTGGCTCATCGGTTACAAGGGAAAAGAGTAGCAGAACAGTATATTCCTCATGGATCCTTTGATAAGGACGATCACTGGCTGGGGCGGAGGTATGCATGTCAGAAGGTCAGTCATGTGAGTAGGGTGTAGGTGAGGCAGGCACTGGTTAGGCAGGGGAGGTACAGAGAACAAGGGAACAGTTATCATGAGTGGCCTGACCACACAGCCTGGCAGTTGGGAGGGGTTTGGGAACCCGAATTCCATTCTCCATATGAAAAATGTCGTGGGACTTCAGAAGAGGGACCACATGAGAGTAAAGCGGGGTGTGCACTCTGAGTTCTAGAAGGAGGAGGTTATTTAAAAAGTTTATATTTGATGGCCTCTCTTTAGTCCACATAACAAAGAAATGCCATTTCCAGAGGGAGGAGAGGACACGGGATCGTGGGAAGCTGATGTGGGAAACAGGAAAAGGTATTTAGCAGGAAGAGAAGGCACAAGCTAAGACCCAGCTGAGACTGAAATTATTTACTGAAAGTGAATAGGCAAAGCTATCTTTGTATTTTCTGGTTTTCTCCGACACTGTGGCTTCGTGGTTGGAAGATGTAGCCTTCATGCAAGTTTGGGCCCAGCGGCTGCTAGGAGAGCAAGGATGCTGATGAGAGCACGGGGGCATGGGGGGCCGAGGTGGTGAAAGGGGCTGGGAATCAGGAGGTGGGGAGCAGACTAGGAAGAGGAACGAGGGCCTGGGGTTCTGAGGAAGCAGGGAGAGACAAGGCACAGCAGAAGGGCAGGAAATGGCTCGGTCAGGAGCATCTGAGTTTGCTTTTTGGAGGAGCAGAAGTTCTGGGTGATGAGAAACTCCACAGAGAGGCTGTGTAAACGGGTTCCTAGGAGAGGGGGAGGTTCTTAGAGAAGAAAGGACTGAATTCTGTGCACGTTGATGTTGGGCCGTGGTGGGAAGTGAGGTGGACTGGAAATGGAGTCATGTAGAAAACTCTTGATATCTGTTACAGTTCAAATTGTTTTCCCTTTGAAAGCTGGGCTTCCCACCTGGTGCAGTGGTGATGAATCTGCCTGCCAATACAGGAAACCCAAGAGACGTGGGTTCCATCCCAGGGTCAGGAAGATCCCCTGGAGGAAGAAATGGCAATCCACTCCAGTGTTCTTGCCTGGAAAATCCCATGGACAAAGGAGCCTGGCGGGCTACCATCCACAGGGTTGCAAAGAGGTTGGACATGACTGAGCACACACAGCATCCACTGAAAAATACATTGAAGTCTTAACCCCCAGCGCCTCAGAATCTGATCCTATTTGGAAACAGGGTCATTGCAGGTGTTAAGGTGAGATTAGACTGGAGTAGAGTGGGCCCTTTATCCTTCTGACTCACGTCCTCATAAGAGAGGAAGACCTCATGTGAAAACAGAGACACACAGGGAGAAAGAAGATGGTGCCGCATAATGACAGAGGTGGAGACTGGAGTGATGCATTTACAAGGCAGGGAACGCCAGGATTGCTGGTTTCCACCAGGCAAGGAAGGAGTCTCCTCTACAGCTTTCAGGGGCAGCATGGCCCTGCTGATGGAGTTCATATGTTGGCCTCCAGCGCTGTGGGAGAGTAAACTTCTGTTGTTTTAAGCTGCCTAGTTTGTGGTGCTTTGTACAACAGTCCTAGGACTCTAATATACACTCCTCTCCCTGGTCCAACGTCACTCTTAAAGCCACATTCAACTTCCAGCGCCTCCAATAAACCTTTCCACTCTCTGGTCATGCTGACCTCCCCTGCCTCCCTTCTCTGCTCTCCAGCTACACTGGAAGTCTGGCGCAATTATGCATGAAATCAGCATGTAATTCCACTAAGTTTCATGATTGCCCTCAAATTGTTTCAAGATTTGTCTTCACCAAGGTGCAAGCCTCTTGTGTGTGTTAGTTGCTCAGTCGTGTCCAACTCTTGGTGACGCCATGGACTGTAGCCTGCCAGGTTCCCTCTGTCCATGGGGATTTTCCAGGACAGAACACTGGAGTGGGTTGCCATTCCCTTTTCCAGGGATCTGGAACCCAGATCTCCCAACCCAGGGATCTCCCAACCCAGGGATCAAACCCAGGTCTCCCACATTGCAGGCAGATTCTTTATCATCTGAGCCACCAGGGAAGTAAGCATCTTACCTTTCAGAATTTCCAACACTGTCTGAGGCAGCGCTGGGCTTCTGATGGGTACTCATCCATTACTTGTAAATCTCTTGCTGGCAGTTTCAGAGTGTTGCCTAAACTTGCCTTATTTAGGTCACTTGCTATGTGTTTTTCTGGGGCACCACTATCCTGCTGGCATCTGAATACTGATGCTCTCTCTTGGATCATTATGGACAAGTATAAAACTGCATATCATCCAAAAAGTCATAATGTATTTTTTTTATTATGAGAACAATTCAAATACAGTAACGTTCAACTGAAGAAAACCTCCACACACAACTGATTAAATGAGAAGGGGAGAGATAATTTTTTATTAATACAAAGTTGTTTTTTCTTTCCAGTTTTAAATCACCTAATAGGTCTCCTTTGGTGGCTCAGGGGTAAAGAATCTGCCTTCAATGCAGGAGGTGCAGGTTTGATCCCTGGGTTGGGAAGATTCCCCTGGAGAAGGAAATAGCAATCCACTTCAGTAATTCTGGCCTGGGAAATCGCATGGACAGGGAAGCCTGGCAGGCTACAGTCTGTAGGGTCTCAAAGAGTCAGACACGATTTGGCGACTAACCACCACCACCACCACCACCACCAGCAAAATCACTAATAAGGCTTAGAACATTTTTTCTTTTTATATGACTTTTAAAACTTTTTTCCTATCTACATCTATCACAATAAAATTATATTTATGCAACTTTCTGAGGACATGGGTACTGTTTAAACTAGTTACACTGAGGCTGAACAAAACTTAGAAAAAAAAAGCAGCACCTTTCTCTGAATGGGGCGCTATGAATATGTAAGTGCAGGTCTCTGCAGAAAACACCTTTCGAAGTTGATTTAAGAAGATGGTAATAGTGACTGTCTCTGGGGAGAGGAACTCCAGAAATAGGAGGCAGGAGGAGGGAAGAAAGGGAGACTTTTCCCGTGATTCCATTTAATGGCTCAGACTAGGGGACAATTAGAAAGCAAAGACAGGGTCCTTGAAAGGATAATCTGTGCATGGATGGAGTAGTAGCCGGCACTCAGAGGAAGTCATGGAGAAGCGCGCACGCATGCACACTCACACACCCACACACACGCACCCAACACACAGGCTTTTAATGATCAAGTCTGCTATCTTCAGAAGCATATTCTCATTAAGCTTTTCCGGGGCGAGAAGACGATGTCATTCTTAATGTCAGTCCAACCACTCAGGCGGGGTCTTTCTGCCTGTTTAATTGCTCCTGTCTGCATCCAATCCACTCCCTGGGGAACCTCACTTATCTTGGTCCCTTTGAATCCCACAGACCTCCCTTTAGCCCTTGGCATAAGAGAGTCATTTCCTCTGTCATTTCCCCTGCTTGGTGATTTCAAACCGCCCTTCTCTCTGTCCATAATGAATTGATGCAGTGGATGCCGGCGACACTGGAAACAATGGGCCCAGTCTGCCCAGGTCACAGAGCAGCACAGAGCTGTACCCAGGGCACAGAAGTGACATCGCTGTTAGCCTGCAGAGCTCCTAACCTCTAACCTCCAAACCTCTAAGCAGTGTCCTTCTGCAATCCTACAGCCTGACACTCAGATCACACTCCTCCCGTTACATGAGAGTGATGGGCAGAACAGGAAACCCTGGCGGAAACGCTGTGAGAGAGGGTTTGCGATTCAGACATCATAACTGAGTTACTGGCAAGACTCCTTTGAGAGACTGCTAGCTTGAATGCATTGGCTAACTCTGCTAAAGGAACAGCTTCTGGATGACTCATCAGTGGTTTGGTCCTTAACACTCTGTGGACTGTGTCTGATTCATCCCAATGCTTGACACATGGTAGGCTGATCACAAATTTGTGTTGAGTGAAGCGCTGACTTATGGTTTATATAGAAGGGAGACAGCTAAGTCCTTCATTCTAGCTCTACAACTAAACTGAATTCATTCGGAAGAAGAATCCAGATAAAAAGGGATGTGTCGAGGGGAGAGGGAAGGCTGAAACAGAGGCTATGTGAGCCCACCTCGGGGTGTGTGTGTGTCTGTGGGCGTGTGTGCGCAATGAGAGGAATAGGAAGGGAATCAGGCTTGGCTGCCTGTCCTTGGCCCTCGGGGACAGTGGGCTGACAGTCCCCCGGGCTGGTGGCACGGTGCTGCTGGGGAAGAATGCGGCTTTGGTGGAGGGGTGTGGACAGGCAGCAGGGCTGTGTGTTCTAAGGCAGCTTGTGGGGGCAAAGAACACCAGCTGGGCCGTGAAACAGTCCAGGAGCTGAGAACTGGTGCTGGAAGGCATGGGGACGGGCAAAAAGGGGAATGGGCTTGAGTTGCAGACGCACGGGGCCACAGAGGTGCCAAGCTGCACGCGGGGTGGGTGGGGTTGGCCACCTCCCTCCCTCCTGACTGCTGCCTACCACGTACACCTCAGAGCAGCCGAAGCAGAGAGCTCCTCCTCCTACTGAGAGTCTGCAGAGTCTGTTACAGAGAGAATCTCTGGACTAAACGGGTAGCCAGAATTCCTAGGCCATCAGGACTCTTGGGTACATCGTCATTTTCTTGACTCGGTGGGAATTTTAGAGAGAACCATTGTTCCCTCCCCCAGAGAAATATAAATGAAGGCTACCCAGACTCTGTGTGGGAGGAGTTGTCCTCTCCAGGGACTCTCGGAAGAGCCTGAAGAAAGCTTTGGTCCACCTGATCTAACCTTTCATTTTTACAAAGGCTTCGAGATGCAAAGGAGGGACCCTGACTTACTCAGGATCACAAGACCAGCAGCAAGACGTGAATGTAGCGGTCAAAAGCAGGTCTTCCTTTTTGAAATTCCACTCCAGCAGTGGCTTCTTTACTATGGCTTCTGCAGGGCCTCTTGGGGTTCATGTTAATGCAAAATGTGTCCACCTGGCTAGACTTCCTTCTTTGAAGTGTTCAGATGCCCAAATATCATTTCTTCCTCTGCAACTTGGACCTTGGGTCAGAACTTTTTTTTCTCCCTAGCAGCAGCTGAGCTGATCTGAGCTCTGTGGTTGGGTGGATCCTGTGACTGGAGGAACCCACTGGGTGGCATGGGTGATATGTGCTTAACTCTACCAGAGTCAAGCCTGTTAACCCAGCCGACCCACTCACGGCTGTGCTGTCTGCTTGGCTGATGTCACCTTTCTAAGCAGCCCCACTCCATGTCAGAATAGCCGAGTGGGAGAAGACAGCCGAGTGGGAAAAGTGATCAACTTGGCAAAAGTGATCAACTCCTGGGGTGGCTGATGTTGACACAGGAGTAGAGAGGCAAGCAATATGAGAGTCCCTTAACCCCTGCTGAGCCTCTAGTGTTTCTTGGGTATGACCACCTACTTCATATTTATACATAACCAGCAGGGCTTCACTGAGCGGTGTAGTGAGTGCTGCTGACACAGTGTCTTATTCATTCTCAGCCTGGGGTACGGGCATTATCCCCCATCTTGCAGGTGAAGACAGAGGCTTAGAAGAAGAATCAAACACATTGTTAGTAAGAGAAGCCAGGATTGATTAACTGATTGAAGTATACTTGATTTACAATGTTGTGTTAATTTCTGCCCTAAGGAAAAGTAATTCAGTTATATATATACATATATTCTTTTATATTCTTTTCTATTATAGTTTATCACAGAATACTGAATATAGCTCCCTGTGCTGTTCAATAGGACCTTGCTTATCCATTCCTTATATACTAGTTTGCACTGCGAATTCTAGACTCCCAATCCATCCCCCTCCCACCACAAAACACTTGGCAGCCGCAGGTCTGTTCACTGCGTCTGTGAGTCTGTTTCACAGATAAGCTGTTCATTTGTGTCATGTTTTAGATTAATGATCTTATATGGCACTTGTCTTTCTCTTTCAGAGTTACTTCACTTAGTATAATAATCTCTAGGTCTAGCCAAGTTGCTGCAAATATCATTTCATTCTTTTTTATGGCTGAGTAGTATTTCATTGTGGAGAAGGCAACGGCAACCCACTCCAGCACTCTCACCTGGAAAATCCCATGGGTGGAGGAGTCTGGTGGGCTGCCATCTCTGGGGTCACACAGAGTTGGACACAACTGAAGCGACTTAGCAGCAGCAGCAGCAGTATTCCATTGTATGTAGGTACCACACCTTCTTTACCCATTCCTCTGTCGATGGACATCCAGGTTGCTTCCATATCTTGGCTATTGTAAATAATGCCAAGGAGCTGGGATTTTAACTGACAGACATCTCTCTGCCTTGCATTTCCTGCTTCCTAAGGCTCTGCACCCTTGTATCTGGTGCTTTTTTGCCCCTGCCCCTTCCTGGATTTCCATAAGACATTCTACTTTTCAAAATCACTAGCTGTGTGACTTTGGCTTTCTGGGGGTCAAATAGCATATGCTTTTTTATTCTAATAAAAGCTTGAGCGAGGGAGAGGCCATCTGATTTTGGAATGTGGGCTGTGCTGACCCTTAATCCTAAATTCATCATCTTCTCTCCTGTCCTCCCTGCAGAGCCGGAGGGGGAATTTGTGGGTTCACTAGGAAAATCGTTCCATGAATGCTCGGCATTGTTCTCGTCTGCGGTGGGGTGAATGGCCCAGGGGAAAACCTACCCAGTTGACCCTGGAAAGGCAAGTGGCTGGGTCCTCCTGACATGGCTGGCTGGGCCAGTGGAGGTCAGCCTTGCTCCCTATGGATGCGGCCCCGGGACATGTGCAGAAGCTCAACAGGAGAAGCCCTTGTGGAGCTTGCGGTCCTTGTGAAGAACAGAGACTGAGAGTCCAGAGACTGGATTCCTCCCCACCACTGGAAATATCCCCTCCTGGGCCCCGATTAGACCGTGTAGTCTGTCCATCTCTCACGTGTCCTGTGAGAGATGATTTCTGTCAGCAAGATAGCTCTGGTCTATCTGTCTTATCTGTGATACCATGGACAGAGGATCTCGGCAGACTACAGTCTGTGGGGTTGCAAGAATCAGACATGACTTAGCAACGAAACCACCACCATCTTTATCTGTGATATCACAGAAAAGATATTACAGGTAAGAAAAATTCGATTCCACGTACAAGACTGATCTATCTTTCTTATTGCATATTCAGAAAAATATGGGATTAGCATCTGCTTCCCCCAGTAGTGTTCTCCTCAATAGTTAAACATTCTCACATGCTATTCCTTCTAGACCCAGACCCTCTGCTCTCAAATACAGAATTGATTAAACCGTTTTGATAGGGTTTGGCTTAGTGGAGAGAGCGGAGAGGGACTTACTTTGACCTGGGTGCTATTCTTCACTCACACCATCCTCTCTAAAAATGATCCCCAGGTCCCCTGTTCCCCCTGCAACCTGATGAATCATAGTCAAATTATTCTACTTACACCAGTTATAACAAGATGATCAGTGGAGCAGAGAGAGCACATAGTTCTCAGGTTGATGTTTATTAAAAGGCTGGCTAACTTGGGAATGACTGTAGTTCTGCTATAACTGTTGGTGAGTTTGACAAAACCTCTACTTTTTTCAAAGGCTTTAAAAAACAAATCCTTTCTTTCAAGGACTGATGAGGAGCTAATAGTCCCCATTTTGGCTTTAGGAGAGATGGAAAGAAAGCCCAAGAAACTGGGAAAGGAAGCAGTAGAAAGTGAAGCCACGTTTAGACAATCCGACCCCATGACAACCCAAGGAATACTTATTAGGCTGCACCTGGTAAGTCATGCTATTACAGTCTGCCTGACATCAGTCCTAGCTCTACTATTTGATAGATACCAGAGGCCCCTGCACAGATAAGGTAAACCTATTTCCCAAGAGGGCAGAATTCTTCATTGTAGGGTTAGTGCCATGAATACTCAGGAGCTGCCCTGGTCAACCAGATCACAGCTCCAGGATGAAAAGCCATCAGCCTGGGAAAACTTCTGTCATGACATAACGGCACTCAGAACGTCCATATAATAGTCTAGCTTTTATTTCCGAGTGGTGAGGGGGAGGAAATGTTTCTCGGTCATTTCAGCCCTTGGTCTTGAGCTTGAAACCTTCTACTTTGGTTTCTTTAAATTGTGCCATTCTCACCCCTCTGCTTATGGACTATCTTTGCAGACCCGAGCCTTGCAGACCTGAGCCTCATCACTCTCTGCTTAGTTCAGCACAGGGGAAAATGAGTTAGAAGAACCCCAAAGGGTTCTTTGCCCACCCAAAAGGGAAGGCTCACTCTGCCTAGTCTTCATGCATAGCTCTGGAGATTCACGGCAGGAGCTGAAGGGATAGCTCTTCACATGGATCTCTCTCTGAGTCTCCCCTGGACACAACTATGGAGTCAGGAGAGCCAGACCCTGGCCGTCTGTCTCTGTATTCTTCAGAGCCCTCACCCTGCGTGCAAACTAAACATTCCTGAACCTGTTACCTCCTTCCATGACAGTAAACAAAATGAATGCATGCTCAGGTGTGTTAAGGTTCTCAGGGATACTTACATTTTAGCATTCTTTAGTACAGGGTTGGGCTTCCCTGCTGGCTCAGCAGTAAATAATCTGCCTACAATGCAGGAGATGTGGGTTCAATCCCTGTGTCAAGAAGATTCCCTGAAGAAGGAAATGGTAACCCACTCCAGTATTCTTGCCTGGACAATCTCATGGACAGAGGAGCCTGGCAGGGTATAGTCCATAGGGTTGCAAGAGTCAGACATGACTTAGAGACTAAACAACAGCAACAAGTGTCTGGTTGTCAGACTTTTTCCTTGAAGGGCCAGATAACAAATACTTTAGATTTTGCAGGTTGTATTATCCCACAAAGGCAGCCATACAAAAAATACATATGATGAGAGTGGATGTGTTCTCATAAAACTTTACTTATGGGGACAGAAATTTGAATCTCATGTCATTTTCATGTGTTATAAAATATTCATCATTTGCTTTAAACTATTAAAAAAATGTAAAACCATACTTAGCTCTTGGGACGTAGATAGTGGGCTGAATTTGGCCTATAGTTTGCCAATCCCTGATTTAACTAAAAGCAATGGACACTGGCTGAAATCTCCAAGCACCACCATGCTCTGTTAGGTCCTGTCTTTCTGGAACTTCAGTCCTTCTGGAGCCAATTTAGGTCAGGTCTGGGAGGCCCCACCACTGATGGGAGCTAGAGTTAACATTGTGGCTAAAGGTTTAGTTGGCCCTTAAGTTCTCCCAATTCCTCAGATAATTTGTAGACTTGGTGGAATTGCCTTCTTTTTCTCTCCAGAGCTGGCTGGGTGCATGCATAAAAGTTCCCTATTGTTCCCATAATGAGTGATGACAGATTCAGCAGCTTAAAGTAACACAAATTTATTATCTCATAATTCTGGGCTCAGAAGTCCAGATTTAGGCCATGTTGAGAGGGGTTTCTACCACTTGCAACATATAACATAACTACCCTGTGTTCTGTTCGTTAGATCTTTACCACTGGGCTGTAAGTTCTACAGGAACTTACAGGAATTGGTCCCTTACATTTATCTTCTGCAGTAATGGGCACTTAATAAATGTCTGAATTAGGAGGCATTGACAGCCTGTTGCAGGGGACAAAGAGAGACCATCTGAGCACAAGAAGGAGATGAGAAAGCAACAGGGGTGTGAAAGAACCAGCACGTGAACACGTGTGCTCACACATGAAGCTGGAGCAGCAGAAAACTCAGGAGAAAGAGGAAACAAATGTGGCTCTTACTCCACCGTCTCTTCCATTCCCACCCATGCATGTCTGTCTGTCCAACTGTCTCATTAACGGTAGTGGACACTTGGCTATAATTTTTAGGCACCCTCAGATTTTTTAGCTCTTATGTTTCTGGTCTGAATTGGCTCAGGAAGTACGAAGATCCAGAAAAGAGCTAAGAATCTAAGGATGCCTAGAAATTATAGCCAAGTGTCCACTACTGTTGATGAGACTGTCAGACAAACAGACAGACATGGGGGCCCCACAAGTGACAGGAACTGCTGTCAGTGTGCTTTCTCTCTCTCCCTCCCTCTGTTTAGCTGTCTGTCTGTCTGTCTCTCTCTCTTCCGTACCTCATATGCAGGAAGCCCCTGGCTTTCTAAGAATCATCCTCACCTAGATCAGCACTTACTCCTCCCCTTCCCCACTCCACCCCACGCCCCGCACAGGGGGACAGAAAGGTTTATGAAATTGTTTCTGTGGCTGAGGCTGAAGTGGTGAGTGGGGAGGCAGGCAAGGAAGCATTTGTTTTGGTTTGATACTATTGAGCAGATAAAGCTTCTCCACTCACGTTTTAACATTGGCTCTGGGCTCCAGGGTCAAGTCCTAACTGCCCTCAACCTCTGGGAGAGCTTGGCCTCAACATTATTTGCACAATTGAATAAAATAATATTACCGATACCATGTGGTTGCTTATGTGTGTGTGTGTGCTAAGTCGCTTTAGTCGTGGTTGATTGTGAGGATTATGTCATATACAACATCGTTAAGTAATGTAAAACCTTATGAAATAATATAAAGCGTGTAAAGTTCTTATATGTGGGATCCAATGAGCACTCAGTAAGTAAAACTCATTCTTACTTTTTACTGTTTTATTTTTTTGTTATTCTTTTCCAAAATCAATGAAACTGTCCAGTGGACCCACCTCCCAAAATGTTTTGCTGTGAATCACTCTAAGGATGGAATTGGTAACAGAGTGAAGAATAAATCTATAGCGTCTGTTAACTGTAACAGACAATTCTGATCTATGGAGGCAACTTTTGCAGAGGCTGTGACTGTAAAGGGACAAGGTTCTTCTATGGATGTAGGTAGCCACCTCCATAGGTTGGGATCACACAGAGAACTCTGATAAGTCACAGTGGATTCTGAAAGATGGAGTTCAAACTTCCAAAAGAAGGATAATATTCCATGGATTTTGTGGGAAATTATTACTCTCTTAGTTTCCAGGTGCCAAGAAAGAAGATAAAAAAATAATTTTCAATGTGAATAGGAATTTTTGTAGTTCACTTGAAAAAAAGACTTGATCTTCCCTTGAATATAGTAGTCATTTTAAGATGAATTGTTAGCTTTCACATCTCAATCTGATGTCACATATTCCATCTTTATTGCTTTGATTTAATATTCTATCTTAAGCATGGTTCCAATGAGAAACCACAGAAGAATTATGGTTGAGGAGGAGATTTTAAGATTTCTAAAGGGCGAACATGAAGGAGTTACATATAAAAAATGGGTTTTTGAGGGGTTTTTTTTTGAAGAGTTGTAGAATTTTTAGCTTTACTCTTTTTCTCTAGAGCAGGATAGATGCAGTTTTGGAAAGCTAGATCAATGGACACAGCTCTTTGATCACTTAGTCGAAAGTGATCCCCACATCCTTGAATTCCTGCAAATACTATGCCAGTCTGATATATCCCGTGACTTTCCCCTAAATTCTATTTATATCTGTGTTTTATTTATCTCTTTTGATACTTACACTACTTAAGAGGAGGAACTATACAAATATATATACATATATGTCCGTGCATGTGTGCTGAGTTGCTTTAGTCACATCCAACTATTTGTGACCCTATGGCCCATAGTCCACCAGGCTGCACTGGTCATGGGATTCTCCAGGCCAGAATACTGGAGTGGGTAGCCATTCTCTTCTCCTGGGGATCTTCCCAACCGTGGGACAAAACCCAGGTCTTCTGCAATGCAGGAGACGCAGGAAATGCGGGTTCTATTCCTGAGTCAGGAAGATCTCCTGGAGAAGGGAATGGCCACCTACTCCAGTGTTCTTGCTTGGGAAATCCCATGGCCAGAGGAGCCTGGTAGGTGAGTTGCAAAGAGGTGGGCATGACTGCTTGACTGAGTATACACACACACACACACACACACACACACTGGCACACACACACATGCACACATACACACATAGGTACCCATCTTCCTAATAGTGAACCCAAGGTTTTGTATGCAACAACACTTGATAAATGGGTGGTTTGTGGAAGGGAGGCATAGTGGAGAGTGATTCCAGAACTCTATACAAGATCATGGTCATCATCCACGATCTAGATCTCAAGTTATCTACTTCCTTGGTGAATGGCCTTGAGTCTCAGCTTTCTGATCATCCTGAAACTGGGTGATGCCACTGGTTTTGTAGGAAAACTTTAAATTCCATACATGATCGAGCCTGGTATCTGACATGAAATAAGCCCCAAGTTACATAAGAATTTAAAATAATGGCCTGCTGCTGCTGCTGCTGCTGCTGAGTTGCTTCAGTCGTATCTGACTCTGTGCGACCCCATAGACGGCAGCCCACCAGGTTCCCCCATCCCTGGGATTCTCTGGGCAAGAACACTGGAGTGGGTTGCCATTAATGGCTGTTTATAGTAATATGGATTTTTAAATAACTGTTTTCATTTTCTCCCCATTACCCACCAATTGGGAAAATCATCTTTAATTTTTTCTGAGAGTTTAAAGTTTCAATGTATCCTATGTTCAAAGAATTTATGTATTCTTTGCAATTGAATGTTAGACTTGGAGAGGCTCTTTAAGATTGCCTTAAGCCTTGCTATTGAGAAATATCAATAACCTCAGATATGCAGATGACACCACTTTTATGGCAGAAAGTGAAGAGGAACTAAAAAGCCTCTTGATGAAAGGAAAAGAGGAGAGTGAAAAAGTTGGCTTAAAGCTCAACATTCTGAAAACGAAGATCATGGCATCTGGTCCCATCACTTCATGGGAAATAGATGGGGAAACAGTGGAAACAGTGTCTGACTTTATTTTTTTGGGCTCCAAAGTCACTGCAGATGGTGATTGCAGCCATGAAATTAAAAGACACTTGCTCCTTGGAAGAAAAGTTATGAGCAACCTAGATAGTATATTCAAAAGCAGAGATATTACTTTGCCAACTAAGGTCCGTCTAGTCAAGGCTATGGTTTTTCCAGTGGTCATGTATGGATGTGAGAGTTGGACTGTGAGAAGGCTGAGCGCCGAAGAATTGATGCTTTTGAACTGTGGTGCTGGAGAAGACTCTTGAGAGTCCCTTGGACACTGCTGCTGCTGCTGCTGCTGCTGAGTTGCTTCAGTCGTATCTGACTCTGTGCGACCCCATAGACGGCAGCCCACCAGGTTCCCCCATCCCTGGGATTCTCTGGGCAAGAACACTGGAGTGGGTTGCCATTAATGGCTGTTTATAGTAATATGGATTTTTAAATAACTGTTTTCATTTTCTCCCCATTACCCACCAATTGGGAAAATCATCTTTAATTTTTTCTGAGAGTTTAAAGTTTCAATGTATCCTATGTTCAAAGAATTTATGTATTCTTTGCAATTGAATGTTAGACTTGGAGAGGCTCTTTAAGATTGCCTTAAGCCTTGCTATTCAGAAATATCAATAACCTCAGATATGCAGATGACACCACTTTTATGGCAGAAAGTGAAGAGGAACTAAAAAGCCTCTTGATGAAAGGAAAAGAGGAGAGTGAAAAAGTTGGCTTAAAGCTCAACATTCTGAAAACGAAGATCATGGCATCTGGTCCCATCACTTCATGGGAAATAGATGGGGAAACAGTGGAAACAGTGTCTGACTTTATTTTTTTGGGCTCCAAAGTCACTGCAGATGGTGATTGCAGCCATGAAATTAAAAGACACTTGCTCCTTGGAAGAAAAGTTATGAGCAACCTAGATAGTATATTCAAAAGCAGAGATATTACTTTGCCAACTAAGGTCCGTCTAGTCAAGGCTATGGTTTTTCCAGTGGTCATGTATGGATGTGAGAGTTGGACTGTGAGAAGGCTGAGCGCCGAAGAATTGATGCTTTTGAACTGTGGTGCTGGAGAAGACTCTTGAGAGTCCCTTGGACTGCAAGGAGATCCAATCAGTCCATTCTGAAGGAGATCAACCCTGGGATTTCTTTGGAAGGAATGATGCTAAAGCTGAAACTCCAGTACTTTGGCCACCTCATGAGAAGAGTTGACTCATTGGAAAAGACTTTGATGCTGGGAGGGATTGGGGGCAGGAGAAGAAGGAGACGACAGAGGATGAGATGGCTGGATGGCATCACGGACTCATGGTGAGTCTGAGTGAACCCCGGGAGTTGGTGATGGACAGGGAGGCCTGGCGTGCTGCCATTCATGGGGTCGCAAATAGTCGGACACGACTGAGTGACTGAACTGAACTGAAGCCCTGCTCCTGATGCAGAAACTGAACGTGATTTCACAGAAGTGGGCATGGGACCTTATAGAGAGAGTGGAATTAGCTAAGGGAAGAACTAGGAAATGGAGATGGTGTTGATTCTAGCAGGAGCATGGAGGTGATGGTTGGAGAGGAGGGCAGAGGGGTGAGTTAAAGGGAAGAAGGAAATTACTAGGTGGATTTTAGAAATGATGAGAAAACAAGGCAGACTTATGAGTAAGGGGACCTGCATTTCATAAGCCAGGCACGATGCCAGGTGCTTTACTGAATGTTCACAATAATTCCATTATGTCCCTGATGTTCTTCATCCATTTTACAGATAAGGAGGCTGTTCATGAAAGTTAACTTGTCATTGCTATGTAGCCATGTGTTTCCCCATTTATTATTCTGTGAAGGCTCACAAAGGGGGAATAAGTGAGTGACTTTCTAGACAGGAAAGGAGGTTGGGGCTATTTTATAAAGGCTTTGATGTCAGGCAAAGGAGGAAAGGCTCATTTTAGAGACAATAGAGACACATCCAAGGTTTTCAGTTTAGGACTTGGGAAAATGAGGTTTATGATACAATAAAAGAGGTGAGTTAGGAAGCTTTAATTCATCGGTTGTAAATCCCTCACCTCATCTTTTAAATGCGAGCTTTTCACTTTAGTTCCTGTCAATCCTAATTTGTGTATTAGGTTGTACCCTTTCTCCAAGGGGAATGGGGAAAGGCAGAGTACCTAAGACTCCGTGGATCCACCCTGGCACTCATTAAAGATATTGTTGCAAAGTACAGGAAGTTTCCCCAGCTTGCTGCTGGCAGAATCCAGAGCAGCGGAGGGCAGGCAAATGCTTTCTTAACAACGTGGACAACTGTGCTCAGGACGGCATTAGAAGCTCTCACTCTGAATTTTTCATATCTCCCCATTCCAGTTTTATCCCCTCAAGTGACTAACTCCAGGGTTGGAAAGTTTTTAGCTCCCCACCAATCTCCTTGCTGTTGAGGAATAGAGGTGTCATGGACATTATTACATTATCGCACATAATAAGCTTAATATGAAATGGAATTATGTGACAGGACTCGACGTCTGTTGCCTTGAAAATTAACACCTCACCTTCACCCTGGTGTTTTTCTTTCATAAATGCTTTACCTCATCATTTATCTTTCAGCAGCACTGTTATCCATCCCCCCGTACAATTAGAGCAGCTGACTGCCTCATTAGCCACGAGTCCAGCTTGGCATGCTCTCCCTTCCCCTTTGATACTGTGGGTCCATCGAGTTCCAGATCTCCTGGTATTACCCCCCAAACAGCCAGGGTGACTCTGGATCAAAGTCATTGGCAGCGGGCTTCTCTTTCTAATTCTATCATGCTGACCCTGGGCTGCCCAGAAATGCCCCAACCCAAAGCCCCCAGAAGCATGGGCACTGACAAATTGTTGGGACTTTCTTGGCTGCTTTCTGCTCTATTAAAACCTACACCTCCTTTCTTTTGTGGCAGAATGTTATTCTCAGCTAGGTGATCAGAAGAGGCAAGAAACAACTCTGAAAAATTATAATCTCCACTCAAGAGTAGGTGAGCTAACATATTAAACTTTCAAGTAACACAACGCAGACCCCTTCTCGTCATCTCTTCTTCCTATAGAGGACTTAGGGCCGTGAGGAACGTCACAGACCATTGTGGTCCAAGCATCAGCAGTCCTGATTCAGTAAATCATGAGTGGGGCTAAGTACATGTATCGTGAAAAAGCTTCAGTTGGTTACTGAGGGTCACAAACACTACTCTGGTGAAAGAATGGTTGAGAGGTCCTAAAACTGCACTGTTGCATACAGTGGCCACTTGTTACATGGGGCAATTTAAATGGAAATGAATTAAAGTGGAATGAAATTGAAAATACAGTTCCTCAGCCCTACTAGGTACATTTCAAGTGCTTACAGCCACACTATGTGGTTAGTGGCTACCATATTCAACACAGTAAACAGAGAAAATTTCCATCGTCATGGAAAGTTCTATCAAAGGTATTGCTTTACAGCATGAATTCAGTACTGTTTGCTGTTTATTCTAAGTGGAAAACCCGTGCCCTGGGAAGCAGGGCGGGATGAAAAGTCAGAAGGCAGTCTTAGAACCTGCCATCTCTGATGGGGAAAGCCCCAGTCAGTAGGCATTTCCCTGGTGCCAGTGCCCTCTGGTTAGAGTGTAACTTCCCACCTGGCTGTGTTTTCATCAGGCTTTTAACAATCAGAATCAATGTCGTCTTACAGTGATGTACTATTTCTAATAGAACTTATATTCTGTTATTCAGGTTTCTCATTTACAAAGGAGCTTCATGTTCATTCACGTAAATGATGCTCAGGATAATTGTAAGAAAAATGATGCCAGTCCCCTTTAACGGTGTGAGAAAATGAATTCTCACTAAGGGCAGGATAGTCCCATAAATAAGTAATCAACCATAAAAAGACTGTATCAGTGCTATGCCTGTTGATTTGGGGGAGTTCCCCGAGATTACTTTGGTTGAGAAAAGCAGGAATGGGAAGGGGTGCATAGCATTATCCTGGTGACCTGGAGGTTTGCCCCCTGAGCCCTGCTCCACTCTTACCCTGCTCTCTTCTGCACTGCCAAGGGACAGAGACTCGAGGATGGTGGTTTTCAGGCTCCTGTCTGTTAGCTTCCAGTTGAGTTTAGCCAGTGGGAGTCGTGGTGGAGGTTCGTGGGGTGTAGACAAGAGCAGAGCCTGGGCAGCGACCGTGGGCAGCAGCTTTGGGGGTATCAGTGTCTCCCCTCCACAACTCCAGCCTCACTGGACAGCTTCGCTCCGGTGTCAGCTTCCCTTAGCTGTTGGAACTGATGACGCTTCCTCTGTCCTTTGTACCCACAGCCCAGGGCTGGTAGCGATTCCCTGCTCTTGCCAACCTGCGGGCTGCCTCACCGTTCTGTGCCTGGCTTCTTAGCTCTCCCATCACAGTGGGCCAGTATCCTGCATTCAAGTTTCTCTCTCTCTCTGAACTATATTAGAGCAGTTTCTGTTTTCTTCATTGAGTCTTGACTGAGACGATCGAGTAAACAATGACAATCCATCCAATATGAGTGTGTGTGGTATACGTGCGTGTGCATGATTGTGCGAGTATGCAGAACACCGTGAAAGTCCTAGGTGGTTAACGTGGGCTATGGAGACGGGGGTGAGTGCCTGTGAGCGTAGAGGGGATGGAAGAGGGGAAGCTGAAACTAAGCTAAAAAGAAGGGGAAAAGACTGTGCTAAGAATGCATGACCTAGTAACCTGTGTGCGTTCACATGAAGTGTGCAAGTTTGAATAAGCGAGACGATGAAACTAGCAGGAGTGATTTACTGACCTGTCCGTAGGCCAGTGAGTGGTAGCACTGGAACTCCAACGCAGGTCTTCTCCCTCAAAGTTTGGGTTCAGCATAGTGGTTGAGAACCCAGGCTGTGGAACCAGACCGTCAGTGTCCTTGACTGTGGCCCCGTCACTCATCACCCGTGCACCCTTAGCATGCAGTCCTCATTGGCAAAACAGGGATCATGACAGTGACCACTTTTTACAGTTTTTGAAATAATTACACGAGTTAATATTTCCAAAGCAGTTAGTTCTGTGCTTGGCACATAGCAGGTCCAACATCAGTGTCAAAAGGGTGTTTTTCCTCTATGTCCCTTAGTTGTATTAAATGTATCAAGAGAGTGAGAGTATTGCTTCCATTGCTTTGCATTTTGCCTTTGCATTTTGAGAAACAAGCAGTTGTAAAATCGAATCAAAGGACTCAACCCAACATAACAAAGTAATGTGTCTTTGCCAGGGCACTTAAAAAAACAGAACAAAACAGAAAGACATTAGAATAGAAATTTCACTTTGGGGAATCTGTCTCAGTGAAATAAAGCTAAGTCTGGAAACAGCTTTATGTACAAATGTGTTTATGGTTGTATTTTCATAATAACAAAAGACTCGGAGCCACTGAAACGTCTTACCACGAGGGATTATTAAGATAACTGTTACGTATCTATTCAATAGAATGCCATAAACTTATATAATTGCTTAAGAAAGTAGGTAATGATAAGTTAAGTACTTTACACAATAATGTTATAAATGCTAAATTATAAACATTGATTCAGTTCAGTTCAGTTTAGTCGCTCAGTCATGTCGAACTCTTTGCGGCCCCATGAACCACAGTATGCCAGGCCTCCCTGTCCATCACCAGCTTCCAGAGTCCACCCAAATCCATGTCCATCGAGTTGGTGATGCCATCCAACTATCTCATCTTCTGTCATCCCCTTCTCCTCCTGCCCTCAATCTTTCCCAGCATCAGGGTCTTTTCCAATGAGTGGCCTCTTCCCATCAGGTGGCCAAAGTATTGGAGTTTCAGCTTCTGCATCAGTCCTTCCAATGAACACCCAGGACTGATCTCCTTTAGGATGGACTGGTTGGATCTCCTTGAGTCCAAGGGACTCTCAAGAATCTTCTCCAACACCACAGTTCAAAAGCATCAACTCTTTGGCACTCAGCTTAGTCCGACTCTCACATCCATACATGACCACTGGAAAAACCATAGCCTTGACTAGATGGTATATTAAAATAAATGTTTGCATGGAAAAGGCTAGAATGACATATTCTTTGGGGATGAAGGGAAAAGACCATAACAATTTTTCGGCAAGCCATAGAGACTGATTTGATGTACAGTTTTTTCGCTTACTGGCTGTTTGATGTCTGTCTCCAGGCTTGTCCCGATGTATATGGAAGTTGTCACTTTGGGGTAAAAATAGGGGTTGGAGGCAGCACAAGAGGCTGTGTGTCTTTGTCCTGAGCTGATGATTCACTGGGTTGTGCGTGTGCAGGGGGACGTCTATCTGTCTGAGGGCAGGCTGTTTCTGGATTTGCGGGGTGACCAGGGGATGATTGGAGGAAGTGAGAAGACTCTTCCCTGACTTGCATCTGTTTTTCTTTCTCCCCACAACGAAGGCTTGTCTCTGAGTCAAGCCTAGAGGCCCGGTCAAATCAAGTCAGAATCGCTGCTGACATCAGCAATCCAGATAACTCTGATTCAGCCTTGGGTCAGAGCAGCCTGTGGGTTTGGCGGTGTCCTCTCTGCAAACACTTACCATAGTTTGCTTTGCGCTTATGTAATACCTTTACTGCAGTTTTTGAGGACAATGCAGAGGCAGTGTATTCTTTTCACATTTTAAAAAATTTATTTATTTTTAACTGGAGGATAATTGCTTTACAATATTGTGTTGGTTTCTCCCATACATCCACATGAATCAACCATAGGTATACATACGTCCTCTTTTTATTTTTTAAGAAACTTTTTTGAGATACAGTTCACACTTGTTTAACATGGACATCTCACTGGTATTTATTATATTATAGAGTTGCACAACCATCACCACTAGTTAATTTCAGAACACTTCTATTACCCCGAAGAAAGCTTATTAGCAGTCATTCCCCATTACCGCTTTCTCCAGCCCCTGACAACCACTCAGCTGCTTTCTGTCACTAGGGACTGTCCTACTCTGAAATTTCAAACAAGTGAAAACAAATAATTTGTGGGTTTTTGTATGCTGTCACATTCATTCCTGTTCTCAGAAGCTTAAGGTTGTTCCATAGGTAATCACACAAATAAATAAACAGCGGTAAACTATGAAACTTACATGAAAGAAAAATTAAGATCAAATCTAACTTGTGGAAAGGAGGGAAGTCTCTTTCTGGTGAGGGTGCATTAACGCTGGTCTTGAAGGATGCATAGAGGCTAGATATGGGAACGATAGAAGGATATAGGATTGTCATGTTAAGACATATGGGCTTCCCAGGTGGTGCTAGTGGTAAAGAACCTACCTGCCAATGCAAGAGACGTAAGAGACACAGGTTCGATCCCTGGGTTGGGAAGATCCCCTGGAGGAGGGGATGGCAACCCATCTCCAGTATTCCAGCCTGGAGAACCCCACAGACAGAGGAGCCTGGAGGGCTACAGTCCACGGAGTTGCAAAGAGTGGATTAGCATGCATGGATGTTAAGACATGCCAGTGTTGGCATGGAAATGTTCATGGTAATTTTCAGGAAAGGGGAAAAGGCCACTGTGGCTGGGGCGTCGTGAACAGAGGTGTGGATGGCATGTGTTTTGGCTGGTGAGTGAGGCAGGGGCCAGGTCATGTAACATCTTATGGGGCTTGTTGAGCGTTTTAAAATTTTATCTCAAGAGCAATAGAAAGTGATTAGATTGTTTTAAGCAGGGGCAGTGGGGGGTCATGGGGAGATGGGAGATGTTCAGCTGCAGTTTGTTACTAAAAGAACCCTTCTGGAGCCTGCGGAGAAGGAAGACCAGATAGAGTTCCCAGGGATCCAAGCCTACAGGAGAGCAGATGGCCTCATGCAAGACCAGTGCCATGGCGGGCAGGTGGGTGGGCGGGAGGTCTATACTGGGAGCAGAGGCCGCAGGATTGAGTCACTGGTTGGATTTAAACACGGAGGGAAAGAAAAGGCCAAGATGACACCCACATTTCTGGCAGGAGCCAGTGCCTGGATGAAAGGGCCATTCACTGAAATGGAAAAAGCTGGAGGAGGCACTGATTGAAGGCTCAGGGCTGGGAGGATCAAGACTTCAGCTTTGGATGTAATACGTGTGAGATGCTCGGGAGACAGAGCAGTTGATAGCGGACAGCAGGTAGGCAGCAGAGAGGCTTTGGCTGGAGATGTGTCTTTGAGAGTCTCTGGCACAAAAAGGGCAGTGGGATGTTTGAGATCGCCAAGGGTGAAAATGATAGGTGATGAGTGAGGAGGGCCTAGGTCCCAGCTCTGATTAACTGCACTCATGTTCAGATGGAAGACGGGAGTCAGCAATGCAGATCCAGGAAGGCAGAAGGAAAGCAGGGAAACTGGGATGTGAAGTCACAGAAGCCACAGGAAGACAGTTTCTCCAAAAGCAGGACATGGCTGCTGAGAGAGCTAGTAAGATTGTACTTGCAATGTGAACTTCAGTGAACCCGAGAGTAGAGGGATTCAGAGTGTGCAGGAGGCCGCTGCTGAGTTGGAGTAAACTGCAGAATAAAGGCAACTGAGGACTGGAGATGGGACATGCAGACAGTGCTTTGGAGGGCCTGGGCTGTCAGGGAAAGGAGAGAAGTAGGGGCACCTCTGGCTCAAGGGAAGCTTTCCGGTTTTAACGTCGGCTTCTTTGTTTATAAGACTGGAGAGAACAGAGCCTTTTGGGAGGCTGGTGGAAAGCAGGCTGAAGATACTTGCAGGAGGGAGAGGCAGTTCTGATGTGGTCAGGGCCCAGCAAGGTGAGAAGGAGAGGGATCCAGAATTCATGGTGCTGAGCCAGGCTTTTCGAGGCTGGAGCGATTGTAACGGGACACAGCTGGGAGACCACAGGTGGAGATGCAGACAGGCGAGGGGGCTCAGTGGGGAGCGGGCGGCAGGCATTGCTTCCTGATGGGCTTCTGGTGGGTTTCCTTAGGAAGGGAGAGGTGAGAGTCTTTGGAAGTGAAGAGCTGGGCGAATCTGTCAGGATGACAAGAGGTGTGAAAAAGGGATAAAATAATTATTGCGGGGGATGGGAGAGCAAACTCACTGCAGAGACAATGCAAAAAAAAAAAAAGCAAACACACACACACCAAAACCAAACAAACAAAACTCAAGTCCTTTGCTTGTCAGTCACTCATGCAAAGACTTCGTTTTAGACACCAAGTTGAATGGGACATGATTCCTGTCTGCAAGTTGCTCACTGGGGACACAGACACCAATACTGCACATAACTTAAATGTGATTAATGCCCAAACAGACGAATGCGGAGTGGACTATGGGAAAAGACAGAGGCAGGTATATAGAAAACAGGAAGGCCAGGTACGGGGAGGCATTCGTGATGGTTACAGGAGGTTTCCTGGAGAAGCGGCTGAGTGAGCTGAGAACAGAACAGAGGAGTTGGTCACACAAAAGCCTGGGAAGGCGAGTGACTGGGACAGCCTGAGAAATCTGAGAGGGCTCAGCAAGGGGGGGGCTACTGTGCAGGGGGGCTGGGGTCTTGGACAGAGAGCCGGCCCTGGAGCAGGGTGGGTGTGCGGGTGAGCCCCCGGGGCCTGTGCAGGGTGGCAGCTGGGTTTGCCTTCTCCGTGGATCACGCTGGCTATAGTGACAAGAGATCTGAGGGAGGAGGGAGTGAGACCAGAAGGGGAGATCAGTTGGCAAGATGTGACCACAGTCTCCTAACAGGAGACCTCTACCGGCCTCCACCGTTCCATTGCTCCCTTGAGATTAAATGAATCAGGGGGAACTTCCTGTTGGTCAGACCTGACTCATTTCCTAGTGCCCAGGTTGGGGAGAAGACATACCTGCCCCTCTGAGCTTCCCAGGCTTATCTGCCTGCAGTGCAGGAAATGCAGCTTCAATTCCACTCCAGTATTCTGGCCTGGAGAATCCCATGGACAGAGGAGCCTGGCAGGCTACCGTCCGTGGGGTCGCAAGAGTTGGACAGGACTTAGTGACTAAACCACCACCACCCCCGGAGCTTTCCAGTGGAAGATAGGGCCTTACTCCCCAATTACCCCTCTAATGTAGAGAAGTCCAGCCAAATAGAAAATTTTTGTTGCTATTGCTGAGCAGACAGAATAATGGCAGATGACCCTCCACATTCATTCTAGAACTTTCCTTCTTACACCCAAATGCTTTGGAGATTTCTTCATATTAGTAGGTATAGATTTACCTACTTTTTTTTTTTTTAAAGCTGCTGCCTGATTAAATTCTTAATCAGTGTATCTCAAAATATGACTTGTCTGGATCTTCTGTACCTACCCAGGCACACCTAACTGTAATTTTGACTCATTTATTTCCTAGATTTAGGCCAAAGCCAGGCAAATTCTAGTTTAAAAGTTCTAGCTACATAGTGAACTGTTCATCAGGCTACATTTTTCTGAGTTTGTCTTCCAGATGTACATAGAAAAATTTGAGCCTGGGTAGTTCCAAATCCTGGGGTGTCATAGGATCAGAGCATAAGTGAATTTCATTTTAGACAATATAATTATTTTCATATTCTAAATAATTTTTTAAAATGTTAAACACAAACAGATAAGAGGAAAACGAACCACCATCTCTTTTGCCCTTGTTCAGTTCAGTTCAGTCGCTCAGTCGTGTCCGACTCTTTGCAACCCCATGAATCGCAGTACGTCAGGCCTCCCTGTCCATTACCAACTCCTGGAGTTCACTCAGACTCACGTCCATTGAGTCCGTGATGCCACCCAGCCATCTCATCCTCAGTCGTCCCCTTCTCCTCCTGCCCCTAATCTCTCCCAGCATCAGGGTCTTTTCCAGTGAGTCAACTCTTAGCATAAGGTGGCCAAAGTACTGGAGCTTCAGCCTTAGCATCATTCCTTCCAAAGAAATCCCAGGGTTGATCTCCTTCAGAATGGACTGGTTGGATCTCCTTGCAGTCCAAGGGACTCTCAAGAGTCTTCTCCAACACCACAGTTCAAAAGCATCAATTCCTCGGCGGTCAACCTTCTTCACAGTCCAACTCTCACATCCATACATGACCACAGGAAAAACCATAGCCTGACTAGACGGACCTTAGTTGGCAAAGTAATGTCTCTGCTTTTGAATATACTATCTAGGTTGGTCATAACTTTTCTTCCAAGGAGTAAGCGTCTTTTAATTTCATGGCTGCAGTCACCATCTGCAGTGATTTTGGAGCCCCAAAAAACAAAGTCTGACACTGTTTCTACTGTTTCCCTATCTATTTCCCATGAAGTGATGGGACCAGATGCCATGATCTTCGTTTTCTGAATGTTGAGCTTTAAGCCAACTTTTTCACTCTCCTCTTTCACTTTCAACAAGAGGCTTTTTAGCTCCTCTTCACTTTCTGCCATAAGGGTGGTGTCATCTGCATATCTGAGGTGATTGAGATTTCTCCCAGCAATCTTGATTCCAGCTTGTGTTTCTTCCAGTCCAGCGTTTCTCATGATGTACTCTGCATAGAAGTTAAATAAGCAGGGTGACAATATACAGCCTTGACGTACTCCTTTTCCTATTTGGAACCAGTCTGTTGTTCCATGTCCAGTTCTAACTGTTGCTTCCTGACCTGCATACAGATTTCTCAAGAGGCAGGCCAGGTGGTTACATGCCAGCAACTGCTTAAGGAGTGTTCCCATCTGTTATTTGGCTTCATTGAGAGGATCTGTTTTCAGAGAAGGAGAGTCTTGACCCTCCTCTGGCTTGACCCCTGTTGCCTCACTGGGTGGGCGGCATTGGTTACAACGAATGTGTAACTTTGGTCTCTTTCCTGCAGGCTTTGGGAGTAATGATGAATTGTATAATCAGGCAGGTGTGTCTGGGAGGATCAAGTAATAGTTTGGAGATGTTCAGTCACCACAGTTAAGAATAAGAGTTGGGAATCCGGGTGTTTAAGGTAAAACATGCTGAGCAGTACACAGTTACCAGAAGCTACAGGAAGCTAGGAGTACAGATGGGAAATGCAGGTGACAGTTCAGACCAGTGAGCCGGGCCCAGTGCTCACATGGCTTGGGGGAGGCTAAATCAGCTGGGGCCCCATCTTCAGAGAAGGAAGGGCCCTGAGCCGGTGCCTGGCTGGAAGTTACAACACAGCAAGGTTCCAACACGTTGGAGCAAGCTTCCATGTGAATCACTTTCTTCCCACCCATGGCCTAAGTAAGGGCAGGCTTGTCTTTCTGTCTGGTTTGTGGTTTTCTGGGGTTTCTGGCATAATTGGGTTCCTTAGTCCTCTGGTCTCCCTTTCTTTAGCATGTCCACCTCAAATACTCCATAGCTGACTTGTCAGAGCCACACCTTCCACACCTACCAAAGCTGCCCCAGCTCCGGTTCACCATGTGGTTCCCTTAGAGTAGCTACCGAGGAGGAGTGCAAGGAGTTGATACCAGCTTCCTGGGAGAAACTCACCTGCTTTCCTGGGAGCTGGGCTTATAATTCAGACTTGTCCTTAAAACCGAGGCTGACTCTGGCAAAATTCTGACAGATGCATTCTCCAGTGGGTTCCCCACATTCCTCAAGCAACCCTGTTACCTTAAACCCATCTTGGTCCCCACCTGCAACCCTCAAAGGAGGAAAACAGCAGTTGAACAAATTTCTCTGGAGCACTGATCGCCTGTCTATGGGAAATATGTTTGCTTGTTTGTTTGTTTTCCCAGAGAGCTCTTGAGTCAGAAATAGCACATCTTATTTCTTAAGACCTGGGGTTCTTGGAGTCAGACACATTTGCATTGATCTTAGACAAGTTCTTTAAGCATAAATTTGCTCATCTGTGTAGTGAGAAAGGCACTGCACAGGAAAAGCTCATGTTTAATGCCCACCCTTTATTCCAGGACTAGCTTCTACTTTGAATCTCTACTCTCGTATCCAATCTGTTGAGCCATGTTAGAAACCTAGAAGGATTCTGACTTTTCATCTTCCCTCCTAAGCTCTAGAGTACCCTGCTGTCTTAAGCAGGAACAGATTTGTTGGCTTTCCTCTGGTGCCTACTTTGACTTTTCAAAGCTAAAGTTACCCACTCCCCCAAGAAAGTAAGCAGGTAAAACTCAAATAAGAGAGAAAGGAAAAATTTCCTAGACCTTGGAAGACTGCCAGCTGACAATTCAGTGGAACCATTTACTATGTCCCAGGGTGGCAACACTTTTCCCACAAGGGCTACTACTACTGGATAGCAATACTGTCTAGCATAGATTGGAGCTATAGGCGAATACAGAGAGATCCCACTCCTAAGTTCACTTTTTGATTTCTGCACCAATGTCTGCCTAAGTCTAGAGAGAAGTGAGAGAAAGAGCACCACTTACAGATTGCTAGCTGAAGAATATCTCACCTGGTTTAGGACAGTACCTCATTCTTGCAAGAACTGTCTCCAAGATGCTGTTCTGTGTCTTCAATGGGCTAATCCACAATTCTGTAACATTGATTGCTTCTGGGGATGAGATATAGGATAAGACCAGTAAATCCTTACATCTACTATAAATTAGTTCCTTGGTCAGAAGCAGTGTTATATATAAGATATGCTTATGGTGAATAGACACATTCAGTAAGTTCAAGGATGATGGCGTTGGCAGAAGGACGGTAAACAGCTAAGCCTGTATTAGTCCAGAATAAGTATCTATTCTGGTGGCCATTTCCCTTCTTGATGGTAGAGGGTCAATGTGCTAAACTGCCACTAGGTGGCGGTCTTGACTACTGGGGACCTGGTACCATATTGGGGTCACAGGGGTGGGTGCTGCTGTTGGACACAACTGAGCGACTTCACTTTCATGCACTGAAGAAGGAAATGGCAATCCACTCCAGTGTTCTTGCCTGGAGAATCCCAGGGTCGGGGGAGCCTGGCGGGCTGCCGTCTATGGGGTCGCACAGAGTGGGACAGTCCGAAGCGACTTAGCAGCAGCAGCAGCTGGCAAACTGGGCCTGAGGATTTCAGCCGCTAAAGATAATTGTGTTCCTTTAACTGCTTAAAAAAGCAAAAACAAAAACAAAAAAAAAACCAAAACCTTTTGGTGAAGATAAAAATCTTATCACCCCTTACTGATTTTTTTGATATATTCACTCTAGCAGGGCATAGTTTCAGTTAAGAATAATTACATTTTTTTATTATTCTCTATCTTCACTTGCAGAATATTTTTGTGACACCTGGAGTTTCAAAAAAAGTTCACTTTTAAATAGATAATAGTATATTAGTTAAAATATTTATTTATTTATCAATGGAAGCCTTTCCCCACTTTTGTCTTCTCCTTCCCCTGCCAAATGCCCCCTTCTGACTTTTTAAAGCCAAGAAAGGAGAACATCTGTCCCACTGAATTTAGTTTTGTTGGTTTCAGCTACTGTTCAAGATCTTATCTTTTTTTTTTTTTTTTTAACTGGTGACCATGTGTCTTTGGTGTCCAAAAGATTTTCAGTCCTTCGGGTGGTAATTGGTAATCTAGGAGCTTTGTAAAGATTTTTCAATGATCTGTAGGAACAACAAAACATACTGTCCTGATAAATCCAGTATATATAATCGCCATGAGTATGATCTTAATTGTGTGACTTTAAATAAGTCACTTTTGGTCTCTGGGCCTCTGTTGTCTTAACTGTGGTTTATGGCTGTGGGTCTATGCCAGTGGTTTCCAATTCTGATAGATGGAATAACTCCTTGAAGTATTGTTAGTATTTTGAAATTCTCCTTGATATGGCTGAGCTTCAGTGTTATCTTTGTTGTCCTGAAATAAAATTCATATGTAAAATAAGCCACCAATACATATAACCTTGAAACGTTTATATATACCCTCTGATAAAGATGATAAATAAAAAGAAGTAATTAACCACAAATAATGATGTGTTTTTAATATGAAAATAACTGGTCATTGGCTATAATAAAAGTAATGTTTGCATCTATTTGGAGGATTACTGTGAACATAACTGTTACAAATGCAGATGGATTAGGTATGTAGAATGTGACTCAAACATTGTGAAAAGTGTTGCTATTGATAATGTTATTTCGCAAAATGTTGAACATTCATGATGAGGTTCTGAACTAGTGTCCAAGTATACAGTCTTCCTTTTATTTCCATGGTCTTTGCACTCTTGACAATCAAGCAAAAGTGCTTTGTTTTTGTGTATATTAAAGTCTGTGTGTGTGTTAGTTGCTCAGTCGTGTCTGATTCTTTGATCCCATGGCCTGTAGCCAGCCAGGCTCCTCTGGCCATGGAATTATCCAGGCAAGGATACTAGAGTGGGTTGCCATTCCCTTTTCAGGGGATTTTCTTGACCCAAGGATTGAACCTGGGTCTCCCGCATTGCAAGCAGATTCTTTACTGTCTGAGCCACCAGGGAAGCCCATATTAGAGTCTAGCTTTAGAGAAACAAGCTTTAACTGCATGAAATGAGTCTTCATTCTTTATCCAGTCTGACAATTTGCCATTTCATTAGAGTTTTTAGGCTATTTACGTCGAATGTTATTATTGGAATGGTTGGGCTTAAACCTACCATTTTGCTCTTTATTATCTGCTTTTCTCGTTTGTTTCCTCTGTCCTCTTTGTCTTTGTTTGAGCTAATTGACTATAATTTATGGTTCCATTTTGTCTCTCGTATCATCTTGTTAGCTATACTGCCTTTTCGAATGTTTTTTTTTTTTAATGGCAGCTTTCAGGTTTACGGCACACAAACCCTGTGAATGGCAGCCTGCCTTCAGGGAATATCATACAACCGCACACAGGGCACAGCAACCCTGCTACAGCATATTTTCATTTCTCCCTTGGCCATACATTGTGTGTGTGCATGTACGTGTGTGTGAATATATATATACATATATATGTATATATAGAATAAAAGTATTTATTTATTTTGCTTAGATTCCTAGGTAGTGAATTTGTTTTCTTCATCAAATTTTGAAAAATTTCAGCCATAATTTCTTCAAATATTCCCCTCTCCTTTAAGGACTTCAATTATGCATATGTTAAGCTGCTTACTGATGCTCTGATTATTTTCTTTTCAGCTTTTTGCTCTGTGTGTTTTGTTTTGGGCAGTTTCTATTGCTATATCTTCAAGTTCACTAATCTTTTTTTCTTTAGTGTCTAAAATACTATTAATATTGATTTCATCGAGGGTATTTTTTCATCATAGTCATTGAATTTTTCATCTCTAAAATTTCAAGTTAGGTTTCCTTTGTTAATATCTTCTATGTCTCCACATGGCATGCTTAATCTTTCCTCTATATTCTTGAGCATATAGGATATAGTTTCATGTTTTAATATTTTTGTTTACTAATTCTATAGTTATGTGTAATTTATGAACCAGTTTCCATTAATAAACAATACTGCATGTTTGATGGCCCATATTTACCCATTTCTTTGCATGCTTGATAACTTTTTGTTTGATGTCATATATTTGGAATTTTACCTTTATAGGGTACTGGAAGTTTTTGTATTATTATGAGAATATTTAAGCTTTGTTCTAGGATGTAACTGAGTTACTTGGAAATAATTTGTTCCTTTTGAGACTTTGCTTTTAACTTTTGTTAGGGCTAGAAAAAGTTTTGTCTAGGGCTAATTTTAGCCCACTACTGAAACAATACAAGTTCTGGATACTGTGTACTCTGCTGAAATGCCCGATGAATTACAAAGACTCTCACTCTGGCTGGTGGGAATAAGTGCTGTTTCTGGACTTGTGTGAGCTTGGAGAATGTTCCCTCTGCCTCTTTCCTCAGCAGTAGGTAATTCCTCATATACATGCACTAAACTATTAATATATGCTCAATTGAAGACTTCACAGAGACCCTCTACTGACCTTTTGAGTTCTCTGTCTGTTTACTTTTATCTTACCAGGTGCTTTCTTCTGTGAAATCTAGTGTCTCAGACTCCAGCTCCCTCTCCTCAATTCAAGGAGATCACCAGACTCCAACAGAGTTCTTCCTTTTTACGTAGCAGTGTAGAAATTCCCTTCAATAATCTGGGGGCAATCACAGGGTTTAAGTTATTTGTTTCCTGCCGGGGTCCAGCACCCACAGGATCCAGGGGAACCCAAAGGAGAAACGGCGTCTGAGAAGAGAATGATTTAGAGAGAGAGAAGGAAAGAATGTGGTAGATAAGAAAATAGCAGAGAGAAAAGAGGCTGCTATTCCTTGGTTTACATAGAAAGCCAATAAAGCCTGGAGACAAGGGGCTTGCCCTGTTCACGGAGGCCACAGGTGCCCTCCCGGTCTCCCAAGGGAGTGAAGACGCAGAACGTCTTCCCATTCAGGTCTTAGAAACCCGGGCAGATAAGTGAACGCAGGGAGCCTCTATGCTCCAAGGGATCAGCCTGAAAGAAAGAAAAAAAA
>SJXQ01001239.1:448754-482881 GCA_006408695.1 Aepyceros melampus
TGAGTTTATTTTTGTGTATGGTGTTAGAAAGTGATCTAATTTCATTCTTTTACAAGTGGTTGTCCAGTTTTCCCAGCACCACTTGTTAAAAAGATTGTCTTTAATCCACTGTATATTCTTGCCTCCTTTGTCGAAGATAAGCTGTCCATAGTTGTGTGGATTTATCTCTGGGCTTTCTATTTTGTTCCATTGATCTATATTTCTGTCTTTGTGCCAGTACCATACTGTCTTGATGACTGTGGCTTTGTAGTAAAGCCGGCCCAATTACTTTTATTTTCAAAAGGGACTTTTATACCTTAACTTGTACATAGAGGGAAATGAAAGATGCAAAGTCATACAGAGTCAGCCCAAACATTACATCTGTTTTGCCTTTATTGAAACCAGGATTTTTTCTGCAAACCTTTCCCATAGACATTGTTGTGTACATTATCTTCTGACCTTGGAGGCCTGTGGACGTTTTATGACCCTCTTTTGATAAAGGCTGCTCAATCAGAAAACTTATTTGCCCTCAAAGTGTTTTTTCTTTATATTTTTAATCTATGTCAGCCTCAGAAAGTATTAAACAAGTTACATTTCTCTCGGAGCAAAGGTGCAGTGAGTTACAAGAAAGAACCAATTAGTTCAAGAGTCTGATGCGGTTAATTTCAAGGCTACACTTGTTTTTCTTAAATTCCAACTGTGTTAACTAATGCACTCCCAGGTGCACAGTGGATTAGAGATATGGGAACTTGGCAGCAAGCATTGGCTCAATAATGAAACCTTACACCAGCACTATTCTAATAACTTTTAACTCTTTGAAAGGCTCTATGTTTTAGGCTTCCCGTGCCTCTCACAGTTGGGAGGCTGTGAACAATCATATGTGTAGCTGCAAGAGTCTGGATAAACCTGTCAGGCAAGCTAGAATGCTAACAGAGGCGGTTTGATTTGAAATATTCCTCTCATGTCCAGGAGACTCATTAGCTAGAGCCCTAAGTTGATTTTCTCCAGAGAAAGATGGTCGGGGATAGCCCCCTGTTAATTTCAGAGGAGTTGGTGAAAGTCATGAAATAGTAAAACAGACAGATTCTGGTTTGGGGGTAGATGCTCGAGAAGGGGGGCCCCTCGAGGCCTAATCTCGCCTTTGCCCATCAGGCCTCTTCCTCCCTCTTTGCCATGGGCAGGATTCCCCACGCTGGCTCTCGGCAGTTTCCTCTCTCCCATGGATCACTGTCCTTTGTTGCCTGGTGCCCAATGTGTGAAAACTATTATCTCATATAGTTTATTCCTTTTGAAAAATTGTTTCAGGGGGGTTAGTTAAATCCAGGCCCTTTCCTTCATCTTGGTTGGAAGCAGAAGTCTCCTGTGCCTTCTTTCTCTTTGGAAGTTTGGGGCAACTTTGTTGTCTTTTCCCACTGTCCATGTAAATTATATGTTTATAAATCCCATGGACGGAGGAGCCTGGTGGGCTACAGTCCATAGGGTTGCAAAGAGTCATACACGACTGAGCAGCTTAACTTAACTTAATGTATAATGTATCTATGCCTTGAAAACGGTAAACATTTGTAAAATCATCCAGGCATGGGTCTTTTATGTTTTGCTTGCTTTATTTTGCTCTTTTCTGCTTTTTGTATTGTGGGAAAGAAGAAGTAATTTTATTCATCACTCTATTTTTAAATTATTGCTCTTTTCAAATAGTCTATTTCTTTTTGTGCTGATTGTGCATTTCACATTTGTCTAAAATTCAGTCTTTGCATCTAGGTTTTCAAAAAGATGGGAATGTAGTTTCCACATATGCTTTTATGGCCTTTATTACTTCTGTGTCAGCAATGTATCCCCATTTCCCCTGTAATTTGTTCATGTTTATCTTTTATTAGTCCTCCCAGAAAATTATCTGTTATTGGACTTTCACATGAAAAAAATTTTTAAAAAATCAGTATTATTATTTTTTGGTCTCCTTTCAATTTTCCCCCCTGTTTTTCTTGTCTTAGATTGATTTCATTACTCTTTATCAAATATTGCCTTCATTGTTATTCACTTATAGTATTTTACAATTCCTTTACAATATCTATTGAATCTAATGGCTGATCTAAAAATAATTATTTTAATTTCCATACAAATGAATAATACAACAATGTTTTTATTAGTTGTCTGCAATTTGTTCATCATTTTATTGTGTCTATAATTTTTAAGACTCTGAGACAGAGTCTGTCCTATAATGATCATTTGGAATTAATTTATATTTCTTCTATCACTTAATACATATTTAAAAAATATATTTCATAGCTACTCTAGAAGGATCATAAGCTGTATTTTTGTGAGGTGATTGTTCAAATATCTATTCATGTTTGATTTTGCTGTCTGATCTATAATTTTTGGACATAAATGTGTTAAAATCTTCAACTATAATGTATATAGACTTGACTACTTTCTTCTGTAATTCTATCCATTGTTGCATTGATGTGTTATACAGTTAGAAAAAGAAGAAAAATACATTATTGATACATATCCATTTATTATTGCATACCTTCTTATAATATTTTTCCTTTTACTATTTGAAAACTTTGAGTTATTTTAGAATTTTTACTTCAATATTGTCAACATTGTCACTCATTGTGTTTTAGGTTTTTGCTTGTTTCGTATTTGTCTTGTGTATCTTTTAAAAAATCTTTTCATTTTCAACTTCTCTGCTGTCTCCCCCTTCACCCTCTATAGGCAACAATGATGTATCTTTTGAAAGGTAAAAATAATCTGATAATCTCCTTATTTTAGTCATTGAGTTTAATTATTCTGCTTATTATAGTTATTACTGTATTAAGACTTATTTATGATGTTTATGAGCATGCTGCTGCTGCTGCTAAGTCGCTTCAGTCGTGTCCGACTCTCTGCGATCCCATAGATGGCAGCCCACCAGGCTCTGCCATCCCTGGGCATGAGAGTGCATTTTTTATTTTCTATGCTTATATTTTTCTTTTCCCATGCTGACCTTTCTATTTTGCTATCACTGATTTGAAAGGACAAGAATTTTTGTTTGTTATCTTTTCTTTTTTCTGCTGGTGAGAAGCATACATTCTATTTTTATATTTTCTGCTAGTTTTTCATACTCACTAAGAGCCATTCCAATACTCATATTTCCCCTATCAATGTCTTAGACTTGTCACTTACAGTGTCTTCACCTCAGACAGAATAAGAACTTTACCATACTTCCAGCTTTTTTGATATCTTCTCCTGCTCCAGATCTCTTGTAGGTGTTATTTAAGATTTTATTTCTAGGTCATTAGTCAGTATATATTTTTGTAGTTATTTATTTAGAGATTTTAAAAAATATATTTATTTATACATCCCATTGTTTCCCTTTGGGTTAATCTTTATTTTTGCTGAATACTTTTAAGTCCTGTATTGACTACAAATATCTTTATTTTATCCCGTGAAAATAAAAGTTGTTCTTTATTTTCTACTAAAAGTAATCTGTTGAGAAGATAGATGTTTATGTAATTCCTATTTTGCTTTTTCCTCTTCTGTAAAGTTTTCAACTTTTGATGCCAGTTCTGAGGTACCTGGTGTGGTTTTTTAATGTATTTATATTCATTAAAAATATTAAATATTATCATATATCTTTGCTAGGCATTCTATGATTCCTTTCAATCTATGATTATTTTTAATTACTAGGGAATTTCTCAGTTATTATTAATAGGTCTTCAATTATTGCCTCTCCTTTTTCTTGTCCTTTTGAGATTTTTATTAAGTTGCTATTGGCATTTCTCTTTCTGACCTTGTATCTCTTACCATTATTAGTATACCTTTCACCTCTTTATTTGTTCCAATTTGTTTGTTTGACTCCTGGCTTATAAATTTACTCTTTGGCTTTTCTAAGTCTATATTTCATTATGTACATCAAATTGTTTACTGTGACAAACATGGACACTGTGTTAGTTTTTTATTATTGCTATAGCAATTTAGCACAACCTTAATGACAGAAGTTTGTCATCTTGCAAATCTGTAGGTCAGAAGTCTGACTCAGGTCTCACTGGGTTAGAACGAAGGTGTGGCAGAGCTGTGTGGAAACCTTTGGGAGAGAATTGTCCCCAAGCTCAGTTAAGTTTCTGGCAGAAATCAGGCCCACGTGGGTCCTGGCCTGAGGTTCCTGTCTCCTTGCTAGCTGTCCTCTCTGTATAGTTCTCAGGTTCTAGCTGTCCACACGCCTGGGCTCATGAGTTCCTTTGTTTGTAAAGCTAGCGATGTTGAGTCCTTGTCATGCCTCATCTCTCTCTCTTACACAGATATTTTAAAGGCTGAATTTTAAGGGGTCTTATGATTAAATTGGACCCACTTGTATAACCCAGGATAACCTTCCAATCATAAAATCTGTAATCTTAATTATATCTACACCATCCCTTTTGCGGGCTACATGGCATAGTCAGGGATGACATCTGACAGAAACCAGACAGAAAAGCAGTTGATTCGGGACTTGGGAACCCAGTGCTGAAGGTGCTGCTGAGGTTTTAGGGAGTTCTTCACCTTACCTCATACTTGGGCCTTTCACAAGGTCCTATTTCCTCTAATAACTTTTGAAGGCTGGTTGGCTGATGGTAAGTGCTCTGGGGTCTGTGCCCAGACCCAGTTCCTCTCGTGTTACTGCTCTTGCATTCAGGAGGTAATAAATCACTAGGATCAATACCTCGCCTTTGCATCCAGAGCTCTTCAAATACGTAAGGAGTACCTGTGCTTAGTCTCTCAGTCGTGTCTGACTCTTTGTGATCCCATGGACTGTAGCTCACCAGGCTTCTCTGTCCATGGGGATTCTCCAGGCAAGAATACTGCAGTGGGTTGTCATCCCCTCCTCCAGAGGATCTTCCTTATCCAAGGATCAAACCCAGGTCTCCCGCATTGCAGGAGGATTCTTTACTGTCTGAGCCACCAGCGAAGCATGCCTAGTTTGCACAATACTGAATTTTTCTTGTAATAATACTGCACATATTTCATTGCATTTCAAATTAAGTTACATGTTGTTCTTTATAAGGCAGGCCAACAGTTTTCTCTAGATTTTCTTTCTCACATAATTGTTTATTCAGTCAGTGAATCTTGTCTCTTCCATCCCATGATTCCATCCTATCCCATCATCCCATCTCATTCCATCTCATCCCATATTACAAACATGTCTTGGGTACCTCTTAAATGCCAGGCCCTGTATGGGCTGTTGAGGCTACAGGGGAAACGCCTGTGTCTGGTGCTTTTTGGAATCTCTGTTCAGTTCAGTTCAGTTGCTCAGTCATGTCTGACTCTTTGCGATCCCGTGACATAACGTTGCTGAGAGGAGAGGCAGGACTGGTTTGAGGGATAGTGGAAGGGACCCTGGGCCTTCTCCCATTCTCAGCCCCAGTTAAGCGCAGCACCCAGGCCCAGACATTCCTTGCTTGGTCTTTGTGTGCCTGGCTGTCCACTCCTCTCTGCTCCCTCTGCTTTGTACTCCGTTTACCCCGCAGGTGCTAGCCAAATCTTTCCAAGACAGCATTAATGTCACAGCTCCCTGCTGTCTTCTTTCTTTGCTGATGTTCTGCTGCATACAAAAGGCCATTTCAAGTCTTTCTGCCCAAGTTCTTCTCTCCGAAGAAAGGAATAAATACAAAATTCCATGGCCTGAGGATAGAGCTCTACAGACGAATTTTTGCAAAATCGCAACACCTGGTATTTAAACAATAAATCCTTGTGCCTTGTCTTTAAAAGACACAGGGCTTTGGCATTTCACATGTACTTCTGAATGCTTTAATGTAAATCATCTTAAAATAATTTTTGGTGAAAATTTTCAATTTCTGTACACATCCCACCACGACTCTAAAAACTTTGACCAATTAGAAATATGCATCTACTTTGTTTTGTGGCTTCTCATATTCTCTACTCCCCACTCCCCGCTGCCCCCAGCAGTGTGTTATTTCTAGGAACCTGGGAACTCTGAGAGCTGAACTTAATGAATGAAAACCAAAATTCTTAGCTTAGCTGTCAGGGCCTCCAGAAAGCTGCCCTCCTGACTGTTCAACTGTTTTCTCCAGATCCACCTTCTTCTTAGAGATGTGTATTCACGGTGGTCAGCTCACATGCCCAGTTTCTTGACCTTGAAGAGTGTGGTTTGCTAAGCTCAAAGGCTCATCAGTTTGGGAAAATAAAGCTGTTGCCCACAGTTTAATCCCATTACAGGTGTAGCTTCGAGTACCAGTGCTTTTCCTTCTTTCCTTTCCCAGCTTCCTCTTTTCTGCTCTTTTCTTCCTTCCTCTCTCCTTCTTCCTTCCCCTCCTCCTCTTTACCAAAAAATTAGGTATAAATATTTATTTCTTGATCAATTATGAAACTTTTCCTACCACTGTCTCTTCCCATGCTCTATTTGTATTCAAGTATAGGGTGGCCGTGCTCCCCGGTACACCTGTTACCCTTGCATAGTTAGAATCCTACTCTTTCACTCTCAAAAATGTCAGGGTTTGGAAGATGGGTTAAATCACAACCCTACTGTCATATGAAACTGTTGTTCCTACTAAATATGTTGCTGGAGTTGGGCACATGGATGACTCCAGTTGGATGTGCAGGACACTTTATGGGTAGTGACCCTTCACCCTCTCCAGTCAGCACTACATTCCAGAGTTACAGGGAATGGCTGAATTAGTTCAAAATGATCCTTTCTCCAGATGCTCTACTGCTGAGGTTTTAAAATTGTGAATATAGATACATGTGATCCCAATGTTAATAATTTAAAATACAGTAACACTGTGGTTAATATTACGGATGGGTTAATAAAACCTTTCCTGTGTGATGCACTGAACATGGTCCTTACATGTGTTTCATTTCTGGATGGTGGGGCTGGGGGTTTGCTAACATGAACAATAATCTAACAAGCGACCACCATTTAGAACAATTTGTAACTTAAAAAATAGTTTTCCTCCCATTGTCTCCCTCTCATGATAACTTTGAGGTAGAAACCACAGGTGTTATTGTTACCTATTCTGTGGATGAAGAAACTGAGGCTTGAAGAGTTTTGTTGAGTTGCTTCTGATCATATGGTAAGTTGGAAGCAACTAGGGCTTCTAACACTGCATTTCTTTTTAATAAGCCTAGGCTGCTGCTACTGCTAAGTCGCTTCAGTCGTGTCCAACTCTGTGTGACCCCACAGATGGCAGCCCAGCAGGCTCTGCCGTCCCTGGGATTCTCCAGGCAAGAACACTGGAGTGGGTTGCCATTTCCTTCTCCAATGCATGAAAGTGAAAAGGGAAAATGAAGTCGCTCAATCGTGTCTGACTCTTAGTGACCTTATGAACTGCAGCCCACCAGGCTCCTCCATCCATGGGATTTTCCAGGCAAGAGTACTGGAATGGGTCACCAGTGCCTTCTCCAAGCCCAGGCTAAGCTGAGATAAAAGGTAAACTCCCTGATTTTAGTCGCTGGAAAAAAACCAAAGACTTCTCACATAAAATCTGCCGTGAATAGCAGCTTCCTTCTATCTGGTATCAATGTCACTTGGAACATTAGAATTCCAAGGTCACTGAAGCAGGAAGACAGAACTTTGGAAGGGGTCGGTCTTAATGCCTTAACATGGCAGGATGCCAGTTACCGCTGCCTTTGGCTTTAGCTAGGAAAAGTCATGTGACCGTGACCCAGGTATAAAGACTGGAGGATGTGGTAACCCCCAAGTGTTTCTGGCACAGCCACATACATATTGATCTTCTGGAAAATCTTTAATAAGTACACATATCAAGCAAAACGCTATGTTTTCTGAAACATGCTTTAACATTCTATAAAGAAAAAGTGGGGAGGACTGAAGGATGAAAGAATATTGGCAAAGTGTTGTTAACTGTTGAAGATGAGGGGTGAATACATGAATATATGAGAAATTATGATATTATTGTACTTTGGGGTATCTCTGAAAATTTTCATTATATATACACATATATAAATCAAAGAATAAACATTGATCTAGGGGGCCCTTAATCTGTATATCTGAGGTGAATATTTAGCAAAATTTTTCCAAATAACCTGGATTCAATCCCTGAGGAGAGAAGATCCACTGGAGAAAGGAATGGCTACTCACTCCAGGATTCTTGCCTGGAGAATCCCATGAACAGAGGAGCCTGGAGGGCTACAGTCTATAGGGTCACAAAGAGTTGACCACGACTGAGTGACTAATACTTTCATTTTCATACGGGCTTTCCTGATGTCTCAGCAATAAAGAATCTGCTTGCAATGCAGGAGACCCTGGTTGGATCCCTGGGTCGGGAAGATTCTCTGGAGAAGGAAATGGCAACCCTCTCCAGTGTTCTTGCATGGGAAATCCCGTGGACAGAGGAGCCTGACAGGTTACCAGCCCATGGGGTCGCAAAGAGTCAGAAATGACTTAGCCACTAAATCACCACTATATATATACACATATACATATTTACATATAAATATGTGATTTATAATTTATGGGATTCCCTGGTGGCTCAGATGGTAGAGTCTGCCTATAATGCGGAAACCCGGGTTAGGTCTCTGGGTTGGGAATATTCCCTGGAGAAGCAAAAGGCAACCCACTCCAATATTCTCGTCTGGAAAATCCCATGGATGGAGGAGACTGGCAGGCTACAGTCCACGGGGTTGCAAAAAGTCGGACACGATTGAGAGACTTCACTTTCTTTCACTTTCATACTTATTTCTAGCTATTGGAAATTTAGTTCATGAAAATGATTGAGTTTCATTATTTGCTTTCTGATTACATGTTGAATTTTCCTTAACTTTGAGTCTTTTTGAATCTGGTAATTCTTGATGTTATGAACTAAATGTTCCTTTCCTGTGAAGAACTGAAAAAAAATTAAAATTCTGCTGAGGCCAGAATGTTAAGTCCCCTCCACTTCTGCATTTTGGAAATCTGATGGTGTGGTTGATTTAAAAGGGCTTTGCAGTTTTTGCCGTAGAGAATGGGCTCTATTTTCCTACCCTTGGATTTGGACAGGCCTTGTAGCTACTTTGACCAATAGAATGCAGCAGGAAGGATTTATAGGAGTTGTTAGCCTAGGCACAGGCTTCTGTTCTCACCCTCCAGTGGTCAGCTGCCCTGTGAGGAAGCCCACGCTAGCTTGCTGGAGCTGTGTGACCCAGTCCACCGTCGCATCCACCACAGGACATATGAATGACAGCTGCAGTTAAGCTTCCAGACACCTACAGGTATGTGGGAGACCCTTAAGTGAGATCAACACAAGAACCACCCCTCTGAGTCCAGCTCAAATTGTTGACCCTCAGATCCTATGCAAATCAAATAGCTGTTAATTTTTAAGCCGCTGAGTTTTGGAATAGTTTGTTATGCAGCAGAAGACAAGCTATCAGATAAAATAGTGTTCCACCCACAGGCCCCCAAGGCAAGTTAAGATTTCAAAATGCGTTTTCTATTTTGGGGAAGCTTCTTTTCTTTTTTTCCCATTTCTTGAAGATCTCTAGGCAGCACAACTTAGAGATGATAAGAACTGAATCTCAGAAGTCTCTGAGCTAAAAAAAAAAAAAAATCATCAAACTGTATTTCTCTTGGAGGGAATTGGTGTCCTTTATTCACTCAGCTTTAGTTTTATCTACTTTTATGACATCTGAATTGCACAAGGATGTGATTTAATTTTGGGCTTGGAACAGAATTTACATTGGCACTGGGGGACTTTTCCTGAGAGATAAATTTCAAGGAAGCACATATTGTAATTCAAGGGAAAGTGTGAGTTTCAAGCCAGGATGATTTTGAAAGCAACAGAGTTGAGGGGCTGAAGACTAACTTAGTCCCCAGGTGGATATTTACCTCTTCTGGGATTAACCCAAGAGCTTCATGCGGCAGGAGATGTTCGCTATGGAGGTGATGAAAGTAAGACCGGAAAAAAAAACTAAAAAACCTCTTTCACTTGTGCTAGTTTCTATCACAGTTGGGAGAGGTATAATGTTCTTCAAGATTACACCAAGGACCTAGATTTTAAAGAAGCAAACCCTCCCTTTCCTATCAATCTTCAGTGGATCAGACAGAGAGAACCACTGTTTCCCAACCACTCTGTTCTGAGTCTCTTTGCATTTAGAGAAGTTTGAGAAAGAAACTTCCATACCAGATAAAGCTCCATATATGTCCTGAAGCAGCGTAAGGCTAAATTCATGAATTCCTGAGCTCCACCAGTGAGTCTGAACCATATGAATTCCTGAACTACACCAGTGAGTCTAAGCATCTGTGGGAATGATTTACTAAATTGCTGTTTTTCAGGTTAAGGTACCTTTGCTACAGATTGAATCTTGCCTATGAGAGCCAGTCTAAAAAAGAATCATGAATTGAAATGTATCACTTTGGAGAGTGCCTTTCGTCTTCAGAATACTCACTGTATCTATCAGAGTTTACAATCTGGAACCTTTGACCCTTGGTAATCATTTTCAAGATATATTGTAGCCAAGAATAACTGTTTTTTCTTGCCCTCAAGAGGCTATATTAGATTTATTTTTCAGTGATGTGAATAGTTCACATCTTTTCTACGAAAAAAAGTCATGAATGGGAACAAAGATTTTACCAGGAGAGAAGGCTGAACACTGTATGAGGGGTTGAATGGATAAAACAGGTGATTTATTCAAGCCTGGAAACCTACTGACAAAGAAAGTGCTTGAAAGAGCAGAGAAATCCAACAAGAGGAGTTTGATGAGCTGCTTCTTTCTCCAAGGTCTTGAACCTGGGGCTGTTATGATTCCAAAAATAATGAGACACAGCTTGTCTGTCCTCAGGAACTTACAGCCTATGAAGGCATGAAAGACATAATGCATCTGAAAAGTGAAGAGCAATGTAACAGGGAAACACCAACAGAGCAGACTGACACATCACAGAAGTGCCAGGTAAACACGAAATGGCTATATAGTGTGCGCTGTAAGAACCCAGATGCAGCAGACACTGCTGAAGCCTGGGCCTGGGAGGAGGTCATGCAGTTTATGCTGCTGGAATGAATTAGGATCCTGAAGAATGGACAGGATTTGGAAAAGGTGAGAGGGATAAGGCAGGCAATTCAGTCTGCAAAAGAGTAGAGAAATTGGTATATGGAAAGGAAAGAGGCAAGACAATATACGACATGGAGCATATTTGGTAGACGGTGAGTAGAAGAGTTTAACTAGAACAGACTGAAGGTGTATGTTGATGGATTTTGGGGTGATGAACTGTATTTAAACCTGATTGTGGCTCATCTCTTTAGTGGTCAAGGAGTTTGATCTATATTTTCTTGGTAATTGTGATCTTATATAAATCTTTCGACCATTTCAAACATTTGTTAAGGGACACAAAAGACTAAAGATTTTGTGGGGCCTTGATGAATGAACAGATACTTTCTGAAGGGTTATAAGCTGAAATAAGATACATTACTCTTTCCATCTTTGGTTTTAAAAAGTGATCAGAAACCCAGCCAATCTATTAATTAAGATTAGGTTGAGAACCTCTTTATGCCAAAATATGAACTTGGTTCTATCATCTAAATTAGGTTTCTCACATGAAACTGGGCAAAAAGAAATTGAACAGTAAGCTTCACCATTCTCCTCCACCAAAAAACCACATGTGCACTCAAAGATAATATTCAAAATATCTAACGTTCAGAAAGTAATAGAAAACGTATGTTACAAATGATATAAGTAGGGATACATGTTTCATTGTACTGCTTATTGAGAGATTTAAAATGGGGTGCAAATTGCTCATAAAATCGTTTTAATAATTTCCAAATAATCTGTTGGTGAACAGAGATGGTGATTGCAATATTTGACATGACTGTCATCCAAAAAATAATGACCTTTGGTTTGATGAAGGAAATTACATCGAACAGCACCAAACTGTTCCAAAGTGATTTCATTGAATTGTGAGCCTTTAGGTCCTTAGGGACCAGACACTTTGTAGTGGACAGAGGAGAGAGGAGTCACAGCCTGCTTTGTGGCCTGGCATCTGTTTGGGCACAAGGGCTTTTCCCGAAGCTGGGGCTGGCCTGAAGATCTGTGTTGCCTTCCTCCTCCCCCACTGCCCTCCAAAGGTGGCTCTCAGAGCTGGAAGCAGAGATGTGGACACCCTTTGCTTCCTCTTGTGTGCCAGCCAGCATCAGCTTCATTACCATGAGGGTTGTGTTTAAGGACATTATATAAGAAGTGACCAAAGCAGGACTTACATTTTCTGAGCAACGAAGGCTGCCACTTCTGCCTTGATTTCAACAGGATGGATCTGTGCCTATAACAGTGAGTTTAAAACACAAACAAAAAACAACAAAAAAACTCCTGAAGTTGTAGTAAGAGAACTTGGACACAAGCAGACCTCTGTGTTAACTCAGATGTTGGCAAAACCATGCCCAAAGGTGAATGCAGATAATTCTAACAGCGGTATAGAAAGCATATGTGTATATGCGTGTGTGTGTGTGTGTGTGTGTGAATGTTAATAGCTCAGTCGTGTTTGTCTCTCTGCAACCCCATGGACTGTAGCCTACCAGGCTCTTCTGTCCATGGAATTCTCCAGACAAGAGTACTGGAGTGGGTTGCCATTCCCTTCTCCTGGTTATCTTCCTGACCCAGGGATCGAACCTGGATCTCCCACATTCAGGCAGATTCTTAACCCACTAAGCCACCAGGGAAGCCCCTTAGAGAGGTCTGTGTCACAGAAGAAAATGCAGGCTAGATGAGCTTTAGCTTCTTTCAGAGGCACTCATCATTTTTTTCAATTAGGAGACTATGTTCAAAACTCAGTTACCTATCAGCATGGATAGGAAATGGAAATTGGTTTTGTGTATAGAAAAGCCTCAGCAGATCTATCATCTTTATAAAATCACAAGGAAAATAACCCTCTTTGGATACTGCTTAATATAAATACCTGGACTAGGTAGACCATTCTTGCTATAAATGTCAAGATCAAGTAAAACAGGTAAGTAGCTCCCATTTCAACATTCTATAGCCATGAAGTCTACTATAGTCTGGACACACTAAATACGTTAGTGTGTGAATAGGATCACAGAGGATTATCTTGGTTCAAGATTGAGAGGTTCAGTCCTTAAATTGCTTTGTGACACCCAAAGGAAGTTGTAGAAATACAGATCTCGGGTTCCATTCTAGAGATGCTGATTCAGCAGGGAAGGGCTCTGGAATCTTTTTTTTTTTGCAAATGCCTAAGGTAATTGGCTGCCCATGTGACTCTGTGTTACCGAACCTTAAGAAACACTGAACTAAAGCTTTTGGTTTCAGGAGATTGTAATTGCAGACTTTTTGAAGGAAAGAGAGAATGATTAAGGGTGTAGATAGAGGGAAGATAATGATGGTATTCTTGTTATCTACATCAAGAAGTGAAACCATTGGTGAGCAGCTTCTATCTTCCCAAGAACTGCCTGAACAGCCACAGTTTTCTAGAAGCTGTACAAAACAGGAAGGTCTGGCTGTTAATTTATCACAAACTTCTAATCAGATTATGACAGAGACAGAAGGCAGGGAGAGGGGGAGAGGCAGGTGTCATCCTACTAGTTTCTTACTTCCAAACCTATTATCATCTCTGAATGAAATGAACACACTGCCAATTCTGATTCTAGATCATGAACCAAGAATTTAAATTTAATGAAATCTCTGACTAATCCAACAATTGGTGGCCAACTAGAAACTTTCGCATCAAATTCTTACATAGTATGTACTTTTATAAGATGCTGATGATTTCCAAGTCAATTATCATGCTAGAGAGTACTACACATGAGTCAGAAGAAATGAGCTTGATTTACATGTAGCAACATGGGTGGATCTCAAAAACAAAAGACTGAATTGAAAAAGTAACACACAGAGGTTGACAGTAAAGTACCACTTATGTATATAATATGCACACACAGAAACAATGCTATCTATTTTCCTAGCCTGAGACACATCTAAAACAAAGTTGGAGTGGGAATATATGTTTTAAATAGACTAAAATGAGGGCTTGTGGTGGGAAAATTAAAACTGGAGATAGACAATAAAAAGGAAAAATAATTCACATTATACCAAACCAAATAAAACCAGGACCTTGCCACAGATAAACAATAATTGTGGATCTTGAGTTGAACAGTATGATAGGGGCTCAATTTGGGACCTCTGAGGGACAAAAGGAAAAATGTTGATGACTTGGTCTCTATACTTATGGAATTGCACTATAGCTGGAGTTACATATATGGAATAAATATGATAGTGTAATAGAACTACAGTGACTCACCGGTTAAAATCTGCCTCCATGCAAGATACACAGGAGACGTGGGCACGATCCCTGGGTCAGGAAGATTCTCTGGAGAAGGAAATGGCCACCCACTCCAGTATCCTTGCCTGGAGAATTCCATGGACAGAAGAGTCTGGTGGGCTACTGTCCACGGGGTGACAAAAGAGTCAGACACAACTTAATGTCTAAACAACAACTATAGAGCCTGTCCTGGCGCAGCCATTAGCAGGCAGCCGTTGCTTCGGAGTCAAGAAGCAACAGTTAGAACCAGACATGGAATAACAGACTGGTTCAAATTGGGAAAGGAGTACATCAAAGTTGTATATTGTCACCATGATTGTTTAACTTATATGCAGAGGACATCATGTGAAATGGTGGGCTAGGATGAAGCACAAACTGGAATCAAGATTGTTGGGGGAAAACCAATAACCTCAGATATGCAGATGACACCACCCTTATGGCAGAAAGTGAAGAAGAACTAAAGGGCCTCTTGATGAAAGTTAAAGAGGAGAGTGAAAAAATTGACTTAAAACTCAACATTCAGAAAACAAAGATCATGGCATCTGGTCACATCACTCCATGGCAAATAGATGGGGAAACCATGGAAACAGAGACTTTATTTTTTGGGGCTACAAAATCACTGCAGATGGTGACTGCAGCCATGAAATTAAAAGACGCTTGCTCCTTGGAAGAAAAGCTATGATCAGCCTAGCAGAGACTTGGGGTGGGGGTGGTTCAGGATTTTGGGAACTCATGTACACCCGAGACGGATTCATGTCAATGCATGGCAAAACCAATACAGTAATGTAAAGTAAAATAAAGTAAAAATAAAAATTAAAAAAAATAAAAAAAGAGCAGAGACGTTACTTTGCCAGCAAAGATCTGTCTAGTCAAAGCTATGATATTTCCAGTTGTCATGTATGGATGTGAGAGTTGGACTATAAAGAAAGCTGAGCACTGAAGAATTGATGCTTTTGAACTGTGGTATTGGAGAAGACTCTTGAGAGTCCTTTGGACTGCAAGGAGATCCAATCAGTCCATCCTAAAGGAAATCAATCCTGAATGTTCTTTAGAATGACTGATGCTGAAGCTGAAACTCCAGTACTTTGGCCACCTCATGCGAAGAGTTGACTCATTGGAAAAGACCATGATGCTGGGAGGGATTGGAGGCAGGAGGAGAAGGGGACAACAGAGGATGAGATGGCTGGATGGCATCACCGACTGGATGGACATGAGTCTGAGTGAACTCCGGCAGTTGGTGATGGACAGGGAGGCCTGGCGTGCTGTGTTTCATGGGGTTGCAAAGAGTCAGACATGACTGAGCGACTTAACTGACTGACTGCTTCACGTAACCCAACTCCACCCCTCTCCCCCAACCACTCTGTTACTAGGCAGCAGTTGCCATGGGACCATTCATTATCCTGCCCAGCCATTGGTCGGCACCACTGAACGACCATTAATGGACCTGCTCAGCCATTGGTCAGTGATACAATTGGTCCCTCCCCCAAGTGAGCGCCTATATGTGAGCGACAATTCGTGGGACTTTCCAGCCAAAGTTGGTAGAGTGGTGGTCGTCTAGAGGAGAGAGAGGTAAGAGGCTTCTCCCCTCCAGCTCACTCGGCTTCGGAGCAGCAGGAACAGGCTGAAGGCTGTGTCCTGTGGCCCCAGAGCCCTCGCCAAGGGCACCCACTGGCTTGGCCCAGGCCTCGAGTTGGTGGTGAACCTCTCCCCGAGCTCTGCCTCTGCAACATAAAGGCGGCGGCCGTCTGCATGGGACCGTGGTCTGAGGACCTGGTTCCTGCGGCCTGAGGAGCCTGAGGGCTGGCTGGTCCTGGGCACCTGGCTCCCTCAGCGATGCAGCTGGGCAGGGTCTGGGGACCAGACCCTGAGGGAGCTGCCACCCGAGACCTGCTTCCTCTCAGCCAGGGCTGGACCTCACAGTGAAAGCTGTCCCTGGGGACCTTGCCCTTACTTGTCAGAACAGAGAATAACATTCATTTGGTAGAGATTTATGGGAACTTTGTTACCTGACGGTGACCTTACTTCAAGAACCAAGGCTCCAACACCAAGACGTTTGGAAGAGCTCACCATGCCCCTCCCTCATCTCTCTTAGCAAAGGGCTTTTCTGAGAACTTTCGGAGAGTTTGGGGTTTTTAAAGCATGAGCCACCCATCTCCTTGCGTTATTGTTGCTCAGTCGCTAAGTCATGTCCAAGTCTGCGACCCCATGGACTGCAGCACGCCAGGTTTCTCTGTCCCCCACTGTCTTCCAGAGTTTGCTCAAATTCATGTCCACTGAGTCAGTAATGCTATCTAACCATCTCATCCTCTGTCACATCCTTCTTCTCTTGCCCTCAGTCTTTTCCAAGATCAGGGTCGTTTCCAATGAGTCAGCTCTTCGCATCAGGTGGCCAAAGTATTGGAGCATCAGCTTCAGCATTAGTCCTTCCAATGAATATTCAGGATGATTTCCTTTAGTATTGACTAGTTGGATCTGCTTGCAGTCCAAGGGACTCTCAAGAGTCTTCTCCAGCGCCACAGTTCGAAAGCATCAATTCTTTATGGTCCAACTGTCAGATCCATATGTGACTGCTGGAAAAACCATAGCTTTGACTATACAGACCTGTGTCTGCAAGGTGATGTCTGTGGTTTTTAATACGCTGCCTTGGTTTGCCATAGTTTTTCTTTCAAGGAGCATGTGTCTTAATTTCATGGCTGCAGTCACTGTCTGCAGTGATTTTGGAGCCCAAGGAAACAAAATCTGTCACTGCTTCCACTTTTTTCCCTTCTGTTTGCTAAAACCTTTCTCTGTTCCAGACTCCAACATTTTGACATTTGACCCCACTGTGTGTTGGGCACAGAGACTTGCATTTCAGTAGCAAAATAGTCAAGTGTTAGGCAATACCAGTGACTACTATAATAGTTCAGAGAATAGGAAAAAAAAGGGAAAATTACAGAAAATTTTAAGGTGAAAGGAAAAAGCAAACATTTGTCCGTGTCTGCTAGTGATCCTTAGATGCATTTTCCTGTGTGACAGTCTTTGAAGGTCTCTTATTTTCACCATTTCCTCAAGGGTCTGCAAGAATTAATACCAGTATAGATCCTCTAGGCCTATCCCAGTTTCAAAGAACGGTTTTGTTCACTTTGTTCTTTTCCAGATGACTGAACTTTGCATACATGAGAAAGATGTTATTTTAACTTATTTTCATATATTTATTCATATTTATTTTTAAAAATATTTTTTTCTGTAAGGCGAGGTAATACATGCAGAAGTTTTCCAGTGTTAAAAGTGTGCTCTTCTGCCTCACATTAGTTAAGGTGGTGCTAACTACAGTAGACACACCCCCGACATCAGAGGCTGCAAACTCATTGCAGTACAATGGTGATTCTCCTGGTCTACCGGCTCTTCTCCACGCAGTGATTCCGAACTTCAGTTTCCTGCAGTCTTGAATCTTTGCCATGTTATACATATGATTCTCAAATTTCTCAGGGGGCTTTTCCATTCCAGCCTGCTGGAAGGGGAAAAGAGGATGGAAAACCATGTTTGGAGAATTTGATGGACCAAGACTGGAAGAAGTGTTACATTACTTGTTAACTCCATCCCCTTGGCTACAGCTCAGACGGAGGACTAACAAGACAACCGTGAAAGGTAATTTTTCTATATGCTCAGGGATGTGGGGAGATGGTCTGCCATGTAACTCCTACTTATTTATTTGTTTTCACTGAGCTTCCCTTGTGGCTCAGCTAGCAAAGAATCTGCCTGCAATGTGGGAGTCCTGGGCTTGATCCCTGGGCTGATGCCCTGGAGGATTCCATGTCCTATATAGACCGTGCGGTTGCAAAGAGTCGGACCCGACAAAGTGAATTTCACTTTCACTTTCACTTCACTTTTTTCATAAGATGTGTAGAAATAGAAAATGTTTAAACTTATAGGAAGTACCCCTTTGACTTAACTTGATATGTTTGATATATTGAATCTGAAGTTGGATAAAAGGACTTGGTTGTGCCCTTTAAAAGTCTTCTTCATTAACTGATCATAAAATAAAGAAGGCTGTATGAATAGCACAATTGTATGAATTGAAAAAGTTTGCAAGCCTTTACCTGAAAAATATTCTGGCATCTGGCCAACAGGGGCACTAATCAGCCATTCACCTTTCCTTCTTAAGCTGCCTTTTCTGACTTCTCTGAGCCAATAAATATCCAGATGTCTGAATCTTCCAGTCTTGATTAAATTTTATAGATTTTACCCCAGACCTGCCCACAGGGAATAGCCTGGCCCTTTATGCCTTAGCTGTTTTCTTTGGACTCCGTTTCCTGACAGCCTGAATTTCTCTGCCTAATTGCTTCAGCCATGGCTGTGCGGGTATAGAATTTCCTTCCAACTTTTTTGAGGCAAGGATCAGCTCCCTCCTAAGTAGCTAGATTCCGGGTAGTGCTATATCCTGCTTAGTATCACTTTGTTGCTATCTTCATCTCATTGTAACTATGGTATACTAATAGTCATAATTTAATGTGAAATTCCCACAAAAGAACTTACTATTTTATCCTGTATGTGTTTGGAAGAGTGCTGAGTCATCCAGATATTTCAAATAGAAATTTAAATCTGAATCCTGTAAGAAAGTTCTCCTGGGGATATCTGCCCAGTGTCTCTGCCACGTGTTTGGGAATTTGCTCATCATCTTTGGTAACTGTTCAAAATGTTGTGGAGGGAATAGAATCAAATTTCAACTCAGGCCTAGGAAAGTCAATGTGACTGAACACAGACTTTGTTCCTTTGGATAACCTGGGGTCTAAAATGTGTGCAGCTGGGTTATCAATTCATGATACAAATATTGGTAATATATCTTTTAATCACACTTTCACGTAAACTGATTAATAATGAATAGTGCAATCATTTCCTTGCCTTTGCCTTATTATAAAGGCCAGATATTGGCCAATTACCATCTGTTGGTCAAATTTGGCCCACTGTCTATTTTGGTAAATAAAGTTTTATTGGAACATAGCAGTACTCATCCTTTCACATATTGTCTCTAGCTACTTTCATGCCACAACAGCATAGTTGAGTAGTTGTGCAGAGACCGTAGGGCTTCCCAAGTGGCTCAGTGGTAAAAGAGTCCTCCTGCGAATGCAGGAGACACAGGAGACCTAGGTTCGATTCCTGGGTCAGGAAGATCCCCTGGAGGAGGAAATCGCAACCTATTCCAGTATTCTTGCCTGAAAAATTCCATGGACAGAGGAGCCTGGTGGACTATAGTCCAAGAGGTTGCAAAAGAGTCAGACACAACTGAGTGGCTGAGCACACACTATGGAGACTGTATGGGCATAGAGACTAAGATACTTACTATCTGGTCCTTTACACAAAAAGTGTGCCTATTCCTTATATGACTTATATGATTATGCGATTGCTAACATCCCTTACATGGTTTATATGACTTATATGATTCCTAACACAGAATATGGCCAGTGAATGTGAAATTTTGATCCCATCTTCCTTTGCTTAGACTGTTGCCTCTACCTGGAGAGCTTTGACTCCCAGTCATTTATTCACTTATCCAGCAGGCACTGTTCTTGGTGCTGGGTCAGTGAAGATCACACATGGACTGCGCTCTGTTGGGGCTTCTGTTCTTCTGAGGTGGGAGATGAGGGCCAGGTAAGCGAGTAGATCTGTAACATCACGTCTTCTCACGATTAGCCTCACAAAGGCAGAGAAAGCAGTGCACAGGGTCTCTGCCTGTTTAATTCCTCCTCATTTTCCAAAGTTTTGCTCAAGCTCCACTTCCTTTGCGAGATGTTCCTTGGTCTCCCCATTTCATCTTTCCCTCCCTGTTAGCTCACAGATCCTTCTATTTTGTGCTTTTTTGTGTCATTCCACTTTGAACTGGAGTTCTTTTTGGATGTTTTTCTTTGTAACCAGAGATTGTAAGCCATAATAGCAAAGGCCATGTGACAACTTTTTTGTTCCCAACAGTAACTGACAGAGTGACTGAGAATAGGGAATTGGTGAATATCCCCAGTTAAGCCAGGTTCTAACAATGGAGGTCTTCAGTAAAGAACAAGTTAATGCACCCCCTTCACAGTGTGTAGTATTCCTGAGTTTGTGATCATCACAGTTGCTTACAAGAGAGGAGGAGAGAATTTCCCACTTTTTAAGGAGCTGGGATCCTTTCAGAAATTAACTACACCCACAGATATATCTGAACCATAAGTTTTATCTTCTCTTTTGATACAGAAATCAGATAAAATTTTAATTGATTATACCCTAAATTTCCCCCAGTCAAGGGGGAAAAGTCCAAGCAATCAAGCAAATAAAAGAGAGAAAGGGATGAATTTGCATATACCAAAGCAGTTACCAAATAGGTGATATAAATGAGAAATTCTTGGTTTTTTGTTGCTGTATTAAATCATTAAATCACACACACACACACACAGACACACACACACACACCCTCCGAGTTCGTGGGCTGGTCTGTCAAGAAAAAACAGGTTACTTTGTTGGAAAGAAGCTAGCGTTGGAGGTTGCATTAATCAGTGCTTAGGGATCAGCCAATTTCTCCCTGCGTGGGATGAATAGGGTTATTCATGACAGGGCATCTGGGAAGGAAGTTGGGGGAGTTGTGGCTCGCTGGGCTGGCTAGTGCCTGAGAGTGGAAGGAAAATCTGTCATCAGAACAAATGAACATCAGCGAGCTGAGGGCGAACGCCAAAGGTGCTGCTGGAAGGTGAGCGAGAAGGCAATGAAGAGCTGCAGCCCGTTAGCAATTCGCACGTTTCTCCAGGCAAAGCCAGAGACGCAGATTTGGGCTATAGGTTATGAGCATATTGTATTTCACTCATCACAGAGGCCTCTGCGGAAAAGCCCCGAGTCTGTAACCCTTGGCCTGGAAGAGACTAACTTTATTACTGCCTTATTCTCTGCAGCATCATCACCAATGTCCCCCAGTGTTTCTCAGCACTGGCTGGGAGGAAAGGGCTGGTATGGAGGTCTTGTAATGCCTAATAAAATCGTACAACTCCTAGATACTTGTAGCTACTATCTCAGGACACCCAAGTGCTACTGAACTAGAAAGTCTGGAAATTTCTGTTGATGATGAGAGTGTTTAGAAATTGGAGGCAAGGCAGCAGTCCTCCTGCTGTGGGACCTTGGATAAGATCCTCTCCTCAGCCCGCAGTGTAAACCTGCCCTTTGAACTTGACCCATGCTCATTCCCACTCTGTTACAACCACATATCCTTGAAAAAAGCAATCAAGGACTCTGGTCTCTTGGAATTCAGACTGTGGGCTTGATTGCCTGTAGGTTTCTCTCACTGTGTATTTAAAGTCTTTTCCATGAGGGTTGTACCTCTAGATCCTCATGTGTTTGCATATTTATAAAATGAGACTGATTCCATTCCTAAGATCCTATGCTCATGTTTTTAGTACAGTTTAAATTCCCCGACTGAGTCAGCAGGAAAAATAAAGTGTAATCTTTGGAAGGTGAACACTATCACTGTGAACTTGAGCTATCTATAGTGACAGTCACAGCATTCGTCCTGTAGTAAATATAAGTGCATTTGTCCAATGATATAGATACTGCTGCGCTGCTGCTGCTGCTAAGTCGCTTCAGTTGTGTCTGACTCTCTGCAACCCCATAGACAGCAGCCCACCAGGCTCCCCCGTCCCTGACTACTGTTATAAAAAAATGGGCCTCTCAGGTCATGCCAGTGGTAAAGAACCTGCTTGCCAGTGCAGGAAACAGACACAGGTTCAATCTCTGGGTGGGGAAGATCCCCTGGAGTAGGAAATGGCAACCCACTCCAGCATTCTTGCCTGGAGAATCCCCTGGACAGAGGAGTCTGATGGGCTACAGTCCATGGGGCCACAAAGATTTGGACACGACTGAAGGAATGTAGCGTAGCACACGTTATAATAATAGCTATCATTAATCAATAACTTACTATGTGCCTGACACCCTGCTAAACACTTAAAAATTATTTGATATATATTGCAAAATGATTGCCACCATAGAGTTAGCTAACACATCCATCATCCTACATAATTACAATTTTTTTTTTTTGTGGTGAGAACAACAAAGATCTACTCTTAGCAACTTTTAGGTGTATGATACAATATTATTACCTATAACCAGCAGTACATTGTTCATTAGACTCCCAGAGTTTATTTGTCTTATTACTTTGACCAACATTTCACATCTACCTCATTCTCCCACCTCCCAGCTCCTGGCTAGTACCAGTCTACTGTGTCTCTGTGAATTCAGCTTTTTTAGATTCCATGTATAGATAATGATATATAATGATATTTGTCTTTCTCTGTCTGCCATTTTGTTTATTTATTTATTATTACTTACTAATTATTAATTTAGCATAATAACCCTGAGGGTTCATCCATGTTGTTGTAAATGGCAGAATTTCCTTCTTTCTCATATATAAATATAAATATATATAATATGAATATGTATATCTTCTTTGTCCATTTATCTGTTTAGGGCCACAGACACTTGGGTTGTTTCTATGTATTGACTGTGAATTTTGAACAATGCTGGAATAAATATGAGAATACAGATAAAAACATACAAAGTAACATTTGTAGTAACACTATTCTTTTTTAGATTCCATGTATAGATAATGATATATAATGATATTTGTCTTTCTCTGTCTGCCATTTTGTTTATTTATTTATTATTACTTACTAATTATTAACTTAGCATAATAACCCTGAGGGTTCATCCATGTTGTTGTAAATGGCAGAATTTCCTTCTTTCTCATATATAAATATAAATATATATAATATGAATATGTATATCTTCTTTGTCCATTTATCTGTTTAGGGCCACAGACACTTGGGTTGTTTCTATGTATTGACTGTGAATTTTGAACAATGCTGGAATAAATATGGGAATACAGATAAAAACATACAAAGTAACATTTGTAATAACACTATGAGGTAAGTACTAATATTCTTCCCATTATATAGATGGGGAATGTGAGGCTTAGGTTAAATATCTTTCCCAAAGACTCACAGTCAGCAGGCGTTAGAATCTGCAAAGCTAATTCCAGAACCCAAGCTCTTAGCTTCTGTGTTATAATTGCTCCAGTTCACACAGCCTAAAAGAGGGAGAGTATCAGAGGTTCAGGTGCAGGCAGCTGGACTCAGAGGCGTCACTCTTTTTCAGTGCTCTATGCTTTTATTTGTGTCTGTGTTTACATATGTTTTCACCAGATTTGCTGCACTGAGTGGTAGCTTTTCTTCTTGGGGACAAGTGGACGTCAGGAGAACTCACGGCCTGATGCTTAGTAACTGTGCATTTTACAGTGTAGGTTAGCTCTGTGCATTTATAGAAGAATGAGGCATGGCACTGAGATGTAGCAACAGTCATATAGACACTTTTAAAACTGTGCACTTGTTGTAAACTGTGGCAGGGAGTTTGCAGTTATATCTGTTTCAAACACTGTGAAGTTGCATTGACCTTTTTTGATCCTATGTAACAGTGGACTCAACTCTAGGTAAAAAAAGAAAATTGCAGTCAGTGGAGAAAGAGTATTGTCAATTCTGTTTTACCTGAAGTAATTAACATATTACTGTTAGATATAATTTATGAATAACTGCAGGTTACCTTCTATGACTGTCCCGTTATCAGAAATGTTTCATATTTCAGGCTGCTTTGGCCAGATCTGTGCTAAAAGAATTTAACAGTAAGAGAAAGAGTGAATTTCTATCTTATCTGAAATATCTTCTTCCTTGTGGTTAACCAGCAGATAGGTTTTCTGTTTAGCTAACAAAGAAAAAGGAGCTTATAATATAGTATCTGGAATTTGAGATCCCAGTAACCTGCTTCATAATTTTCCTTTAATATAAGCAAAATGATCCATTCTCTGATTTACTAGTTTCCACTTTCAAGAGGCTCAGTTCAGTCCAGTTCAGTCCCTCATCTGTGTCTGACTATTTGCAACCTCATGGACTGCACCACACCAGGCCTCCCTGTCCATCATCAACTCCTGGAGTTCACTCAAACTCATGTCCATTGAGTCGGTGATGCCATCCAGCCATCTCATCCTCTGTCGTCCCCTTCTCCTCCTGCCTTCAAAGAGGTGGCATATGCTATTTCCACAGCATTTGCCAGAGGTTTGTTTAACCCATGTCTTGGATTGCATCTAGAATCAAACAGTGTAAATTACCAAGTAGACCCTGAATAACATGATGGAATGAGATTCTTTAGATTCTGAATGCAGTGTCTTGGCCCTCAGCTTCCTGTTTCTATCTGTTTCATCTATAAGCCTGTAGGAAGGCTGCTGAAACCATTGGGATAGTGGTGCAGGGGATGGTGATGAGTTCAACAAATGGTTTTGGCTGCCTTCCAGAGACATGGTCAGTAGAACTTCCTGGCTGCCTTGGAGTTTGGCGGGGCCTCGCGACCAGTGTGACTGGCAAATGTGTTATGTTTGGAAATGTGTGTGTCATTACTGTCAGGGCATTCCACTGGCAGAGCATCACCCTCCAGAGCTCTTTTTCCATCTGCTCTGGACCAGCAACGCGCCTCCTACATCTGTTCTGTTAGCCTTGTTCCTAGAATGGGGACTTCATGGAAAAATGGTGACACAAAGGATATATATGAGCAAGAAATCAATTTTTTTTTAAGTACTAAAGTATGGGGGTTTGTTAGCAGAACAGAAGCCAGCCTATCATGAGGCCAGTGTTATCTGTTAGAATATTGTATGGAACTAGCTAAGCCCAAGAATCCTCATCAGTATAGTCCTGAAGAACAAGATGCTGGGATGGACAGACTCTCCTTTTGTATTAAAATAAAGCATATTATGATAAAGCTGTGTTAATTAAACCAGTACAGGATTGTTAAGATAAATAAAATGGCCAATGAAAGAAAAGTGAGAGTTCAGAGCAGTCTCAAACTTATTGGGGAATGTATATTTGATATAGTAATGTTGCAGATTGCTAAGGAAAAATAGAAAAGTCAAGAAATGATGCTGGGAAAGTTGGTGTTCCAAATGGAAAAAAATGAATTTAGCACTCTATCTTGTACACAAAAATAAATTCACATGTTGGTTAAATAGCTAGATGTGAAAGGTAAAATTTTTAAACTTCTTAGGAGGCTTTGAGTAGAGAAGGAATTTTTAAAAGAGAAATAAAAGATTGATAAATTAGCTTATATAAAAATTAAGAAATCAAAAGCCTTTATAAAAATTTGTGAAAAAAAGGGAAGCCACAACAGCAAATGAATATAATTTGCAAAGGATTATATATCAGAAAGAAAAAGATAACTGTGTAATAATTCAGTTCATAGGAAAAAACTTTAAGCCATTTCACAGAAGAGGAAATACAAATGCCAAATAGATACAAGAAAATACATTTACATCATTAATTATCAGAAGAATGCAAATTAAGTACACATAAGCACTCAAAAATTTAGAAGTTATACCAAGTTTGTTATACCACTTGTTATACCAAGGGTAGATGAGGATGCGGATATACATGAATTCTCATGTGCTCCTTATAGAAGTGTAGGTAGTTAATAATACTTCAGAAAACAAGTTTTCATTCTCTGTAAAGCCAAAACCCTTCATTCCTCTACAAACGAGCAACTCCAGTCATAATTTGTCGTGAAGCAATACTCTACATAGGTGTACTAGGGCATATTCCGTGGTATAGCCATTAGGAAAAGCGTCTGGAAGTGCCCCTAGGACTGCGAACGGAATCACTGCATGACCCAGCGGTTCCACTTGCGAGTGTGTACGCCAAAGACATGAAATCGGCATCTCAGAGAGAGGTCCACATTCCCCTGTTCATTCAGCAGTATCCACAATAGCAATATACAGAATCATCCTGTGTCCATTGACAAAGGAAGGGATTAAGAAATGGGTCGCTCTCTAAGTATGTATGTGTGTGGGTGTCTGCTCTTAGTCGTATTCTACTCTTTTCGACCCCATGACTGTAGGCTGCCAGGCTCCTCTGTCCATGGAATTTTCACGCAAGAATACTGGAGTATTAGATCTATATAAATACATGTATAATATTCAGCCAGTCATTTATGACAATATGGATGAACCCGGAGGACAGTATGCTAAGTGAAATAAGCCAGGAACAAATAATGCATGATCTCACTTATACATGGAATCTAAAAAAATTGAACTTGCAGAAGCAGAGTAGAATTGTGGTTTTCAGGGGCTAGAGGATAGGAGAAATGGGGAGATGTTGGTAAAAGAGTACAAGCTTTCAATTATTCAGGATGGGAAAATTTGGAGAGCTAATAGCATAGTGATTATACTTATAAAATACTATATTTTATAGTTGAAATTTACTGGGAGTACATCCTAAGTATTCTCATAACCTACACACATAAAGTGGTAACTATGTGAGGTGGTGGATATGTTAATTACCTTTATTGTGGTCATTTTACAGTGCATATATACATCAAAGCATTGTAATATATACCAGAGATACATACAATTTTTATTTGTCAATTATTCTTCAATAAACATTGAGGAGGTGGAAAGACACATGCAGTACTATTCATGGCAACACTGTAAGAACAAAAATACTAAAATCAAATCAAACCAAAATGCCCATTGACAGGAGCACAATTAATTGTGGTGGCTTTAAATGGAATATTATACATCAGTGAAAACTAAATGTATCATCCGTGCGTCATCTTTGTTTGATTTATGTATAATTATGAATGAATATTTGAATAAGGAAAATAAGTCATAGAATAATACATACAGAATGAAACCATTTTTGAATGCTTAAAAATAAGAACAACTAAACAGTATATATAGAGAGAAGCTGGGGAATGAATGAGCAAGGCTAACAGCACAGGCAGCTACAACGATTTTGATAATACTCCAAGTGTTTAGTGGGTGATACATCCATACGTGTTTGTTTTATTAGAATATTTTCTCCTTTATTTATATGTCACATATATGTAACATCTTATTAAATAATTTTTCCTGAGATCTTATATATGTCCAGTGAAGTATTTAAAGAGGTGTCCAGTGAAGTTGGAACAAAAGATACATCTTCATTGGAAACCTCTTTCCAGCAACATGTTAAACACCTTTGAACAGTGTTCCCAAATACAGTTGCTTTTCCCAACATTTTTTCATTTCTGATTCTGACATTCTTAAATGCCTCTGAAATCCTCGGATAACAGAAGAAGGGCCCTTCCCTGGCAACATATTCTTTTCCTCCTTTTCTTTCTCTTGCTTCTCTTCCTTTCTCTTTTTCTTTTCATTTAAAAAGTTCATCTAAATCACGGATACTTTGTTGCTTTAATAGTTTTTATTATTTTTCTTCCTTAGACATGCATCATTTCTAAGACATTTGCCTCTAAAGTACTTCTTTTTTGGTCAACACGAAGTCCCTTTCTCAGATGATAGCTTGTCTTCTCAATATTTTCATTTAAGTAAGTTTTCAGATATCTTTCCTGCCTCTGTGTCAGTGTCTGCAGTTTCCCTGGAACCTCGCGAACTGCGATAGCCCACAGTCATATAGCCCATACTATGCTCTAGCTTATACTCTTAGTGTTATCTTGTTCAGTCCTCACAAACCTCGCTAGTATTATCCCCATATTGCAGATGAGAAAGTTAAGGCATGAAGAGGTTAAAAATCACCAGTGGCAAAGCTGGGATTCAAACCAAGTGGTCAAGATACAGTTTCCATGTTTCTAACTAACTACCACATCATCACACCCACCCTGTGCTTTTATAGCAACCAGTTTTCTGTCAGGAGCAATAAAATTATCTATTGGTTTCAAAAAAATTTTCCACTGGGCATCTTCCAACATGCCTCTATTGAATTTATGAGATGCAAGCCTTTACCAAGAGTGTTGCCTGGTTTTCAAGTATTGGATTGTTCTAGCTGATCCTGAAATATGCAAGTCTAGCTAGTATAACCTGCTAGACTAGTTTGGATACAAATAAAGTTCTGTCTTTTTGAAAAAAATCATCAAACTCAATTATCATTGTATCTGTATACACTTACCTGATTCAAAATTCTGAAGTTACAAAAGAGACTATGAAATAGTTCCCTCCTGCACCTTTCACCCAGGCTCCCAGATTCTCCCTACCGTGCAATCAACTTTTCCAGTTTCTTGAACACTGCAGAGAGAACTTCTTAGAAAATTTATTTAGTTTTAATTGGATGATAAGGGCTTTACATTACTGTGTTGATTTCTGCCATACATCAACATGAATCAGCCATAGGTATACATATGTCCCCTCCGTCTTGAACCTCCCTCCCACCTCCCACCCCTCTAGGTTGTCACAGACAGCCTGTTTGAGCTTCCTGCATCATACAGCAATTCCCACGGCTATCTGTTTTCCATATGGTAACATGTATGTTTCAATGCTACTCTCTCATTCATCCTACCCTCGTCTTCTCCCACTGGGTTCACTAGTCTGTTCTCTAGGTCTGCGTCTCCATTGCTGCCTTACAAATAGGGTCACCAGTACCGTTTTTCTAGATTCCATATATATTCATTAATATATGATATTTGTTTTTCTCTAACTTACTTCACTCTGTATGATAGACTGTATGTTCATCTACCTCATTAGAATTGAGCCAAATGTGTTTCTTTTTAGGCTGAGTAACATTCCATTCTATACACGTACCATAACTTCTTTATCCATTCATCTCTCGATGGACATCTAGGTTGCTTCCATGTCCTAGCTAATGTAGTGCTACAGTGAACATTGGAGTACATGTGTCTTTTTAAATGATGATTTCCTTAGGGTATATGCCCAGTAATGGAATTGTGTCATATGGTAGTTTTATTTCTAATTTTTTAAGGGCTCTCCAGCCTGTTCTCCGTAGTGGCTATGTCAATCTACATTCCCACCAACAAGACAAGAGGGATCTGTTTTCCCCACAGCCTCTCTAGCGTTTATTGTTTGTAAATTTTTTGATGATGGTCATTCTGACCTGTGTGAAGTGATATTGCATTGTAGTTGTGATATTGCATTGTAGTTTTGATTTGCATTTCTCTAATAGTTATAGCAGAGTACATCATGAGAAACACTGGGCTGAAAGAAGCACAAGCTGGAATCAAGATTGCTGGGAGAAATATCAATAACCTCAGATATGCAGATGATACCACTCTTATGGCAGAAAGTGAAGAGGAACTAAAAAGCATCTTGATGAAAGTGAAAGAGGAGAGTGGAAAAGTTGGCTTAAAGCTCAACATTCAGAAAACGAAGATCATGGCATCTGGTCCCATCACTTCATGGGAAATAGATGGGGAAACAGTGGAAACAGTATCAGACTTTCTTTTTCTGGGCTCCAAAATCACTGCAGATGGTGACTGCAGCCATGAAATTAAAAGATGCTTACTCCTTGAAAGGAAAGTTATGATCAACCTAGATAGCATATTCAAAAGCAGAGACATTACTTTGCCCACTGAGGTTCGTCTAGTCAAGGCTATGGTTTTTCCTGTGGTCATGTATGGATGTGAGAGTTGGACTGTGAAGAAAGCTGAGTGCCAAAGAATTGATGCTTTTGAACTGTGGTGTTGGAGAAGACTCTTGAGAGTTCCTTGGATTGCAAGGAGATCCAACCAGTCCATTCTGAAGGAGATCAGCCCTGGGATTTCTTTGGAAGGAATGATGCTAAAGCTGAAACTCCAGTACTTTGGCCTCCTCATGTGAAGGGTTGACTCATTGGAAAAGACTCTGATGCTGGGAGGGATTGGGGGCAGGAGGAGAAGGGGATGACAGAGGATGAGATGGCTGGATGGCATCACTGACTCGATGGACGTGAGTTTGAGTGAACTCTGGGAGTTGGTGATGGACAGGGAGGCCTGGTGTGCTGCAATTCATGGGGTCGCAAAGAGTTGGACACGACTGAGTGACTGAACTGAACTGAATAATGACCAATGTTGAGCATCTTTTCCTGTGCTTATTAGCCATCTGTATGTCAGCTTTGGGGAAATGTCTGTTTAGGTCTTCTGCTCACTTTTTGATTGGGTTGTTTGTTTTTCTGGTACTGAGCTGCATGAGCTGCTTGTATATTTTGGAGAATTTCCTTTGTCAATTGCTTCATTTGCTATTATTTTCTCCCATTCTGAGGGTTGTCTTTTCACCTTGTTTATAGTTTCCTTTGCTGTGCAAAAACTTTTAAATTTAATTAGGTCCCAATTATTTTATAGGCAAATAAATATGCATATTTTAAAATCATTTTGAATATGAAATACTCATTTTGCACTTAATTTCATGTCAGGCACTACACTTAACCCTTTTGCTTAATCTTTCCAATAGCTTGATCAGGTAGATTTTACTGCATCCCATTTTGCAGATGAGAAAACTGAGGCACAAGAATCACACATACTGTACAAAACATAGCTGAGATTTGAACCCACAGAGTCTGACTCCAGAGCCCATACTGTTAACTGCTATGATATATTGCCTTTCTCTGCTAAAGCGTTTTATGAGAAAAATGAGATAAGCAGATTCTTTAAAGTTTATATAGTCCACATAGGGGACAATATCTCCATTTCTTTACGAAGAGTAAAATATTGTACTTGTACATTTCTTTTTTACAACATCTTTAGTGAGATATAATTTGTTTACCATAAAATTTACCCATCCATAAAATTTACCCATTTCAAATGTACAATTTAATGATTTATAGTATATTCACAGAGCTGTGTAACCATCACCACAATATAAGTTTAGAACATTTTCATTATCTATAAAAGAAACTCTATACCCATTAACAGTCACTCTCCATCCCCACTGTCCCTGTAGCACTCGGCAACCACTAACACACTTTCTGTCTCTATGGATTTATCCATTCTGGACTTTTCACATAAATGGAATCATGCAGTATATAACCTTTTGAACTGAGTTCTTTCACTTCGTATAATATTCTCTATTAATTGTTCAATCCCTGACATGTCCCTTTAGCAGGAAGTTAATATTTTTATCCTGTGGACTTCTCCCTGTCTCCAGTTTCTTAATCAGTTCAAAGTTCTGGCACAATAATTGGTTAAACAGGTCAGTCTTGCTGATGCTTCTGTGGCTCTGCTGATATCTTATTTAAAGATAGTCTCACATGTTTCCATGGATTCTTCTTGACCATGGAAGGATGCGCTTACTCACCCAAATTCTGCTTGGAGTGCCACATGCTTGATCTCTGGGATCTTTTTGTTGTTGTTGATCACGTTTACATGCTTACCCACTGCTTTTTCAAAATAGGAGTCATGGTGTCAGTTGGCCAAGTTTCAAAGTGGGCGTCTAGCTCCAGCCTGGACCAGAACATCTAGACTGCTTTGTTAGAACTGGAACGCTAGTGCAGTCCCAACGGTGAGTTTACTTTTAGGGTCCTTGAGGTCTTGTTTGGCCAGTGGAATCTGGGTCAGGCAAATCTTGTCTATGCTAATAGTCTTCCTTAACTTTGAATTTTAGGGAATAGGTGTTGGGGGTCTGTGTTCCTTTCTGCACAAAAAACCTTGAGGAAAATCATTCAACTTTGTATATCCTCTGCTAACACTAGTTTCACCCTTCAAAAGTGTGCCTTGTTGGAACATAAAGGTATTTGCTATGTCCACTTCTAGACCAATGACTGGCTATCAGATAAGGGAGTCGCCTTAAAATTCTTTGAGCAAGGAAGACCATTTCCAAGGCTACTTGCTATATCCAGCTAAACAAAGAAGTGGAATATAGCTTCAGCAACCCACTACACAATGCAAATGTTTCACATCTGGTAAATAATTCTTTTCATTGTTTAAAAGACCATCTATTGCATCAGCTCAGTGCTGTTCATAGTCTCCATTGATATTTCCTTGAAATTTCAGAGTTCTGTTTGTGCATTTAAAATTTTTTTGTAATTTTTGTTTTTAAATTTTTTTGAGATATGATTAATATATAATGTCGTGTTAGTTTCTGCTGTACAGCCAAGTGTATCAATTATACATATATCCATACTTTTTTAGGTTCTTTTCCCATGAAGGTCATCACAGAGTGCTGAGTATAGAGTTCCCTGTACTTAACAGTAGGCCCCTATTAGATATCTATTTTATATATAATAGTATGCATAGTAGTATGTATATGTCAACCCCAATCTCCAGTTTGTGTTTGTGCATTGAGTATGGCAGTTTGGACTTGGAAATTTGCTCATTCACATTTGTTTCTCCTACCATTAAGGTAAACTCTTCTGTGTCCCTTTCACAGATTGGGAATCCTTTCATGGATTGTCTTGCCTTTCGGGGAGGTAGATTTGACATTCTGTGTATCCTATCAACTTCTCTCTCTCTTTATTTTTTTGACACAGTGAAGAGCAAGAAATTTAAAAGTTTAAAGAAAATTTGCAAAGATAAAGGGGAGAGCAGTTTGCAGGAGATCTACTTACTGTAAATACGCCTGCAGACGATGTCAGTCGAGTTACTGCCAGCTGCGGTGAGCACAGCTGCTGGTCGGAATGCAGAAGCATTGCTTGCAGAGCTTAGAACTCATCAGGATGGGGTTCAGTCCTGGCCATGCTGTGAGAGTAGGGAACATCCCTAGTTGAGCAGGTTTAAATCCAGGGTAGCTTGTATTAGAATTCTGTTACATACGTTTGTAATTGGAGAAGATTTCTAGTACCAATATAATGAGTTGCCTTCTTGTTGCCCTCAAGACATTACTTTTATTATAATAGATTCTAGCTAGTTTATGAGAGCAAAATGAAGCCAGTGAGTGGAAAGGCAAGAAGTTACTTTTTTTTTCTTAAGGAGGAAAGTAGATATTTCATATGTACGATTTACAGTTGTTTATCATGCAAGATGACTGACTGCTGGCCCCCAAAAGGTTCCATTTTCTGGTTCAGATCTAGAAAGGGCCATACAGACAAATATGGTAGAGTGTCATATAGAAGATTTAGATGGTCGGACTTCTGCCAGCCTTCCCAGGGTGAGGAGGCACACAGACCAGACAGAAAGCTGAGAGGTCCCTCCATTGCTTGTGCCTGAGCCCTTTCTTCAGGCCAGCTGCTATGCTAGGTACTTTCCTTGTGGAAAAAGAAAATTAATAGCCTATCTATCTACTTGTCTATTTAATTTCAGCCTTCCAAGTGGCTCAGTGGGTAAAGAATCTGCCTGCAGTACAGGAGAATAGGAGATATGGGTTTGAGCCCTGGGCTAGGAAGATCCCCTGGAAGAGGGCATGGCAACCCACTCCAGTGTTCTTGCCTGGAGGAGCTGGTGGATGGAGGAGCCTGGGGGACAGCAGTCCATAGCGTTGCAAGAGTCAGCCACGACTAAAGCAACTACGCATGCATGCAGGCACATTGTTTTAATTGAAGTATAATTGGCTTACAATGTCATGTTAATTTCAGATGTACAGCAAAGCTATTCAGATGTATGTATGTATGTGTGTGTGTGTGTGTGTATATATATATATGTATGTGTGCGTATGTATATATTCTTTTCCCTTATAGGTTATTACAAAATATTGAGTAAAGTTTCCCGTGCTCCCTATACTATACAGTAGACCCTTGTTGGTCATCTATTTTATGTATAATAGTGTGTTTGTGTTAATCCCAGACTCGTAATTTATCCCCGCCCCTTCCCCTTTGGTAGCCATAAATTTGTTTTCTGTATCTGTGGGTCTATTTTGTTTTGTCTGTAAGTTCATATGTATCTTTCTCTTTCTTTTTTGTTTTAGACTCCTCATACAAGCGGTATCATATGTATTTGTCTTTCTCTGGTTTACTTCATTTAGTTTGATAATCTCCAGGTGCATCCATGTTGCTGCAGATGGCATTATTTCACTCTTATGCCTGAGTGATATCCCATTGTATAAATATGCCATGTCTTAAAAGTCATATTTTTCTATTCACAATTTTTCTAGGTCACAGTCAGTTCAGTCGTGCAGTCGTGTCCGACTCTTTGCGACCCCATGAATCGCAGTACGTCAGGCCTCCTGTCCATCACCAACTCCCGGAGTTCACTCAGACTCACGTCCATTGAGTCC
>SJXQ01001240.1:0-82807 GCA_006408695.1 Aepyceros melampus
GAGTGTGTGGGGAGGGAGGGGGGAGGTGGGGGTCAGGATTGGGAGTTCATGTACACTCGTGGCTGATTCATGTCAATGCATATTAAAATGAATACAGTATTGTAAAGCAAAACAAACTAAAAAATAAAAATTAATTAAAAAAAATAAAATAAAATCATCAAAAAAAAAAAAAAAAGAAGAAGAAGAAGCTAGTGAGGTTAGGTTTATCCAGAGATAATATATCCGATATTTTTTAGACATTTCACTCCTCAGAACATCTCAGGACGCTGCATGAAATACCTCCGATGACAATATCAAATCAAAGGCAATAACAAAATCTGTCAGAGCAGCATATTTCCAAATCTTTAGAATCCTGTTCTGACAGGCAAATTCTAAACATAAAGACTAATTTAAATATTTCACAGCTTTTATAACAAACTTAAGGTACCAGAAATGCTTTGGGCTGTGGGTCTGAATGTGTGAGAATTCACCTCCTTCCTTACTTAATTTCAAAGGGCAGATCAGCCAAATGGATAAACCAAGAGTCTAAAGTCAGCCAAGTGGCAATGTTTAGCTCTGCTGAAATGGAAGTAAAGGACAGTTCCCTAGAAACAGGGAAACCTGGGTTCTAGCACTGAGGTTAACCTCTGCTGTCGGGCATTGCCAGTGGTTACATGCTGAGTTGCTTCAGTCATCTCTGACTTTTTGTGACCCCACAGACTGTAGACAACCAGGCTCTGACCAGCAGAAAGACCTTCAATCTTCTGGGACTCTGTGTCTTAATCCATGAAGCAAAAGGCTTAGACCCGATGGCGTCACTTAACCTTCCAGGGTCCATGATTCTGAGACTTTGGGTGAGAAGTAAAAAGACACTGGGGCCCCCGCTAACCCACTAATGGAACTTGAACAGACTGTTCAACTTCTTTAGTCTCAGTTGCATCATCTTTCCCCTGAGTTGTGAGACCCAAATCCTGTTTGCTTGAGAAAGTAATGTGAGAATTTGATCCTGTTAGAAAGTCATTATCGAGGGTACTCTGCTATGCAAATGAACAGCTAAGGCAGTGGTCTCCACCAGGAGGGGGTAGGGTATGTCAGGATTGACCTGGGGAGTGTATTCAAAATATTCACATCCCTCCTACCCCTCAGGAAATAAGCCAGTGTGGTAGATGGGTTTCCTCTCTTTTTTAAATACTTAGATGATTGAGTATTTAAATACTTGATGATTCTTGCCTAGGGCCTAGTCTTGAGAAAAATGGTCAGAATGCGAGAGGAGCTCATTAGAAACTTTGTGGGTGATTAACGATGTCTGTGGGCTTCCCTTGGGGTTCATGGTGGTAAAGAATCTGCCTGCAATGCAGAAGACATGGGTTTGATCCCTGGGTTGGAAAGATGCCCTGGAGAAGGCAATGACAACCCACTCCAGTATTCTTGCTTGGAGAATTCCATGGACAGAGGAGACTGGTGGGCTACAGTCCTTGGGGCCACAAAGAGTTGGACACAACTGAGTGGCTAATAATTAACACATGCGCTAAGTCACTTCAGTCAAGCTCAGGTCAGAAGGCTCATGGCATCAGTGCATAATGGGTACTTCTTATCTGCAAGGTTAATTTTATTGCTAACCTTATTGGGGCTTCCTCATAGCTCAATTGGTAAAGAATCAGCCTGCAATGTAGAAGACCCCAGTTGGATCTGGGGGTTGGGAAGATACCCTGGAGAAGGGAATGGCTACCCACTCCAGTATTCTGGCCTGGAGAATTCCGTGGATTGTATAGGCCAGGGGGTCGCAAAGAGTCGGACACAACTGAGTGACTTTCACTTTCACTTTCACTTTCTTTCACTCTCAAGAGTATAATAAACAACAGGTTACATTGAACTTAGGAGATGCCCCCTTTTCCCCACCTTTCTTTGTCTGTTACCTAGACACTTATCATCCCAAATGTGTGGCTTCCTGTCAGTCTAGAATTTCCTGCTTTTCTTTGTCTGTCTATGGACTCTCCCAATCCCCACCATTTGCAAGATGTGTGATTTCCTGCCACCTGGCCCCTGCCTCACTTCTCTGCCCATTCCTAGCTACCTGCCTGCTATAACAATTTGACAAATAGAATGCAGCCAATGTGACGTTCTGGGACTTGTGGGCCTACACCCGAAGGAGCCATATGGATTCTTCTTTTACTCAGACGGGAACCCAAGCAACCACAGAAAGAAATCTAGGTATATGGACTCTCCCAATCCCCACCATTTGCAAGATGTGTGATTTCCTGCCACCTGGCCCCTGCCTCACTTCTCTGCCCATTCCTAGCTACCTGCCTGCTATAACAATTTGACAAATAGAATGCAGCCAATGTGACGTTCTGGGACTTGTGGGCCTACACCCGAAGGAGCCATATGGATTCTTCTTTTACTCAGACGGGAACCCAAGCAACCACAGAAAGAAATCTAGGTTATAGGTTCCAGACAAGTGAGTGATTTCAGCCCACACTATAGGAAGAGAGAGGCCCACTCATGCTGGTTTGCCGCCAGCCGTTCCGCTACTCCAGCCAAAGCTCTGGCCATGTGAGCGAGGCTGTCTTGAACCCTGAGGTCCCAGGGGAGCCATACTGAGACTCCATGGGGGCAGACACGAGCTGTTCCATGTGACGTTCTGGGACTTGTGGGCCTACACCCGAAGGAGCCGTATGGATTCTTCTTTTACTCAGACGGGAACCCAAGCAACCACAGAAAGAAATCTAGGTTATAGGTTCCAGAAAAGTGAGTGATTTCAGCCCACACTATAGGAAGAGAGAGGCCCACTCATGCTGGTTTGCCGCCAGCCGTTCCGCTACTCCAGCCAAAGCTCTGGCCATGTGAGCGAGGCTGTCTTGAACCCTGAGGTCCCAGGGGAGCCATACTGAGACTCCATGGGGGCAGACACGAGCTGTTCCAGCTGAAAGCTGCTCAGAACTGGGACAAGAAAATGGTAATTGTGCAAGCCACTAAATTTTGAGAAAGTCAAGGCTCAGATGAGTTAATTACCTTACCCCAAGTCGCAAAAGTGTGAAAGTGTTAGCCGCCAGACTCCTCCATCCATGGAAATTCTCAGACAAGCATAATGGAGTGGGTTATCACTCTCATCTCCAGGGGATCTTCCTGACCCAGGGCTACAGTCCATGGGGTTGCAAAAAGTTGGACACGACTGAACAATTAACACTTTCCCTTTCGCTTAAGTAACAGAAAGAGGGACTAGCACAGCTGAGAGGAGAACACCAAACTAGGCTCCTCAAAACTGACAAAATTTCCAAAATGTGCAATAAGGGTGGTGTCATCTGCATATCTGAGGTTATTGATATTTCTCCCTGCAGTCTTGATTCCAGCTTGTGCTTCATCCAACCTGGCATTTTTCATAAGATATTCTGTATATAAGTTAAATAAGCAGGTGACAATACACAGCCTTGACATACTTCTTTCCCAATTTTGAACCAGTTCATTATTCCATGTCTAGGTCTAACCGTTGCTTCTTGAAATGCATACAGGTTTCTCAGGAGGCAGGCAAGGTGGTCTGGTATTCCCATCTTTTGAATAATTTTCTAGTTTGTTGTGATTCACACAATCAAAAGCTTTAGCATAGTCAATGAAGCAGATCTTCTGAAATTCTCTAGCTTATCCTATAATTCAACAGATGTTGACAATTTGACCTCCGGTTCCTCTGCCTTTTCTAAATCCAGCTTGTAAATCTGGAAGTTCTTGGTTCACGTACTGTTGAAGCCTAACTTGAAGGATTTTGAACATTATCTTGCTAGCATCTTGAAATGCATACAGGTTTCTCAGGAGGCAGGCAAGGTGGTCTGGTATTCCCATCTTTTGAATAATTTTCTAGTTTGTTGTGATTCACACAATCAAAAGCTTTAGCATAGTCAATGAAGCAGATCTTCTGAAATTCTCTAGCTTATCCTATAATTCAACAGATGTTGACAATTTGACCTCTGGTTCCTCTGCCTTTTCTAAATCCAGCTTGTAAATCTGGAAGTTCTTGGTTCACGTACTGTTGAAGCCTAACTTGAAGGATTTTGAGCATTATCTTGCTAGCATATGAAATGAGTGCAATTGTGTGGTAGTTTGAGCATTCTTTGGCATTGCCTTCTCTGGGTTTGGAATGAAAACTGACCTTTTCCAGTCCTGTGGCTACTGCTGAGTCTTCCAAATTTGCTGGCATATTAAGTGCAGCATTTACACAACATCATCTTTTAGGATTCGAAATAGCTCAACTAGGATTCCATCAAAACCTGGCCCACTGGAGAAGGGAATGGCAAACCACTTCAGCATTCTTGCCTAGAACCCCATGAACAGCAAAGGCAAAAAGATTATTGGGTTAAAGGTGGAAATTTTCTTACGGGCCTGGGAGATCATGGAAGAGCAGGGATAAAGAGTTGAAAACCTTTCTGTTTGAGGCCCAGTGATAACAGAACATATTTGTTGGTTGCAATGATGTTGGCTGAGGTTAGGCTTCCAGTGGAGAACTCAGAATGAGGAAGTGGAATGTCGGGTTCCAAGCCAGGGTCCCATGATGGAGATGCCCACTGTGTCAGGCATGTGCCTAAACTGGAACTCCACCTTAACCAACATGCTTGGACCAAGATCATGCTGCTGAGGACTTGTTAAGCATTTGAAGTTAAACATCAGTGCTTCCACCCTGGGGGCCTGAGCCTGGGCCCTGTTGTCCAGGTATGACAAAGAGTTGGATCCCTTTGCGCAGTTACTGCCTCCCTGAGAAGACCACTGGGATTCCCAGATGATTGATGAGGAGAAGATTGGTTCCATCAAAATTCCTCTTCCTACTCTTGATAGACTGCACTGGGTCTGATCACCATCAGGCTTCCCAGGTGGCGCTAATGGTAAAGAACCCACAGCAATGCAGGAGATGCGGGTTCGATCCCTGGGTCAGAAAGATCCCCTGGAGAAGGAAACAGCAACCCAAGCCAGGATTCTTGCCTGGGAAATCCCACAGACAGAGGAGCCTGCTAAGTCCATGTGATTGCAAAGAATCAGACACAACTGAGGAACTAACACTTTCACTTTCTACTCACTCTCAGATTTATTCTTTACTCTGGCTTTCCTGGTGGCTCAGAGGTTAAAGCGTCTGCCTCCAATGCGGGAGACCTGGGTTCAATCCCCGGGTCGGGAAGATCCCCTGGAGAAGGAAATGGTAACCCACTCCCAGTATTCTTGCCTGGAGAATCCCATGGATGGAGAAGCCTGGTAGGCTACAGTCCATGGAGTTGCAAAGAGTCTGACACAACTGAGCGACTTCACTTCACTGCCCTGCTCTTCTCTGTATGCAGGGCAGCTGACCCCTGAGGGATCCCGCGTCTTCTGGCTTCTTGACAAATTGAGTAGCTGCAGGAGTTGATGGAGACAGGAAGGTGAGGAAAAGGGCAAGATGAGGGCTACCCTCCCACCCTCTCTGCTTAGGTAGCCCTTCCTTCAGCAGGTTGGTCATCTCTGGGACTCCCTACTTCTGCCCAAGAGGCCCGCCTGGTCCCATCTCCAGCCAGATGACCTGGCCCCTAAGATCTAGTGATAGGTTTTCTTCCCTTTCATTTTCCAGCCTTACAGTAGTGAAGGCTTCCAGCTGTTATTCTTCTCCAGTCCCAGTCTTGCTTCCTGGCTTCCTTCATTACTGGTGCAATAAATCCCTCTATTAAATGTATTCTCTTATAAACAATTAGAGGGCTTTCCAGATTGCACTAGTGGTAAAGAACCTGCCTGCTGATGCAGGAGATGTAAGAGATGTGGGCTCGACCCCTGGGTGGGGAAGATTCCCTGGAGGAGGGCATGACAACCTGGTGGGTGGGTGTGTGCATTGTACTGGTAGAAGACCAGCACTTTGATCTCACAGCTTGCTTTGAATGAGAGCGACAAGACAGACCTCTCAACCTGGAGCAGGTTTATCTGCTCCAGGACGGCTTGACCGTTGCTATAGTTTTGCCAAAACATGAAGCCCTCTTTGTCATGTCTCATGCAGCTGAGGTCCCTTTAAACTCAACAATTTTCCCTCAGTTCAGTTCAGTTCGGTCNCTGCACTGCAGGCAGATTCTCTACCAGCTGCGCTACCAGGAAAAACCACATATACATATATCCCCTCTTTACTGGATTTCCTTCTGGTTTAGGTCACCACAGAGCACTGAACAGAGTTCCCTCTGCTGTACAGTAGCTTCTCAGGAGTCAACAGCCTTATACCTCGTGTATATTTATCAGTCTAGATCCCTCCATTCATCCCGCCACCCCCTTCCCCTTCTTGGTCCCTTACATTTTTCTCTATGTCTTTATCTCCATTTCTGCCCTGCAAATAGATTCATAAGTACTATTTTTCTAGATTCCATATACATGTGTTAATGTACGATACTCGTTTTTCTCTTCCTGACTTACTTCACTGTGTGGCAGTCTCTAGGTCCATCCATGTTTCTGCAAATAGCAAAGTCTCTTTCCTTTTACAGCTGAGTAGCATTCCGTTGTATATATGTGCCATGTCTTCTTTATCCAGTCCTCTGCTGATGGACATTTAGGTTACTTCCATGTCCTGGCTATTGTAAATAGTGCTGCAATGAATGTTAGGGTGTATATATTGTTGTGCCCGAAAGTCTGAATCCCAAGACCGACAAGAACAAGACCTCCACGACAATGCAAAAGGCAAAAAGGGAAATTTATTTCTGACTCGAGTCAGGGACCCCCGCCACTTCCAACGCAGTGGAGTAAGACGAGAGGCCCCGACCTCTGGGTTCGAGCAGTATTTATAGGATTATAGGCAGCTGGCAAACTTAGATTGGTTACACGGGTTACTCGTTAACTGCTGATTGGTCAGCTTTTCGCGGGCGCGGGCTTTCCTGAAGAATTTCCATCTTTGTCTCTATAGGCCACCTCTAGGCTTAACCTCGCATCTCACCCGGATTGGCTCAAGGTTTGGCGCAAATGGGGACTTTCCTGATTGGTTTTAAGGGTATAATCCCCGGAAGCATGACTCAGGTTATTTTTGGGCATAACATTTCCCTCTTGTCTTTGATCATATAGAGGAATCTTCCTCTACTTCCTGGGGCAGCTGATGATACTGCTGTCGCAATACAAACAGCTGTACCATATGAATACGTTCTTTCACAAATATTAACCTGGTCAGCCAGGGGGACTTCTGAAACAATGATTCAAACCATCCCTGTTGGGCTTCTCGCTCTCTTTTCCATTGAGCTAACCCTTCTCTAACCTTGGCCATGGACTCTCTCACTACCTCAGTATGATCAGCATAGAAGCAGCATTCTTCTCTTAGTGCTGCGCATAGCCCGCCTTGATGCAGGAAGAGCAGGTCTAGGCCCCGCCTGTCCTGTAACACTCCCTCAGAGAGTGAGGTCAGGGATTTTTCCAAGTGGCTAATAGTCTAGCGCTCTGGCATGGTGTCGCCTAACCCATACCCAGTCTCCTGGCCCGATATTGTGTGATGGTATAGTTCCCCGATTTTGACCTTCATGGATTTCCCAGATCAACTTCCAGACCTGGGCATGTACTTTTTCCCAATGCCATTTTACAAAATAGTTCTTGAAAAATACAAGGAGTACAGATACTATAAAACAAAGCAAACTCCAGTCATGAGACACTATGTAAAGCAACAGTCTGATCTCCAGGTTATGAAAACTAGAATTAAAAAGTCACTACACAGAAAAGGTCCAAGTTCCCAGCTTGGCAAAACTTGGGTGCAGTTACTGAATTCTTTTTCCCTAATGTGTACCTGTTAATTTCAAAAAGGGTCAGTTACGCTCACAGAAGAGGGCAAAAGGAAGGAGAGCCACCCAGTCCCCACCAGTCTCTATTGCTAGTTTGGCCAGTGTCACTTTTAGGGTCTGATTCATTCTTTCTACTTGCCCTGAGCTCTGAGGGTTAGCTTCCACTTAGTCCCCAGAGCTAAGGCCAATCCCTGAACGACCTGACTGATAAAAGCAGGTCCATTATCAGAGCCAATGGTGACTGGCAGCCCAAACCCAGCACTATTTCTTCTAAAATCTTTTTGACCACTATCAGTGAAAATCTATCTCCCAGTGCTGTCCTGGCCCTTCCCCCTGGTACCTGGTCCCAACGTGTGGCCACCTTTCAGGCCTCATCTGCTGGCATGCCTTGCAGGCCTGGATTATGTCTTGCACTGTAGTTTGGCATCCCGGGAACCTCAGGCGGGCAGTCTGGAGGAGCGCTGAAGTCTTTTTCTCACTCAGATGTGTGGATAGGTGCAAGTTCTTACAGAGGTGCCGACCTAAGTCGGCCGGAAGTATCAGGCAGTCTTCAGAGTCTTGATACCAGCCATCTCCACCTTTTAGGAGGTTAGTCTTTTGTTGAATCCAGGCAATGTCAGATGGAGAGTATTTGGGTTCTGGTGGCAAAGTGCCCATGCCCGGGGGCGGCAGCCCTAATGTTCACTAACAGGTGGCATGTGCACCGCGGGGTGCGTGTACTCATGGCTGTCCACCAGGCACTCCTGGCCGTGGACCTTCTGGTGGTCCCGGAGGTCCGCGAGGTCTGCAAAGCCCAGCCCACAGTCCTTACAGCCATAGATGGAGTCTTTGGGCTCCTCGGGCTCCTCCTGCTCTTCCAGCTCTTCCTCCGGAGACCCATCCAGGCCCAGATCCTGCATCACAGACTCTCCAAACAGCTTCCCATCATGGAATTTCTCTCGGGCATACATTTTCTGATGTCTGCCAAGGTCTTCAGCGGTGGCAAAGCATTCCCCACACTCCTTACATTCATTGAGGGCTGGCTGCTCACAGTAATTGGCCTCACTTGTTAGCTCAGCATAGCTGGTCTGAGCTAGTGGTTCATGGTAACTGGTCTCAGCTGCTAGCTCAGCATAACTAGTCTGATCTGCTGGTTCAGAATAACTGACCTGAGCTAACTCAGCATAACTAGTCTCAGTTGGTGGTTCATAGCTGATCTGAGCTGCTAGGTCAACATAATTGGTCTCAGCTGGTTCAGCATAACTAGTCTGAGCTGGTGGTTCCTCATCATACCCGGTCTGAGCTCCTGGAATGCCTGCCTCATTGGCTCAGTCCAAGACCAATCTTTAGCCTCTGCTACTGGCCTCATACAGGGGCCGGGCTTTTTCAGCAAATCCTAGGATCCACAACCGGCAATATCCAACAGTCCTCAGGAATTCTCTTACTTGCCTAAGGTTCAACAGTATCTTTTTTTAATTCTCTATTCGGGCACTCATATTAAACATAATTGGTCTCAGCTGGTTCAGCATAACTAGTCTGAGCTGGTGGTTCCTCATCATACCTGGTCTGAGCTCCTGGAATGCCTGCCTCATTGGCTCAGTCCAAGACCAATCTTTAGCCTCTGCTACTGGCCTCATACAGGGGCCGGGGTTTTTCAGCAAATCCTAGGATCCACAACCGGCAATATCCAACAGTCCTCAGGAATTCTCTTACTTGCCTAAGTTTCAACAGTATCTTTTTTTAATTCTCTATTTGGGCACTCATATTTCCAATGTCCTTGCTGCTTACAATAAGCACATTGGTCTCTTTTCAGACCCTGTCTGGCTGGCCGGCGTTTTTCTGATTCCTGCTTTGACCCCAGCGAAAAGGATCTGAGCCAATTCTTCTTGATTTTTTCAATTTTCTTTCATCCTGAATTCCCTCTCTTCTTGTCTAACCCGCTCAGCATGCTCTCTTTCTTCCCTTCTAATACGTTCTTCTCTTTCTTCTGGAGTTTCCCTATTGTTGAAAACCTTTTTGGTTGTCTTTACTAGGTCCTGTATGGATAGCTCTCCTAGCCTCTCTACCCTTTGCAACTTCTTTTTAATGTCTGGAGCTGCCTGATTAACAAAGGCTAATAAGACTCCTGCACAGGACTCCTCGGCTAAGGGATCCATGGGCGTGTACTGTCTAAAAGCTTCCATTATCCTAAGAAGGCTGCAGGGCTTTCATCAGGCTCTTGCCTAACCAAATTTACCTTAGACAAATTAGTTGGCCTCCTAGCAGTGGCTCAGAGGCCGGCCATGAGAGTCTGGTGGTACACTCGGAGACACTCCCTACCTTCAGTGCGCTCAAAGTCCCAGTTTGGTCTTTGTAAAGGAAAGGCTTCGTCGATGAGGTGGGGTTGCATGGTGGGTCTCCCATCTATTCCCAACACATTCTTCCTTGCTTCCAATAGGACTCATTCTCTTTCTTCTGTGGTTAGGAGCACCTGTAACAGCTGTTGACAATCATCCCAAGTAGGATTGTGGGTATGCAGGATAGATTCTAACAAGCCAATAAGACCCTGGGGCTTTTCGGAACTGCAGAACAAAAAATAATTAATTTATTTTTCTTTACCAGCAAAGACAAATTTTGTGCCCTGGNGCACCTGTGACAGCTGTTGACAATCATCCCAAGTAGGATTGTGGGTATGCAGGATAGATTCTAACAAGCCAATAAGACCCTGGGGCTTTTCGGAACTGCAGAACAAAAAATAATTAATTTATTTTTCTTTACCAGCAAAGACAAATTTTGTGCCCTGGATTCAAAGTCTGAAAAATGATCTACCATCACAGACAGCGGGGTTGAGCTGGTTTGCCCATTATAAATCAGAAACACAGAAACGGACACGGCACCTGCACTCACACACACGCGACAAGGGGAGGACAGACAGACATTGGCCGAAAACACTGAAATAGGCCTCTGGTTTGATTTAAATTTCTTCCCTGTATTTACCTCTTCCCACGGTGTCCACTGTCCGTCAGACCTGATTTCGGAGGGGTCCTGACCGTCCCCTCCCCTGAAAACCCAAATGCCTTCCAGCGTGTCTGCCGGGCCTTGGACTTACAATGGGTGGGCAGTTATTCTGCCCTCAGAGTGAAAGCTTTCCCTGCACCAGTTACCACCCCGCGCATCGGCGAGCCCAGGATTTACACTGGATTTTCTGTACCTTAGCACCGGTGCTCCAGTAAATTTCCCTTATGTCTGGAGGGGTTGTTTTCCTCAGTCAAGGGATTCTGGACGAGCCCCTAAATGTTGTGCCTGAAAGTCCAAATCCCAAGACCAACAAGAACAAGACCTCCACGACAATGCAAAAGGCAAAAAGGGAAATTTATTTCTGACTCGAGTCAGGGACCCCCGCCACATCCAATGCAGTGGAGTAAGACGAGAGGCCCCGACCTCTGGGTTCGAGCAGTATTTATAGGATTATAGGCAGCTGGCAAACTTAGATTGGTTACACGGGTTACTCGTTAACTGCTGATTGGTCAGCTTTTCGCGGGCGCGGGCTTTCCTGAAGAATTTCCATCTTTGTCTCTATAGGCCACCTCTAGGCTTAACCTCGCATCTCACCCGGATTGGCTCAAGGTTTGGCGCAAATGGGGACTTTCCTGATTGGTTTTAAGGGTATAATCCCCGGAAGCATGACTCAGGTTATTTTTGGGCATAACATATATCTTTTCAAATTATGTTTTTCGTAGGGTATATGCCCAGGAGTGGGATTGATGGGTCATATGGTAGTTCTGTTTTTAGTTCTTTTAAGGAATCTCCACACTGTTCTTCATAGTGTCTGTGCTAGTTTGCATTCCCACCAACAGTTCCCTTTTCCGCACACTCTCTCTAGCATTTACTGTTTGCAGATTTTTTGTTGATGGTCATTTTGACTGGTGTGAAATGAAAGTTCCATCTCATTTTTTTGTTTGAGCCCAATATGTTCACCTTCCTTCAGCAAACCAAGAGTGAAACAACTTAGAAAATTCAAGCTCACAAAGAATGTTCAAAAGAATGAGCCAGTAACATTTGAGCTATAGTCACAACTTGTTACTGTTTAGTTGCTAAGTTGTGTCCTACTCTTTTGCCATCCCATGGACTGTAGCCCTCGAGGCTCCTCTGTCCATGGGATTTCCCAGGCAAGAATACTGGAGTGGGTTGCCGTTTCCTTCTCTATGGGGTCTTCCCAACCTAGCAATTGAACCTGTGTCTCCTGCTTGGCAGGCGGATTCTTTACCACTAAGTCACCTGGGAAGCCCACATAGTCACAAATAGAAGACAGTTTGAAGGGAGCAGGGGGTGAGTACTCACCTATTCACATGCCACTTCTGGTATACACTGACAGAATGCAGATGCTATGAATAAACAGAAGACCCCAATAAACAGAAGCTAAGATGGCCCCGCCATCGCTGGCAGCTGTGGCACAGCCCAGCGGGTGGTCAGATGCCGTGCAAACCCTAGACCCTCATTACTCATCTCCCCAGCGTCTGGCAGTGCTGGAAGCTGATGGTTCTCAGCTGAGTCCGCTCCAGGACTGTTTCTGATGAAGGGACCAGTTTACCCGCAAGGAACGAAACCTGCCTCTAATGACTGTTCAGCATTCATTGTTCCAGCCCTTACCTCCAGAAGGGACTCATAGGAGGACCATCCCAGCTCCCTTTGGGATCAGCTGGGACCTTTTCTAAGGCTGCATGGCAGATTCATCTCTCCTTCTGGCCAAAACTGCTTCTTTTGTTTCCCCTCTTAAAGTGGTGATCCCAAGAGCACCGCTAATAAACTTTCTGCTCTCACATCCTCTTCTTCTGAGTCTATTTCCCAAGGATAACAGAATCAACTTGTTTGAAGTTATGAAAGTATTTCTGAGTTTTCTGTTTTGAAGCAGAAAACTCATTTTTTTTATCCAGAAGGGACTCATAGGAGGACCATCCCAGCTCCCTTTGGGATCAGCTGGGACCTTTTCTAAGGCTGCATGGCAGATTCATCTCTCCTTCTGGCCAAAACTGCTTCTTTTGTTTCCCCTCTTAAAGTGGTGATCCCAAGAGCACCGCTAATAAACTTTCTGCTCTCACATCCTCTTCTTCTGAGTCTATTTCCCAAGGATAACAGAATCAACTTGTTTGAAGTTATGAAAGTATTTCTGAGTTTTCTGTTTTGAAGCAGAAAACTCATTTTTTTTTTAATCATTTGGAAGTGTGTGTTATAATAAGTGTGTGCTTATAATTTGGAAGTGTGTGTTAACAAACAGATTATAGAACAGTTCCCATGATATGATTGTAATTTTAATTATATATAAGTACACACATTCATAATAATAAAGATCAAGGACATAGTCAGTGAATTTAAACTTCTTGAGGACCTACTTTTTGACAGCTTGGCATTACACCAAAAATTCCCATGATATGATTATAATTTTAATTATATGTAAGTACACACATTCATAATAATAAAGATCAAGGACATAGTGAACTTAAACTTCTTGAGGACCTACTTTTTGACAGGAACCTACTTTTTGACAGCTTGGCATTACACCAAAAATATGAGAATGGTAATTATCCCTGGGTGATGGAATTAGAAGTCATTTTTATTGTCTTCTTCTTTTTCTTAATAGCATATTTTCCAAATTTTGTTTTGTAATTAAATACAAAGTTATACAAATTATGTAAATAAAGGTTCATTTTATCAAGTATTTCAATAAACATTCACTGTAATTTTTATGTTATATGTAACGCCAAATCTTCTCTTTATTCTCTGAAAAGCCCAATACCTTCAAAAATAAAATGTATCAATGTGACAGAAGTTGAAGAGCAAGTTTTAAATTTCAAAATCTGGGATATGCTGAGTTGTCATTAATTCTCCAAGACTGAAATAAATGGCCTGAGTGTTTTCTGAATCATTTGCATTTTGAAGCTAGAAAAGGGGACTTTCAGGTACTTCCTGATGACATCATTACATGATGTGACTTTCCTGATTACATGATAAAAGGAACATAAAATTTTTCCAGCATTAAGTCTTTGAGAAAGATACCACGGGCATGAAGAAAGGCAAAGCCTGGACTTGAGAGTTTGGGACCACACCCTAAATGCCCTGATATTCTTTATCAATCCAATCTATAATTCGTCATTCAAAAATTGTACCCTCTAGTTTCTCTTGGATCTATTTCTTTGCATTGATCACTGAGGAAGGCTTTCTTATCTCTTCTTGCTGTTCTTTGGAACTCTGCATTCAGATGCTGTATCTTTCCATTTCTCCTTTGCTTTTCACTTCTCTTCTTTCATAGCTATTTGTTAGGCCTCCCCAGACAGCCATTTTGGTTTTTTGCATTTCTTTTCCATGGGGATGGTCTTGATCCCTGGCTCCTATACAATGTCATGAACTTCCGTCCACAGTTCGTCAGGCACTCTATCTATCAGATCTAGTCCCTTAAATCTATTTCTCACTCCCACTGTATAATCATAAGGGATTTGATTTAGGTCATACCTGAATGGTCTAGCGGTTTTCCCTACTTTCTTCAATTTAAGTCTGAATTTTCTAATAAGGAGTTCATGATCTGAGCCACAGTCAGGTCCTGGTCTTGTTTTTGTTGACTGTATAGAGCTTCTCCATCTTGGCTGCAAATATAATCAATCTGATTTCGGTGTTGACCATCTGGTGGATGTGTAGAGTCTTCTCTTGTGTTGTTGGAAGAGGGTGTTCGCTATGACCAGCACGTTCTCTTGACAAAACTCTATTAGTCTTTGCCCTGCTTCATTCTGTATTCCAAGGCCAAATTTACCTGTTACATCAGGTGTTTCTTGACTTCCTACTTTTGCATTCCAGTCCCCTATAATGAAAAGGACATCTATTTTGGGGTGTTAGTTCTAAAAGGTCTTGTAAATCTTCATAAAACCATTCCACTTCAGTTTCTTCAGTGTTGCTGGTTGGGGCATAGCCTTGGATAACTGTGATATTGAATGGTTTGCCTTGGAAACGAACAGAGATCATTCTGTCGTTTTTGAGATTGCATCCAAGTACTGCATTTTAGACTCCTTTGTTGACCATGATGGCTACTCCATTTCTTCTAAGGGACTGTTATTTAAAAAGTTTAAATTTGTGTTTAGGGCTGATATTATTAAAAGTGTTCTAACAACAATACATATAGTAATGATAAAGAGAAGCTCCAAGATACAGCTAGGAAAATGCTTACTATGCAGCCTGGGGAAAAAGGGGGCAGAACAGAAAGGATCAGGCTCTGGGTTTTCCTGTCATGATCTTTCTCCTTTACTTGTGTTACTGCACATTGATAGAACAGATTAAAAGGGATCAGGAACAATTATCTGACTTGATATGAAAAATCAGTTCGATATTGAACTACAGGCAGGTTTTGACCCAAGCTAGGAAGTAAGACACTTAAAATGAAGGGTCATGACTTGGAAGAGAGTTGAAACAAGCTGGCTGCTGGTAGCCCAGGCCACCGAGGGAGCACAATCAACCAGGATCAGAGAGATCCTCTGCCAAGTAGGGGGCTGAAGCTTCCACATCAGGATCTCCTCTCCATGAACAAAGTGACAGGGCTCAGGGGAGGAGGAACAAATTGCAGGCCCCAGATGAGTGGCCTGCCCAACTTCACGAGATATGATAGTAATGAGAGATCTTCTAAGAGAAGAGCACTCTCAGGTGCCTACGTTTCTAGGTGGGTTTATGAGGCCCGGGAATCCCACCTTCAGTACTTGAGATTTGTGATCCTATCATTTTGCTGTGTTTGTCTGGATTTTTAAATAACTAAGATTGATCATGTAAACCTCCGTACATACATGTTATAGTTGTATGTGATCCAGGAGAGCGACTATAGGCATACCTTGGAGATACTGCGGATTTGGGGCAAGATCACTTCTATACAGCAATAATAAGTGAGTCACACAAATGTTTTGTTTTTTCTAGTGCATATTAAAGTTGCTTACACCGTTGTTGCTTAGTTGCTAAGTTGTGTCCGACTGTTTGTGACTCCATGGCCTATAGACCACCAGGCTCCTCTGTCCATAGAACTTCCCAGACAAGAATACTGGAGTGGGTTGCTATTTCCCTCTACAGGGGATCTCCCTGACTCAGGCATCAAACCCACATCCACAGCTGGATTCTTTACCACTGAGCCACCTGGGAAGCAAAAAAAGGCAAATAGCTGTCCTTCCCCACCTACCAAAGCCTCTCCACCTTTTCTACTTACATAGAATATTTTACCAAGCCCTTTACAAAGAGCTTGCTTTGACTACAAAAAGGCAAGTCTCAGTAAAGATTTGAAAATATTCAATGGTTGGATTCTTTCATGTCAAGTAAGAGGTTTTAAAAAGGGTTAGCACTTAGAAGAAGCAAGACAAAGCACACCAGCAGCTGTTTTCCACATTAAATAAAAAAGGAAAATATAAATAAGATATTATATCAGGAAAACTTTCTTATATTATAGGATGAAATACTTTAAATTTCTCAAGAAAACAATTTTAACTTCTCCAAGGCAGACACTGGGTAACAGCATAAGTCACACCATACTGCAGTTTATTAATAGCAACAGCATTATGTCTAAAATTAACATACATACCTTAAAGATAGCTTATTGCTAAAAACTACTAACCATCATCTGAAACTTTGCAATACTAACATCAAATGTCACTGATCACAGACCGCCATAACAAGTATAATAATAATGAAAAACTTTGAAATACTGTAAGAATTACCCACATGTGACACAGAAACCCAAAGTTAGCAAATGCTATTGAAAACTGCCTCTGATAGCCTGGCTTGATGCACGGTTGCCACAAAAATGCAATTTGTTAAAAAAAAAAAAAATGCAAAGCACAATGAAATAAGGTATGCTTGTATAAATTTAAAGCCCAAATAGCTCTGGATTCAACTGTCATTTAGATTGAGCTTTATCTTGCCACTTACTGCATGACTCTGTGCAAGTTATACAATCTCAATGAGCCTCAGCTTCCTCATTTTACAGATGAGAAGATAAAAGCTAACTTTCAGCCCTGGCATGAGGATTGGATAACCATGTGTCTAATGTACCTGGACCTGAGCCTGGGATATAGCAGGTGCTGGAGAGATGACAATTATCTTATTATTATTTAACAATTCAGAGACACTTGCAGCCAGAAAATATCTTAAAATATTTATGAGAATGCACACTCTACTTCCAACAGATAGCTATATAAAATGAAAGAGAGGATGTGTATATAAAAAATAATAAACCAGACATTGGAAGCTTGGACCATTTGCTTATCTAAGGACATAAATTGAGGAAAGGAGAGAGGGTAGGAAACAATTTTGACTACTCCGATAAAGTATTTTCTTCTGTCTTAGGACTATTTTTTAATTGAGCTGCAATCACCAAGATGATGTAAAGCCACTTGCAATTTTATTTACAAACAACCCATGTTGTTTGTGACTCATGGACAGCAGCCTGCACCAAGCTCCTCCATCCATGGGATTTTCAAGGCAAGAGTACTGCAGTGAGTTGCCATTTCCTTCTCCAGGGAATCTTCCCAACCCAGGGATCGAACCCAGGTCTCTTGCATTGTAGACAGACGCTTTACTGGCTGAGCCACCAGGGAAGTCCTTGTAAGATTTCTCTAAGGATAGAGTTGGCCCCATTAAACAGATGTCAACCCTTCAATTTTCTATTCCCACTCAAACCAAAATCTAAAAGACAGGATGTCTATATAGATCACTTGTCCTGTGACAGTTTCATAATAATGAATCTGAGACAAGAAGAGGAATGAGAGCTAAGAAAGGGAGAGAGGATTTCATGTGGAAAGAACATGTCTAAGATCATGAAAACACAAGAACACAGGAAACTGGATTTTCACTGGTATAAAGTCAGTTAACAATTAAAGTAACAGGAGTATTACAGTAGGTTTGGTAAAAAAGGGTTAGAGATGACTCTAAAAAGCAACATTAACTGATGATCTTATGACCAAGTGTTTTAAAACTTTTCTTAAAAACTTCCCAAATATCAAATTTTAATCAAAGTTCTTCTAACTTTCAGCTAACTTTGAGATGCTTTAGAAGGCCCCTGAGGCATATCAGAGAAATATTAACTATATTATTCAGTATGATAAATTACATAAATTACATAGAGAGCATTATCACATGAGCAATATATCTACCTAAAAATATACTGTATGAATGAATGCTATTTATACAGACATTCTAACAATTATATGAAGTTTCAAAATTTGGATATGTCCTCAGTTCAGTACAGTTCAGTGCTCAGTGAAGTCCAATTCTTTGTGATCCCATGGACTGCATACGCCAGGCTTCCCTGTCCATCCCCAACTCCCAGAGCTTGCTCAAACTCATGTCCATCAAGTCACTGATGCCTTCCAACCATTTCATCCTCTGTCACCCCCTTTTCCTCCTGCCTTCAATCTTTCCCAGCATCAGGGTCTTTTCCAGTGAGCCAGTTCTTTGTATCAGGTGGCCAAAGTATTGAAGCTTCAGCTTTAGCATCAGTCCTTCCAATGAATATTCAGGACTTATTTCCTTTAGGATTGACTGGTTGGATCTCCTTGCTGTCCAAAGGACTCTCAAGAGTCTTCTCCAACACCACAGTTCAAAAGCATCAATTCTTCAGTGCTCAGCTTTCTTTATGGTCCAACTCTCACCCATACATGACTACTGGAAAAACCATAGCTTTGACTAGGCAGACCTTTGTTGGCAAAGTAAAGTCTCTGCTTTTTAATATGCTGTTTAGGTTGGTCATAGCTTTTCTTCCAAGGAGCAAGTGTCTTTTAATTTCATGGCTACAGTCACTATCTGCAGTGATTTTGGAGCCTAAGAAAAGAAAGTCACTGGAAAGTCAATGGAAACAATTGTTTCCATTGTTTCTCCATCTGTTTGCCATGATGTGATAGGGCCAGTTGCCATGATCTTAGTTTTTTGAATGTTCAGTTTCAAGCCAGCTTTTTCACTCTCCTCTTTCATCAAGAGGCTGTTTAGTTCCTTTCTCTTTCTGCCGTAAGGGTGGTGTCATCTGCACAACTGAGGTTATTGATATTTCTCCCAGAAATCTTGACTGAAGCTTGTGCTTCATCCAGCTCAGCATTTCACATGATGCAATCTGCATATAAGCTAAATAACCAGGGTGACAAAATACAGCCTTGACATACTCCTTTCCCAATTTGGAACCAGTCCATTGTTCCATGTCCACTTCTAGCTGTTGCTTCTTGACCTGCATAAAGATTTTTCAAGAGGTAGGTAAAGTGGTCTGGTATTCCCATTTATTTAAGATTTTGCACAGTTTGCTGTGATCCACACAATCAAAGGTTTTGGCATAGTCAATAAAGCAGAAGTAGATATTTTTCTGGAATTCTTTTGCTTTTCCTATGATTCAATTGATGTTGCCAATTTGATCTCTGGTTCCTCTGTCTTTTCTAAATCCAACTTGAACATATGGAAGTTCTCGGTTCACATACTATTGAAGCCTCACTTGGAGAATTTTGAGCATTACTTTTCTAGTGTGTGAGATGAGTGGATCTGTGCAGTAGTTTGAACATTCTTTGGCATTGCCCTTCTTCAGGATTGGAATGAAAACCGACCTTTTCCAGTCCTGTGGCTATGTCCAAGTATAATGCTATAATTCTATTTGTTATGTTAAAATGTTGTATGGCATAACAGTAACCAAACTTCTTTATAAATTGTACTGTAATGAAATATTTAAATATGATTTTAAGTCTTTTGTCACTTACAGACAGTTGTTATACTCTGATGCTCTTACAAAAGTGCGTCATCTTCAAAAGGATTCATAGGAAGCCTACAGAGGCAGTAACAACAGTTCCATACCAAGACGATAGCTATGCAAAGACTCCATCGCATATTCTCACCAAACAAGAAGCCATCCTGCCCCTGAGGCCCCTAGATCAGGCATCCAGAGATCTTTATTCCCTAACAGACAGGGTTGACACCCCTACTCAGCCCTGAAGCATCTACAGAAGATAAGCATCATCCATCCACTTCCCATTATAAAACAGGAGTCAAATCTCTGAGGGAGTGATTAAGACAGGGAGGTGGCATGGTACAATCTTTAAAAGAATAACATAGCCCAAGAACATGACATAAACTGATTAGAACCAACTAGGTCCAAGATGGCAGATGAGCGGACTTTCACTAGACCTTGAGCCTCAGTATGCACTCACTGTAACACATCAGCAAGCTAAATGACACACTCACAGGCAATATGACAGCTCCAAGGCAGACCATAGAGGTAAAAAACTGGGCAGTAGCCCAATGCCTACAAACCTCCTCCTCTTTCCAAAATAGCTGGAATACTCCTCCCACTCATCAGCCTATGAAATTACTCACTCTGTAAAAACTTACCACCTTCATGGATCACAGCCTTGTTGTGGCAAAATAGCTTGAGTAATTCAATGAAGCTATGAGCCGTGACCTGCAGGACCACCCAAGATGGACAGGTCATAGTGAAAAGTTCTGACAAAATGTGGCTCACTAGAGAAAGGAATGGCAAATCACTCCAGTATTCTTGCCTCAAGAACCCCATGAACAATATGAAAAGGCAAAAAGAAATGACACCAGAAGATGAACCTTCCAGGTTGGTAGGTGTCCACTATGCTACTGGGGAGTATGAAGAGGCTGGGCTAAAGCAAACACGACTCAGTTGTGGATGTGTCTGATGTAAGTAAAGTTCGATGCTATAAAGAACAATATTGTATAGGAACCTGGAATGTTAGGTCCATAAATCAAGGTAAATTGGACATGATTAAGCAGGAGATGGACAGAGTGAACATCAGCATCTTTAGGAATTACTGACCTAAAATGGACAGAAATGGGCGAATTTAAATCAGATATCCATGATATCTACTACTGCAGGTAAGACCCTCTTACAAGAAATGGAGTTCCCCTCATGGTCAACAAAAGAGTCCAAAATGTGGTACATGGGTTCAGTCTCAAAAATGACAGAATGATCTTGGTTCATTTCCAAGACAAACCACTCAACATCACAGTAACCCGAATCTATGCCCAAACCAATAATGCCGAAGAAGTGAAAGCTAAATGGTTCCATGAAGACCTATGAGACCAACTAGAACTAACACCATCAAAGACGTCCTTTTTTCTCATATGGAATTGGAATGCGAAAGTAGGAAGCTAAGATTTATCTGGAGTAATAGGCAAGTTTGTCTTTGGAGTACAAAATGAAGTAGAGCAAAGGTTAACAGAGTTTTGTCAAGAGAATACACTGGCCACAGTAGACACCCTCTTTCAACAACACAAGAGATGACTCTGCACATGGACATCACCCTAGGGTCAATATCGAAATAGATTGATTTTATTCTTTGAAGCCAAATTGGAGAAGCTCTACACAGTCAGCAAAAACAAGATCTAAAACTGACTGTGGCTCAGATCATCAGCTCCTTATACTGCAAAATTCAATAGTATTTCTTCCTAGAAGGGAAAACCACTAGGCCATTCAGGTATGAAATCCCTTATTATTATACAGTGGAGATGATAAATAGATTCAAGGGATTCAACGGATTATATCTGGTAGACAGAGTATCTGCAGAACTATGGACAGGAATTCATAACACTGTACAGGAAGCAGTGACCAAAACCATCCTAACGGAAAAGAAATGCAAGCAGGCAAAGCAGTTGTCTGAGAAGGCTTTACAAATACCTTTAAAAAAAAAAAAAGAGGAGTGAAAGGAAAGGAGAAATGGAAAGATATATCCATCTGAATGCAGAGTTCAAGAGAATAGCAAGGAGAGATAAGAAAAACTTCTTAAATGAACAATGCAAAAGAAAAATAGAATAAAACAGTAAAATGGGAAATATAAGAATTTCTCAAGAAAATTGGAGATATCAAGGCGATATTTCATGCAAGGATGAACACAATAAAGGACAGAAACAGTACGGACCTAACAGAAGCAGAATAGATTAAGAAGAGGTGGTAAGAATGCACAGAAGAACTATACAAAGAGGTCTTAACAACCAGTGATAACTGGACGCAGATAACCAGGATAATGTGGTCAGTCACCTAGAGCAAGATATCCTAGAGTGTAAATTCAGCTGAGCCTTAAACAGCATTACTGCAAAGCTAGTGGAGGTGGTGGAATTCCATGTGAGCTACGTAAAATCCTAAAAAGATGATACTGTTAAATACATGCACTCAATACATCAGCAAATTTGAAAAACTCAGTAGTAGCCATAGGACTGGAAAAGGTCAGTTTTCATTCTTACCCCAAAGAAGGGCAATGCCAAAGATGTTCAAAATACTGTACAAGGTTTGCTTGTACAGTAAGGTTTTCTTGTACTGCAAGGTTTGTTCAAAATCCATCAAGCTAGCTTCAGGTGGATGTGAACCAAGAACTTCCAGATGTACAAACTAGATTTAGAAAAAGCACAGGAACCAGAGATCAAATAGCCAACATATGCTGGATCATTAGAGAAAGTAAGGGAATTCCAGAAAAACTTCTGCTTTCATTGACTACACTAAAGCTTTTGACTATGTGGATACAACAAACTGTAGAAAAATTCTTAAAAAGATGGGAATACTAGATCACCTTACCTATTTCCTGAGAAACCTGTATGCAGGTCAAGAAGCAACAGTTAGAACAGGACATGGAATAATGGCCTGGTTCAAAACTCGTAAAGAAGTCAAGGCTGTATATTGTCACCATGCTTATTTAACTTCTATGCAGAGTACATCATGCAAAATACCTGGCTGGATGAATCACAAGCTGGAATCAAGATTGCTGGGAGAAATATCAATAACTTCAGATATTCAGATGATACCACTCTAATGTCAGAAAGCAAAGAGAAACTCAAGAGCCTCCTGATGAGCATGAAAGAGGAGCGTAAGAAAGTTGACTTGAAACTCAACATTCAAAAAACTAAGATCACAGCATCTAGTGCCATCGCTGCATGGCAAATAGATGGGAAAACAATGGAAACAGTGACAGATTTTATTTTCTTGGCCTCCAAAATCACTGCACACCTTGACTGCAGCCATGAAATTAAAAGACAATTGCTCCTTGGAAGGAAAGCTGACAAACCTAGACAGCAAATTTAGAAGCAGAAATATCACCTTGCTGACTAAGGTCTATATATTCAAAGCTATGGTTTTTCCAACAGTCATGTACAGATATGAGAATTGGACCATAACCAAGGCTGTTGTTGTTTAGTTGCTCATCGTGTCTGACTCTTTGCAACCACATGGACTACAGCCTGCCAGGCTTCTCTATCCATGGGGTTTTCCAGGCAAGAAACTGGAGTGGGTTGCCATTTCCTTCTCCAGGGGATCTTAATGACCCAAGAATGGAACCCATGTCTCCTTCATTGGCAGGTGATTTTTTTTTACCAATGAGCATTAGGGAATGAAGGCTGAGCCCCAAAGAATTGATGCTTTCAAACTGTGGTGCTAGAGAAGACTGTTGAAACTCTCTTGGACAGCAAGATATTTTTTCCAGGTGGCGAGAGTGGTAAAGAACCTCCTGCTAAAGGAGGAGACACAAGAGATGCAGGTTTAATCCCTGGGTCCAGAAGATTCCCTGAAGAAGGGCCTAGCAACTCACTCCAGTATGCTTGCCTAGAGAATCCCATGGACAGAGGAGGCTGGTGGTCTTCAGTCCACAGGGTCACAAAGAGTTGGGCAGCAAGGAAATGAAACCAGTCAATCCTAAAGAAAACCAATCCTGAATATTCACTGGAAAGACTGATACTGAAGCTGAAGCTCCAATACATTGGCCACCTGATGCGAAGAGCTGTCTCACTAGAAAAGACCCTGATTCTGGTGCAGATTGAGGACAGGAGGAGAAGCAGGCAAGAGAGGATGATATGGTTGGATAGCATCATCGACTCAATGTATATGAGTTTGAGCAAAGTCTGGAACATAGCGAAGGATAGGGAAGCCTGGCATGCTGAGGTCCATGTGGTCAAAATAGCGACTGAATAGCAACAACAACATAAAAACTGACAATCCCATACCCTGGTGCCTCTCTTGCCTTCCAAGATGACCCACACTCTGTCTGTGGAGTGTGTCTCTCTCTGAATAAACCTTCCTTCACTTTAAAGAAAAAACAATGCTACATTAAAATATAAGGTAAGAAAATGATGCTTGTGATTTCTGGAGACCATAATATGACAGTATATGCATAATATGATATAATATGCAGAATGGATATGTCTCATTTTACATAATAACCTTGACTCATATTGTTTTACAAGATCAAAAAGAGACACCACAAAATTTTTAAGTATTTAAGTGTTAATAATCAATAAACTATGAAGAAAGAAAAATGAAGTTCAGCAGTTAAAGGTTTAAACTCATGTACCAATCAGAACCCTCCTACACTGTTGGTGGAAATGTAAATGGTACAACCACGAGGTAAAGAGTGTGGAGGTTCATTAAAAACACTAAAAATAGAGCTATCATATGATTCAGCAATTCCATTCCTATGCTCATATCTGGAGAAAATCAAAATTTGAAGAGATACATGTACCCCAATGTTCACTGCAACGCTATATACAATAGCCAAGACATGGTATCAACCTAAAAGTCCACTGATAGACAAATGGATAAAGAAGATGCAGTACATATATACAATGAATATTACTCAGCAATAAAAAATAGAATGAAATATAGCCCTTTGCAGCAATACCAGATGGACCTAGAGATTACCATCCTAAGTCAAAGACAAATGTCATATCACTTATACGTGGAATCTAATTTTTTAAAAAATAACACAAATGAACTTATTTATTTAAAACAAGACAACAGAACTTATTTACAGATATCAAAAACAAACTCATGATTAATAAAGGGAAAATGTGGCAGGGAGGGTTAAAGCAGGAGCCTGGGATGAACATACACACACTACTATATGTAAAATAGATAACCAACAAGGAACTACTGTTTAGCACAGGGAACTCTACTCCAGTAAAATTAAAAAAAAAAAAAAAATATATATATATATATATATATTAAAAAAGAGTAAGAAAGTATGCTTGTATCAAGAAGAGTGCAACAAAGAACTCCAGCAGCACCAAAGTCCTTATCTGAAACTCTTGGCACTACAATTATTTAGGGATTTATACTTTTTAATATTTAAGAAAGTTAGTAATAATGCATATAACAAATTACACAAACCTTCAGTGGGATCAGAGCCAGCACCCTATCCTCAAACATGTTTATATTTCTGCCATGAAATATACACATTCACAGTGAGTATGAGAAATAAAGATCATAATGAGAGTCAATTCCATTAGGCCAAATTTCACCATGAAATCAGTTATTTAAAAAAAAAAATCTTTGGATTTTCAAAGTTATTTGGATTTCCTAGTTACAAAAAATAAAAGGTTTGTGATCCTAAATCTAGTTTGCCTCATTTTAAGTAAGTGTTAACAGTAGCTGATTAAAACTTTGTGGTTCCCTTACCACCTCTGTAGTAATTCAATGTTTTGAAGAAATCCAACTTTTAGAAACATAAGTTGACATCAGACATACTCTATGTTTTATAATTTGACTTTTTCCCTAGAAAATTACATCAGTTGATTTTTTTGCCCTACTGGATAGAATGATCAAAATCACAAATATACTGGTCACAACTATAAATGAACATCTGTTCACAGCGTGATAGGCTACAGTGTTCTCTTGAGTCTTCTGAACTCACAACTGAGGGCAGTGGTTATCTGTCCTGAAGAGGGCATTATCAAACAAACCTTGTTACCTACCTGGAGTGCCCTCTGATGTTTTTATCCCCATTCTACAGCAGTACTGAGCAATCCCATAGTCCGCAATCTTGGCGATGATGGCAGCATTGGGATATAAGGTGAAAAGCAACACATTGTGGGGCTTCAAGTCACGGTATATAATCATGGCCGAATGGAGGTATCTGCCATAAAATGCACAGGAAATTTTATTAAAATGTGCTTATATTATATTTTGGCATTATTTTTTTAAATATACATATTCACTAGGAAAAGCATCAAAATTCTGTGCTAAGTTTTACCTTCAAAGTTAAAAGATACTGTAAAAGGAAATCAAAATATGTAAGCCCAGTTTTACAAAGTTTATGTATTTAAAACAAACTAAAAGACATGTTAAATTCTGATAAGTGATTTAAACTTTAAGCAGAACATGTATTTTTTTGAGACTTCTTTTCTGTATACTTTAATAATCACTAAAAGGAATTCTGAATTCCCTCAATATCATGTAAATATTTTAATTGGTTTAAAATGAAAATACATTAAACAAGAATTGACAGTATTTTGTTATAACTCTCATTTATTTAATAATTTTAGAAGTTATTTATAGCCTTTAAAATTCTCTCTCCTTTGATATTTTTTCTGAATAAAATATTTCCTAATTTTTTGGAAAATGTTTCCTACTTTTTCAATAGTTAACAAATTAAAATAAAAGACTTTTTTAGCTATTGTACTATATCATTTGAAGATGCAATCTACTTTAAACCTAGATCTACTATGAATTATCAAAGAACAATTTGAATTGAGAACTGGAGTGAATAAACCACTGTCTTAGGAAAGGTGATGTGGGGAATTTTAAAGTCTTTCCTTTTAGAAATTGATCCATTCAACCATTCAGATTTTCCCCCAGCTCTTTTCACCCTACCCCATGACATCAAATTTGCCATAGTTCTGCACATGATCTCACAACTATATTATGTCCTACCTTGAAATTACAATTTTTCACAGAACTGCAAGGCTGTATATTGTCACCTTGCTTATTTCACTTATATACAGAGTATATTATGTGAAATGCCAGGCTGGATGAAGCACAAGCTGGAATCAAGATTGCTGGGAGAAATATCAATAACCTCAGATACACAGATGACACCACCCTTATGGCAGAAAGTGAAAAAGACCTAAAGAACCTCTTGATGAAAGTGAAAGAGTAGAGTGAAAAAGTGGGCTTAAAACTCAACATTCAGAAAACTAAGATCATGGCATCCGGTCCCATCACTTCATGGCAAATAGATGGGGAAACAATGACAGACTATTTTCTTGGGCTCCAAAATCACTGCAGATGGTGACTGCAGCCATGAAATTAAAAGACGCTTGCTCCTTAGAAGAAAAGCTATGACTAATCTAGACTGAATATAAAAAGCAGAGACATTACTTTACCAACAAAGGTCTGTCTAGTCAAAGCTATGGTTTTTACAGTAGTCATGTATGGATGTGAGAGTTGAACTATTTAAGAAAGCTGAGCAGTGAAGAATTGATGCTTTTGAACTGTGGTGTTGTAGAAGACTCTTGAGAGTCCCTTGGACTGTGAGGAGATCCAACCAGTTCATCCTAAAGGAAATCAGTATTGAATTGGAAGAACTGATGCTGAAATTGAAACTCCAACACTTTGGCCAACTGATGCAAAGACTAACATTGGAAAAGACCCTGATGCTGGGAAAGATTGAAGGCAGGAGAAAAAGGGGATGGCAAAGATGAGATGGTTGGATGGCATCATAAACTCACACGGACATGAGTTTGAGCAAGCTCCAGGAGTTGGTGATGGACAGGGAAGCCTGGCATGCTGCAGTACATGGAGTCACAAAGAGTAGGACACAACTGAGTGACTGAACTGAACTGAAATTACATTTTTTTTCACAGAACTTAAGAGAGATAAATTTAAATCCTTTGTTTGTGGCTTTTGGTATAGGCTCACCAGAGGAGCCTGGTGGGCTGCAGTCCATGGGGTCGTGAAGAGTCAGACACGACTGAGTGACTTCCCTTTCACTTTTCCCTTTCATGCATTGGAGAAGGAAATGGCAATCCACTCTAGTGTTCTTGCCTGGAGAATCCCAGGGATGGTGGAGCCTGGTGGGCTGCCGTCTATGGGGTCGTACAGAGTTGGACATGACTGAAGCAACTTAGCAGCAGCAGCAGCACCTTATATTAATAAATATTTGCTCAATTACTGAGTACTAATCACTGCTAGAGGGATTAGGAGCAGAGAGGTGAAATATCCTGAACTTTCCATTGATTGATGACCTAGAATGTATGTATCATTTAACTTCATCAATAAAAGATTCCTTCTCTTCCAGGATGTAGTTAGAACATTTGACATTAGGCCTATTCCTTTCAGTAGACATATTTTTGGCTGAAAGTAAGAAAGATATACTAATGAAGCTGACCTTAACAATAAGTAATAGGCTTAAAAGAAAAATTTACTGAGGGCTTACTGAAAGGCCATTAGCTACTCTTATCCTGTTGAAGAGAAAAGCTGGGAGATTAAGAAGAAAAAAGTTAAAGCCAAGTCATACATTATTGAATAGCATCCAAATCCTTCCTATTGCATGCCTCTTTCAGAATATTTAAAGACTACAGGCTCTCTCAAAACACTTTCCAAAGGTTAAAAAAATTAAACTTAATTTTAAATAATGTCAGTGGGAAGGAAAGATTATCTGGATTAGTTAAAATGTTCAATTACAGAATTTAATCTTAAAAGCACAGTTTTAATAGCTTAAATAGCAGAATAGCTTTAAAAACATAATAAGTACAGATGTTGCCTTAGTAAGAATAATTCAGCCATAATTTATAATATTATATGACAATGATCATTTTCAAATATTTTATTAAAGCAAACTGGCTAAACTCAATTTAGTTATTTTTAAATTGTGATTGTTATCAATGTTGCAAAGAAACTTCTTTGAAACTTACAGTAAACCTTATCTCACCCTAAAGAGAATTATTCTAAGAACAGAATATCTTCATTCATTTAACAAATATACATTGGGCACCTATGAGGGACAGCCCCTGGGGATATAAAGTCATCCTCATCTCCTTGATCTTTAGGGCCACAATCGAGAGGGAGACATGGGTATTCTAACAAGACTGCAAAAATATACTTCCCTAGCATTTGGTACTACTTCCCTAGTAGTTCCAAAGCAGACTCTCCCACTAGACTATAAGTTTTCAACCTTGATAAGAGCAATATAATCTCTATCTTTCTTTTCCCTTTTCAGCAGCCAGTGCAAAGTCCTGCGTGGAGCAGAGTCAAGAAACATGTTTTAGCCAGGTCAGCTCTTCATGGTGTAATCAGTCATCACGGTGAAGACAGTATGTGAGCAAATTCTAGAGGAATATGAGTTTTCTAGGCGGACGATTTTTTTGACAAGACAGGAATGACAAATGCAAGAATAGACACGGATGCCAATGAGAAGTCAAGTTCTTCAGCATGGTTGGAATGTGGGCAATGGAATGAAAGGAGTCTGGAGAGGCAGGCAAGAGGCATGCATAAAGAGTTCTGAGGCTATGACAGGAATTTAGATGTTTTCTCCAGATAACTTGAAATGTGAAGGAGATTCAAGAATACTTAAATTTTTATTTTGAATGATATATCAGAAATATTCTGATAATTACCTATAAATATCAGACCAAGACAGCAGTAGTGGTATAAAAATAAATTAATCAAGGTTAAAAATAAATTAACCTACTGGACAAAGGAGTACTTACTTTTGTGGGGGAGGGAGTGGTCTAGATGTGACACAAAGACCTTTGTTTGTAAATGGGATACAAAATAAAAAACAGATTCATAGTGAAACAAGAGAAAATAAATTCAATTTTGAAAATATTGAAACACAAACTTATAGGAAATATAGGTTACTATATCTTCAAAGGTTTAGTTCAATTCAGTTCAGTCACTCAGTCATGTCCCACTCTTTACGAGTCCATGGACAGCAGCATGCCAGGCCTCTCAGTGTATCACCAACCCCCACAGCTTACTCAAACTCATGTCCATTGAGTTGGTGATGCTATCCAACCATCTATACTCTGTTGTTCCCTTCTCCTCCCACCTTCAATCTTTCCCAGCATCAGGGTCTTTTCAAATGAGTTAGCTCTTTGCATAAGGTGGCCAAAGAATTGGAGTTTCAGCTTCAACATCAGTCCTTCCAATGAATATTCAGGACCAATTTCCTTTAGGATGGACTGGATGGATCTTCTTGAAGTCCAAGGGACTCTCAAGAGTCCTCTCCAACACCACAGTTCAAAAGCATCAATTCTTCAGCACTCAGCTTTCTTTATAGTTCAACTCTCAAATTCATACATGACTACTGGAAAAACCATAGTGAAGTCGCGCAGTCATGTCTGACTCTTTGCAGCCCCATGGACTGTAGCCTGCCAAGCTCCTCTGTCCATGGGATTTTCCAGGCAATAGTACTGGAGTGGATTGCCATTTCCTTCTCCAGGGGATCTTCCCGACCCAGGGATTGAACCTGGGTCTCCCACATTGTAGACAGACGCTTTACTGTCTGAGCCACCAGGGAAGCCCTTAACTAAACAGACTTTTGTTGGAAAAGTAATGTCTCTGCTTTTTCATATGCTGTCTAGGTTTGTCATCAGGCAAAAAGATAAGACACTGAAAGATGAACTCCCCAGGGTCAGTAAATGCCCAATATGCTACTGGAGATCAGTGGAAAAACAACACTAGAAAGAATGAAGGGATGGAGCCAAAGCAAGAACATCATCCAGTTGTGGATGTGACTGGTGATGGAAGTAAAGTCTGATGAGTAAAGAGCAATATTTAATAGGAACCGGGGATGTTAGGTCCATGAATCAAGGCAAATTGGAAGTGGTCAGACAGGAGATGGCATGAGTGACCATCAATATTTTAGGAATCAGCAAACTAAAATGGACTGGAATGGGTGAATTTAACTCAGATGACCATTATATCTGTTACTGTGGGCAAGAATCCTTTAGAAGAAATGGAGTGGCCATCATAGTCTACAAAAGAGTCCAAAATGCAGTACTTGGATGCAATCTCAAAAATGACAGAATGATCTCTGTTCATTTCCAAGGCAAACCGTTGAATATCACGGTAATCCTAGTCTATGCCCTGACCAGTAAGGGTAAAGAAGCTGAATTTGAACGGTTCTATGAAGACCCACAAGACCTTCTAGAACTAACACCCAAAAAAGATGTCCTTTCCATTATAGAGGACTGGAATGCAAAAGTAGGAAGTCAAGAAACACCTGGGGTAACAGGCAAATTTGACCTTGGAGTACAGAATGAGGCAGGGCAAAGGCTAGCACAGTTTTGCCAAGAGAATGCACTGGTCATAGCAAACACCCTGTTCCAACAACACAAGAGAAGACTCTATACATCATCACCAGATGGTCAACACTGAAATCAGATTGATTATAGTTTCAGCCAAAGATGGAGAAGCTCTATACGGTCAGCAAAAACAAGACCAGGGGCTGACTGTGGCTCAGATCATGAACTCCTTATTGCTAAATTTAGACTTAAATTGAAGAAAGTAGCGAAAACCACTAGACCATTCAGGTATGACCTAAATCAAATCCTTAACGATTATACAGTGGAAGTGATGGGACTAGATCACATAGACAGAGTGCCTATGGATGGAGGTTCATGACACTGTACAGGAGGCAGTGATCAAGACCATCCCCAAGAAAAAGAAATACAAAAAAGCAAAATGGCTGTCTGAGGAGCCCTTAAAAATAGCTGTGAAAAGAGAAGCAAAAAGCAAATGAGAAAAGGAAAGATATATCCATTTGAATGCAGAGTTCCAAACAGAGAAAGGAGAGGTAAGAAAGCCTTCCTTAGTGATTAGTGCAAAGAAATAGAGGAAAACAATAGAATGGGAAAGACTAAAGATCTCTTCAAGAAAATAGATATACCAAGGGAACATTTCATGCAAAGACAGGCTCAATAAAGGACAGAAATGGTATGGCCTAACAGAAGCAGAAGATATTAAGAAGAGATGGCAAGAATACACAGAACCGTACCAAAAAGATCTTCATGACTCATATAATCAAGATGGCTTGATCACTCACCTAGAACCATCCTGGAATGTGAAGTCATGTGGGCCTTAGGAAGCATCACTACAAACAAAGCTAGTGAAGGTGATGGAATTCCAGTTGAGCTATTTCAAATCCTAAAAGATGATGCTGTGAAAGTGCTGCACTCAATATCTTCAAAGGTAGTTGAGGATTATAATAAAAAGCTCAAAGCAGCAGACAATTTAGAGATACAAGTTAATAGCTGAATACAGAATATGTAAAAGATATGCACAAAATAGAATATATAACAAGAAGAAAGTTCTTGGATGTCACTCTAAACAGCTCCATCATTTAAGGGGCTGAAAAATCATGTGACTTTATTGCCTCTTTCTATCTCTGTAGTTATGATTCTATGCTAAAATATATTTGGGAAGACAACCCCTAATGCTGAGTTTTTTAAATACACTTAATGCTGGTAAAAGATTGTTAGCTATCAAAATCTATTAGCCTTTTATGGCACAGAACCCAGAAGGTACCTTGGCATTATGCTGAAAACAAATCAGGCAAATGATAGGAAAATATGCTGAGATCATTTATTTTATCAGAAACTGCTGGACTTGTTATTTTAAGTAAGGTCTCTAAGAACCAGAGATCAAACTGCCAACATCCACTGGCTCATCGGAAAAGCAAGAGAGTTTCAGAAAATCGTCTACTTTTGCTTTATTGACTACACCAAACCGTTTGACTGTGTGGATCACAACAAACTGGAAAGTTCTTCAAGAGACGGGAATACCAGACAACCTAACCTGCCTCTGAGAAATCTGGATGCAGGTCAAGAAGCAGCATTTAGAATTGGACATGGAAAAACAGACTGCTTCCAAATCGGAAAAGAAGTACCTCAACCCTGTATATTGTCACCATGCTTATTTAATTTCTATGCAGAGTACATTATAAGATGAAGCACAAGCTGGAATCAAGAATGCTGGAGGAAATATCAACAACCTCAGATATGCAGATAACACCACACTTATGGCAGAAAGTGAAGAAATAAAGAGCCTCTTGATGAAAGTTAAAGAGTAGAGTGAAAAAGTTGGCTTAAAACTCAACATTCAGACAACTAAAATCATAGCATCCAGTCCCATCACTTCATGGAAGATAGAAGGGGAAACAATGGAAAAGGTGAGCAACTTTATTTCTTTTGGGCTCCAAAATCACTGCAGATGGTGACTGCAGCCATGAAATTAAAAGATGCTTGCTCCTTAGAAGAAAAGCTATGACCAACATAAACAGCATATAAAAAGCAGAGACATTAGTTTGCCAACAAAGGTCCATCTAGTCAAAGCTATGGTTTTTCCAGTAGTTGTGTATGGTTGTGAGAGTTGGACTATTTAACCAAGCTGAGCAGTGAAGAATGGATGCTTTTGAACTGTGGTATTGGAGAAGACTCTTAAGAGTTCCTTGAACTGCAAGAGATCCAACTAGTCAATAAAAGAAATCGGTCCTGAATATTCATTGGAAGGACTGATGCTGAAGCTGAAACTCCAATACTTTGGCCACCTGATGCGAAGAACTAACTTATAGGAAAAGACCTTGATGCTAGGAAAGTTTGAAGGCAAGAGGAGAAGGGGACAACACTGGATGACATGGTTGGATGGCATCACCAATGTGATGGGCATGAGTCTGAGGGCTCTGGGAGTTGGTGATGGAAAGGGAAGCGTGGTGTGCTGCAGTCCATGAGGTTGCAAACAGTCAGACAAGACTGAGTGAATGAACTGAGCTGAAGAATCAAGTAAAGTTATATAAAAGATGAGATCTTTCAAACAGTGATGAATTTTAAAAAAAAATCAATTATTCATTTCACAAATAAGTACTCTGGGAATCATGCAGACGATTTAGAAAAAAAAAAAAACAGGACCTGGAGTAAGTTAAATTAAGGAAAATGACCAATACAGGTTTTGAAATAGATAAGACATGGTTGCACTTTTCCTAGATTAATTTAGTACAAGGTTCTCCCTGGTGTTCAAAAGTAGATACAGCAACCCAGATCAAAATGTGCTTTTATGTTTGGAGGGCTTCCCTAGTGGCTCAAAGGGTAAAGAATCTGCCTGCAATGTGGGATACCAGGGTTTAATCCTCAGGTTGGGAAAATCTCCTGTAAAAGGAAATGGCAAACCACTTTAGAATTTCTGCCTGGAGAATCCCAAGGACAGAGGAGCCTGTCGAGTCACAGTCCATGGGGTTGCAAGGAATCAGACACAACTGAGCTACAAACACATTTTTGGTAGCTCTAACAGTAAAGAATTTTCCTGCAGTGTGGGAGACCCAGGATTGATCACTGGGTTGGGAAGATCCCCTCCATAAAGAGATGGCTAGCCACTCCAGTAGTCTTGCCTGGAGAACTCCATGGACAGAGGCGTCCGGCAGGCTACAGTCCTTGGGGTCACAAAGAGTAGGACACAACTGAGTGACTTTCACTTATCTTATAATAATTTGTTTTTCAATAGCTTATGGACTTTTTCAGGAAAGGAAATCTACTTATTTTATTCTATTATATTCCTTATACAGTATTAATAGTTAAATCCCATATATCAGCAGTTTATTTGTGAGCAATGTTTGTTTTCCTTACCATCCATTCCATTTAAGTTTTCTGGATACTGCTCAAAAGGAACAGACACTATTTAAGAAGCGAAGGAAGAGAAGGAAATTTGCATCCACTTTGCCGCTTCTACGCTCCAGGCAGTCTTCCTTCCTCCCTCTTTCCTCCCTCTCTCCTCAGTGCCAACACGTATACTGAGGATATGGTATTCCTGGTGCTACAGTACAACTATGAACAACCTGAAAAGTCCTTGTGTCATGGACGTAGATTGTGGTGGCAAAGATAGACCATAAACAAACTTTTTAAAGGAAAATATAAAGAATACTAGGCAGTGATAATTGCTACAGGTGCCCGAGAGACATGAGGTCGTCAGGGACTTCCATTCTGAGGAATCTGAGTGAAGTAAGTGAGTCAAGAGGCTTTCTGCAGGTTAGACATTTCTGGCTGAGAGAAGAGGGGGTGCAGAGCCCCTGGTATATTCCAGAAACATCAGGAGGGGTGTGGCTAAGCACAGTGACCAGAGAGTGTGGTGGGAGAGGTTTGATAACAGGAGAAAGATGTGATCCAGCTTCCATATTAGAACAATCACTCTGGCAGCCATGAGAAGGATGACTCCAAGCTGACTGGAGTTGGGAAGGGGTAGAAAAGCGGGGAATCAAGACTTTAATTTGGGATGTCTTCAATTATTACAGACATACTCGGGACACTATACGTTAAGTATTAGACACAGTGTAGAGACTCCAAAAAACAGAGAATTAGAGAAATAAAATCAAAGGAAAGTAAGTATAAGCAGTGATTTATTCCAGTCTCTATCTCCAAAGGCCATGGCCTTTTCTCTCTGCTGTGCTGCCTCTCCAAGGCTCTGTCTGGATACCATCCAGCTGCAGGGCTGGTGTACCTTGGAGACACACTGTGGTCTTTCAGAACAACTCGACTTAAATAACTCATCCCTTTCAGAAATCTGACCTCATCTCTCCTCATCAGAATTATCCATGATAACTGAAACTTTCCGTGATACTTTGAAGCCTCACCCACATGTTTTTAGGGGAGGGAGGTCAATGCATGGTTAAGATCATGGGCTCTGGGGCAGGACTTCTGGATTCAAATTGTACTTCTATTAGCTATGAGGTGTGCAAGCTTTTCTAACTCTTATTTTATGAAATTACAAAATCTGAACAGGGAAATGGTAGTTTTACACGCAAATAGCTTGTGCAATATTACCAGGACACATTGTTACAGGGAAGCGCTGTCTTCAAAGTCTGAGAGCAAGTTTGGGCTCATATTATTATGCACTGAATAGAAAACAGCATGACCTAATCAATTACCTCAAGCCATCGGCCACATGTAGCACGATTCTGTGCTGCAGCGTTCTGGTAAGACTGGTTTTGTCTTGCTGGAGCAGGCGGTCCAGGGAACCCTTGGAGGCTAATTCCATCACCAACATTCGAGGACGAATCCCAGCTGCCAGCAAAGATATTAAGCTGGGATGGTGGAGGTGGCAGAGCACCACCAGCTCCTGCAAAGTCAAAAATCATTTAAGAGTAAATAGACCATCAGTTCTTACCCAAATGCCTCCTCCCATAAGTCCATCAACACTTGGAGAACAGTTTTCCCTGAGTGACTGGATTACAGCAAACTTTCCATTTCTTCTTTGAGCTTATTTATATTTTCCACGTTTTCAGAATTAAACCACTGGTTTTGCAACTACACTGTGAATTAAACATTTAAGTTCTCCTTTTCTGTTTTCTTTGCTTTATCAGAACATTTAATGCTGGGACAATACATACACGGTGGCAACATTAATAGTTCACATCAGTCTTACGTACTGAATCTTCCTTAGCCACAGATTCCTGAGCAGCCACTGCTGATCAACTGCACTTGGCGTCTGAGGAACAGCCTGCCTATTATCTCTGGTTTGATGACTAGAAAGGTTTACAGCGAAGAGTATCTAAGTCTACAGAAATATCTGACATTGCCCCCCACCAAAAAACTCTCTATTGACCTCCTGTTACTTTTAGATTGAGATCCCATGCACTTACACAGCCTTCATGGCCTGACCTGATCTCTCAAACCTCATCTCCTCTCTCTCTCCTTGTTCACCATCTTTCCGTAACACCTATGTTATTAAATCCCCAAAAGCCCAATCCCAGCATACACTCAGCTTCTTCTTCCTTCCAGCCACAGGGTATTTGCCCTTACTGATCCTTCTGCCTAGAAATCTGTTCAACCTTCACATAGCTAAAGTTTTCTTGCCATTCAGACCTTGGCTTAAAACTCTTACTTCCTCAGAGTGATCAGCCCTGGTATCCCCAGCTGAAATAATCTCTCTCTAATCCAAGAAGTTAGCTGGAACAGAAAGGTCTCTATCCTGATTCTAGGCCATATCACATGAGACTTTATAATCTCTTTCATGATATGGTTGTTTTTGAATTCTATACGCATATTATTCTGTATAATTCACTCTTATGGTATTAAATTAATTCATGTTTTAAATCATGATTTTAGCAGCAGCTCTGCTTCTTAACAGCTGGCTTCAAAAATGGGGAGTATCAGTGCCAACTGCATTTATCAGGAAACTGAAGTATGAAGAATTCTGTAAGCTGAAGAATAAAGGCTCAGCGCCCTAAGAGGAGATTTTTAAGCACACAGGCTTCAAACTGCAATCATACTTCCAGAGCAGATAAAAATCTTTTTTTTTTCTTCTATGTCTGATTAGCTCAGTTGGCTAAAATTGATGAGAACAAGTCAAATTAGCTCTGTTTTCTTTCATAGGCACAGACAGAAGCCTAATCCAAATTTCCTATTCTAGAGAAACAGCTCACTGATTGCAGACGGCAAGAAGCAAAAGACTGTAACAGATCAGCCCTGATTCATAACCACAGGTAGAATGACCCTCAAAATGTAGCACTGAACGCTGAAGTGTTTTTCTCTTTTTTTTTTAAGGAACACATTACATATGCCCTTTCTATTTCTATTATTTCCTTGGTTCATCTAGCTGCATGTATACTAATCAGTCCAACATGCTTTTCTAGTGTTCTGATTTCCAACAAGGTTTCCTGAGCACGTTACATAAAATTTGAAACATGTTGAAGACTAATGATCAAGACTGAAAAATCAATTTATACAACAAACTGCCTACAGACAGAAAAGAGATTGTGCCCAGATTTGGTTCACTGACTTACAAAACATTATATACAAAATGTTTATTAGTTTATTCCTAAAGCTACTGTGTAACTTTTGGTACTAATAATTAAAACTACTCCAGGACATTTTACACAGACATGAAATTTTTTCATTATTCAGAGTAACTAATATATTGCAACTGTATTTCTGTTTACATTAGTTATTTAGATTCATATATAGGCACAATTTTTTTTTAATAACTCAAGAAAAATAAGAATGAATAGACTGAAAAATACAGTTGAGTTCTGGTGTAAGATTGCAGAATCCACACTGGATTTTATCTATCTTCACTGTGTCTCTCTCACTCATCCCTATTGTTAGGAAAGACTCAGAAAAAAAGCAATAAATCCCCACCAGTATTCAAAACAAGAAAGGGCAATGGAGTGACTACTCTTGGTTATGCATTCAATCAACTTTCATTCTTCCTAAGAGTATCCTGGACTTTTACTATAGTACCCAACCCTCACCTAAACAGCTGATGAACTTTAAGGGGAACTGATTCCAATCAGTTTAAGGGGAACTGATTCCAGTCAGTCCAAAGAGTTGGACACGACTGAGTGACTGAACTGAACTGACTCCAATCCCAGCTTCAGGGAAAAAGGGGAATATTTTTAAAAATACCCTGCTCATTACCACAGAGATTGGTTCAACAACACAGGCCTATGCCAGTCAGCAACAGCACTGTCCTGAATATTGGTACTTGCTGAAAAAAGAACATGTGACTTAACTGAGTTCAGGAGACGTTTTCAAATGGACTACTGTTATATGGATTTTGGTTCCTTTGAATTGCAAAAATGCAAAAGAGGTGCCCTCTTCTCTTTTGGACTTGTGAAGCCTGGAACAAGAATTCTCAGAATACTGTCTTTTGTTTGCTTTTCAACAAGAGAAACAAACAAACCTATTTCACTCCATAAGGAAAGGACAAAAGTGGGATTTTATAAGGAAACTCAACTTTGAAAACAGGGTCAATACAAGCATGTGCCAAACAAGGGTTCCAGAAGATTAACAATGTATTATTTAATGTAATAATATTGTTGCATTTCTTACTTGTCTTAACAGCCTAAGTGATGTATGTTTATTAAAAATCTTCACAGCCACTTCTTCTCCTTGGTAGGCTGCTCGATAAACAGATCCAAAACTGCCATCACCTTTCAAAATGAAAGCACAAGGACTTGGGTTAATCTGTGCAAGCAGAAGAACTCAACAAATTGTATCTTTTGTAATTATATTTGTTTTGAAGAGAAAGCTGACCCACGAGTTTCACTACATCAAGTCTTCTTTAATGCTTGCTCTTCCTTCTTCTACTCCAGGAACCAAGATACAACTAAAGATTTTGTCTCTAGTCTTTCTGTCTTCCTTTTACATACTTCCTACTCAATTACCTCATGCATTCCCTAACTTCATCTATCTCTGTATGCGGAGAATTTTCACATTTAAAGCTATAGTCACAGCCACCACCTGAACTCTACCCTGTATTTACAGCTCTGTGTTGGAGATAAGCACTGGCGTGCTCTTCTGAATCTCAACTGCATTCCATCAAAAGTCCTATTCATCATCTTTTCTCCAAAATAGTTTTTATCCTACCTTTCATATATCTGATAAAAACAAAATAAAGCTCTTTTTGTGGTCATTCTGGAGTCAAAAACCAAAAAATTATCTCATGCCTCATAAGATAGTGTGCCTCATGATAGCCCCACAGCTGACAAGCTCTACTGTGCTGCCTCTCTTACGCCCAAGCCTCCCTTTCCATTTCCACTACAATTGCACCCTCTTGGTACCTTCATGCTTTCTGCCTACACGTGGGGGCCTCATGACTTCATTACCCCTAACTCATTCTCTCTCTCCTGAAAAATTAGCTCTGTAATTACATTTTGATTATGTCATTCTCTTGCTCAAAAACAAATCATTCTACATTGTCTACCAAATGAAATCCAAAATCAAGTTCATATTCAAATTGCAGCCCCAAGTTCCCTTTGTGGTTCTCCTCCTGGTTCTACTTCTTTCTATTCTCACTCTCTAGACTCTGGGCCAGTAGTTCTCCTGGATTTGGCTTCACAGTACATCTGAAGAGCTTTCTGAACATAGGAAAGTCTGAATCTATCCTCAAAGATTCTTACCTAATCAATCCCAGGAGGTACCATTCATCAAGAATTTTTTTGTTTTAACTCTGCTGGTAACAGCATAAAACCCAGGGTTGAGAACAACCAATCTAGCAAGCTGGAATAGTCAAAATTTCTTAATCATGCTTTCTATCTTCAGACCTCCATCTCCGTATTATGCCATAATTTACAGAGCTCTTGTTTCTCCCTCAGCTCAACCAGTACCTCTCTGATTGTAAAATGTTTTTAGAACAATTTTTCTGGTTTGTTTAGGTCAGAGGTTCTCAATCAGGGTGATGCAGCTCCTGACCTCCAACCACCACCCTTGACAGTGTTTGCAGACATTTTTGGTTGTCACAACTGGGATGGGGTGAGATGATACTACTGACATCCAGTGGGTAGAGACCAAGGATACTGCTAAATACCAGGCAATGTGTAGGACACTCCCCTCAACAAAGAACTATCTAGTTCCAAATAGCAAAAGTGCAGAGGTTAAGAAACTCTGATCTAGATTGAAATGGAGTCAGAGTATAAGGACTCATAAACATTCTCCTAACTGCGTGAAGTGTGTGTGAAGTGAAAGTCACTCAGTCATGTCCGACTCTTTGCGACCCCATGGACTGTAGCCCACCAGGCTCCTCTGTCCATGGAATTCTCCAGGCAAGAATACTGGAGTGAGGAGCCATTCCTTTCTCCAAGGGATCTTCCAAACCCAGGGATCGAACTCAAGTCTCCCGCATTAAAGGCAGATTCTTTACTGTCTGAACCACTGGGGCCCCACCTATCTGCTAAATAAAAGCATATAAAACATAGTGCTTTTGAAGGTAGTCAAAAGGTACAAACTTCCAGTTATAAGGTAAATAAGTACTAGGTATGTAATGTACAATATGATTAGTATAGTTAACAGTGCTATATAATATATATGGAAGTTGTTAAGAGAGTAAATCCTAAGAGTTCTCATCAGAACAAAATTTTTTTATTTTTATTTTTTATATATTAATATATGCAAGGAGAGATGTTAATAAAGTTACTGTGGTAATCATTTCACCATATATATAAGTGAAGTTATTACACTGTACACCTTAAACTTATACAGTGCTATATGTCAATTCACCTCAATAAAATTGGGAAAAAACACAGGTGTTTCAAAAAATGAACTTTTTGAACACTTCTACATAACCTTGCTCAAAATGTGTCCATTAATCCAACACACATCTTTTAGTGCAATAAGAGATATATTTGGGAGAACTGTATGTGATGGCTTGAAACTCTTTCAGAGAAAGAAAATAGTATGCCTGGTACTTGCCTGTATCTTTCAAATCACAAGTCAAGTTTGGTGTTGGTTAAGACCTAAGATTCAGCATTTTGCATTAACCTACTAGTAATAATATATTCACTTCTAGAGTTCTAAGGTATTTAAAATCATCCTAAATTTCCCAATCAATGTGAAAAATAAAGGTACAAAGGAGTTTATTTACTCCTACATGTCATATCTTAAATTTTAGACTTGGTTTATTAATAATATTAATATTCTGGCATATATTTTAATCATCCTCTCTGTGAAAGTTTAATTAAAATTAAATGTAAATATTCATAATAGCAACAAATACTCCATAAAGTAAAGTCAGAATTGTCTTTAAATACTTTACATTAAATAAATTCAATACTCTTCTCAGCTCCCAAGGACTCTTGGGAATGTTTAGAACTTGAGTACATTACCAATCTAATATTTTTGAATTTTTAAACCCAAACTGGTTTTTGTGACTATTCTAATGAAAACTTATGATTATTATATGAGTAACGTAACTGCCACTATCACTACATAGAGGTGTTCCTCCTTTATTTATTCTTTTTGCAACTGGAAAATGGCTGAATTACTCCTCTGAAAGCTTCCTAACTGCCTTCCCTATCACTGACAATCGAACAATTAAAACAAATGCAAGGATGTGTTTCATAAATACCTGTGCTTCCACAGAGGTGGAAACCTAGCGTACAAACGTGTGTGAGCAAAGCAAATTCCAGATTTGTAACATGTTACTTTAAAATATATTATCCCAAAAGAAAAAATTACAAAAATATATGAAGACACTAAAACTATGACAATTTAATTATATGTGAATATTTGCTAGATTAAAATAAAAACCGTACCCTAATTTTTATTCTCAAACCAACAAAAACAGTTACCTAAGAGAAACTCTGGAGCTTGTTCAAATTCCAATTCATCATTATTCAACATAATATTTCTAGGCAGATCGGCCAAAATCAAATCAGGAGCAATCTGAGATATTGGAATAGTGAGCCTTGGTTGATCTGGATTTACTAGGAGGTCTCCTGAGAAGTACATAAAACATTTTTTTAAAAGATTGTATATAAATTTGTCCTTTTGATTTACAGAAATAATCACATATTGTCTATGCTTTCTAATCATTCTTAGGTTCACTTTCCAATCTTATTTTTCTCTAGAAAATTTGAGAATGTTTTAAAAGTTGACTTACTCTCTATTTGGAAGTTTAAAAACTCATTCCTAAGTTCACTCACTAGAAAGTAGAACTCAGAACTGCCTAGGCTATTGATATATGACTAGGAAATTATATATTCTTTACTTTCACAACATTCATGGAACACAGCATATGGCTGACATTACTAAGTTGCTTCCATGCATCTTCTCTTTTAATCTTCATAACAATTGTATGGCATAGTTTTGGTTAGTAATCTCACTTTACAGATGACATAACATTGCCCAGTAGCCAGTATTCAAACTCTCACATCAATGTTTTTTCTGAATCTAGAGTATAAGATCTTACTGGCAATAAATATATTTTTCTGAACTGTTAACTATAATTGAATGCAGCATCCTCTAACTTATCCCTTGTAAATAAGAGCAATCAATTTTTACATTTATTTCAAAACTCGCTTCGCAAATATTGAAAGGATCACTTAAAAACATTTGTAAGTTGTGTCAACACATACGTACCTTCTTCTGCTTTCTTCATCAAGTTGTCAAGCAATATTTTTTGATGCTCTTCACCATCATTAAAACTATATAATGCCCATTTCTTCAGCAGAGTTTCTCCTTCACCACAAATATCAATCTCCAATAATCCAGGAAACCACTCTTCCATGAGAGAATCAATGTGGTCCACAACTTGGCCCAAAGAATACAGCCTACGGAATCCAAAGAAAACTTGATTAACATCCTAGCTGAACCTTATCCTGTCACAAACTGAAAAGAAGAACTATAGAGACTTTTTAAAAGTTTAGATTTCTTTAGGTACAATTCAGTTTTGAATTAATTTCCTTACCTTTTCTACAAGAGGGAACTGTAATTTTTAAGAAACTCTCTGCGTGATGATCTAAAACTTCAGATCCCACCAAGCAGTAAGCTTCAGGAGACCAGTTCAAGTAAATGCCTTGTCGCCAATACATTCTGTTTGGGCGAAGTGCTCGTTCTGAAAGAAATTTAAATGAACCCAAATATAGCTTTTAATTATTTGTTGTTCCACGTTCTGAAAGAAATTTAAATGAGCCCAAATATAGCTTTTAATTATTTGTTGTTCCATAAACTGTAGGGGAAAAAAAAAAATCACTGCACATATTACAATTGACAGAAACAGAGATGTATTTGTTTTGAAGGAAAGTACTGGAATTGTTAATGATATGTTATCTGTTAAATATAATATTAAATATTTTATCCTCAATTTTGAAATGAAACAAACAAATGCTCACTAGATTACCTAAGACAGATTTCAGATTCATGGTGTCAAGCAGTTTAACACATGTAATAGGTGAAAAAGAGAATCATAAACAGGGTCCTATAACTTTTAAAAAGAGGTAGGTGGTAATGCTAAAACCAACACTTTGATGTGATGTAACTATCTATATGTTGATTAACTGCAAGGAAGATAAGGTTTATTTCAGAATACAGTACCATCTCCATAAAGCTGATTTTAAGCACAAACAGAAAAATTATATTTTTCCCCTTGGAGCATTAAGATCTCTCTTTCTTCCAGGAGGAAGAGCTAGCATTGTAATTTATAATTATAGCATGATAAAGTCTTTATTCTTTTTTGTAAACCCCTCAGGGACCATGCAGCAGAATGAGCTATTGTAGTCCCCACAGAGAATGGTTAGGACCTGTTACTCTATTAAACAAAACTCCCTGACTCGAAGGGGTGGTATTTCTAGTTTTTATTTCTCCACACATGCATGTGTATTTGTGTTTATGTGTAGGGAGATAGGTGTTTTTATGCCAGTAACTCTGTAACAAGTAAAGGGATCCCTTTATAACAAGTAAACGGATCTTTTAAAGATCCCTTTAAAGTAAAGGGATCTTTCATCTTTTAAAATTGCTGCTTCTAGTCTGCTTCTGGAGAAGGAAATGGCACCCCACTCCAGCACTCTTGCCTGGAAAAATCCCATGGACGGAGGACCCTGATAGGCTACAGTCCACGAGATCGCAAAGAGTCAGACACGAGTGAGCAACTTCACTCAGTCTGCTTTGGCTTGCAAAGCAAGATATTCATACACATTGTAAATGTGCCTAAAATAAGTACACATGGACTTTGAGGAATTTTATTCTTAACAAATTTCATGAATTTATCTGTGTATATTTTTATATGGGCCATGCTGAGGTCTTTTGAGCTTATTTCCTGATTTTCAGATGCATTACAAACCAGTAAACTCTAGGAAAATGACATATTAATTTTAATATGCTTTCTAACTATCTTCTCCAAATATTAATTCTTCATTAAATACATACCTCTTCCTGAAAGCATGTAAGGTGAAATTTCAAGCAACCGATTGATTAATCTCGACCAAAAGCCCATTGGAAAATAAGGCATTTCATACAGTCGAATGATAATTTCAGAGTTCTCACAATGGGGAAGCTCTATTACAGGCCTGTGGTCGGACAAACTAAAGGGAAAAGCACACTATCATTATATAGCTTCAGAAAATGCCCAACCATGTTGACCAGAGTGCTTTACTACTTGAAATCAATGAAATGATGATGATAAATATTCTAAGCAATTTTATTTTTTAGTAAAGTTATTTTGCTACATACTCTTCCTACTTCAATATTTAATAATCAATTCAAATCATGCTCAGATAAAGTGATGCATAAAAATTTTTCAGTAATCTTATTTACATTATAAATAAATTATTATAGTTAGTTATGTATAACAAGTAAAGGGATTATATAAACTTCAAAAAATGTATGTCCTAGAATCAAGTGTATATCTGTGTTTAGAATTAGTTACCATCCATCAATCAGTGCAATTTGCACTTTTCAATGTCATTTACTTTATAACATTTCCCAGGTTTTATAAAGCAGTAAGAAAAATTTCTACAACACAGGGCTAGAATTTAGGACTCCTTGTGTTGGCCATATCCTCTGAAAATTCAGTCATAAATTATTTAAAGACTCTGTTGAAAACACCATTTCTCCAGAATCTGCCTAATAACTCCTTTAATATCATATAAGGAACACACATACACACACAGCAACATAAACACACACACTCTAATCTCCACTATTAACCTTTCTTAAATAAACTGAGCATTGTCAAGTCAAATAATCATATATATATATATATATATATATATATAAAATCAGTCATTAGCATCTTTAAAATGTCAAATGTAGTTTTCAGCAAAAAAAAAAATGTTATACTCCAGTACAAAGTTTACACAAGAAGAAAAAAATTAGTACATTCATCATAGACCAAAGTTACTTTCACAACTAAAAGAATATGGTAAATTTCCATAGGGTAATTAAATTTTTAAGTTTTGGCCTACCTGCTTGGAACCAGTAAATATTCTTCTCCAATTGGCAAGGCAATCTGGAATTTTTCTAGGAGTTTAAAGTACTGTGCCATGTAGTTCTTTGGAAATCTCTTTTTCTTTGAAAGAAATTTTTCCACATCTCTGCGTGAAATAATTCCCTTAGGATGTTTTGGAAAGCCTTCCACTTTCACTGTCAAAATCTGAAAGGTTTAAACTTATACATAATCATAGAATTCATTTTCTGGGAAGTTCTGAATTTAAAGAATTTCCTTTGCTCAGTAAAAATGATCAAAACAATTCTAATGTTTTCAAGTACAACACAGGACCTAATTTCTCCACCTAGCAGGCACGTAAGCCTAGCATCTTTCACACACACACTTACACACATAAATTATTAAAATTAGTGAGTGAATCCAGATCAGAAACGAAGGAGATCCCTGATACCAATGAACCACAAGCCTTCCCCAGTTCAATTAATACATCAGTCCATTGTCCCATGCTTATTACAGTCTCATCAATAATATATTCCAGAGGAAATTATCTTCCAGACTGTTATCACCACAGATTTGCAACAGAAATGTTGCTACATTTATACAATTGGAGGTGGGTTTCCATTAGTGGAAAGAGAGGCAGCTTAGTAAATTAAGGGATTTTCAAACAAGAAGGCGATGGCACCCTACTCCAGTACTCTTGCCTGGAAAATCCCATGGACAGAGGAGCCTGGTAGGCTGCAGTCCATGGGGTCGCTAGAGTCGGACACGACTGAGCGACTTCACTTTCACTTTTCACTTTCATGCATTGGAGAAGGAAATGGCAATCCACTCCAGTGTTCTTGCCTGGAGAATCCCAGGGATGGGGAAGCCTAATGGGCTGCCATCTATGGGGTCGTACAGAGTCGGACACGACTGAAGCGACTTAGCAGTAGCAATCACTGAATTTCAGTGGACTCCATGCAATCTGAGTCATAGGTCAGGGATAAGGCTTGAGAATCTGCTTTTTTAACAAGAAATTCTGAAGATTCTACTGTGGAGACCATAATTTGAGCTTTGATTATCATCACAGCAATTATAAATATGAGTTGAGAAGAATTCAGGTTCAAATCCAAACTCTACTGCCAGTTGTATGACTTTGAATTTAATTTCTTTACCCACAGTTTTCTTCTTTGTAAAATGAGAAATAAAAGTAACTGTCTCTTAGACTGCCATGAGAACAAAATAAGATAACATACATAAAACACATAAAATACATATCACTATTTTCAGCAAATAGGAAGCCCTCACATTTTACCAATCCTATTTACATATTCCTATTTATTTTACTTGGATAAACTAATTTTAAAAAGAGATTTGTGCTTAATTTTCTTTAGTAGATCTATAATATTTAAGGGATTCTTACATAGAAACACGGGAAAGGAAATGGCACCGCACTCCAGTACTCTTGCCTGGAAAATCCCATGGATGAGGAGCCTGGTGGGCTGCAGTCCATGGGGTCGCTAAGGGTCAGACACAATTGAGCGACTTCACTTTCACTTTTCACATTCATGCATTGGAGAAGGAAATGGCAACCCACTCCAGTGTTCTTGCCTGGAGAATCCCAGGGATGGGGGAGCTTGGTGGGCTGCCATCTATGGGGTTGCACAGAGTCAGACACGACTGAAGCGACGCAGCAGCAGCAGCAGCAGTTTGGCCTCAGGCCAAAGTACAGGGAGGGAACACAGCCCCACCCTTCAGCAGAAAATTGTTTTAAAGACTTACTGAGCTTGGCATTGCCCAACAAAAGAAGACCTAGTTTTCCCCACAGCCAGTCCCTCCCATCAGGAAGGTTGCACAAGCTTCTTAATCCTCATCCATCAGGGGGCAGACAGAATGAAAATCACAATCACAGGAAACTAACCAAAGTGATCACATGGGCCATAACCTTGCCCAACTCAATGAAACAATGAGCCATGCCGTGTAGGGAGACCCAAGAGACAGAAGGGTCATGGTGGAGAGTTCTGACAAAACATTCACTGGAGAAGGTAATGGCAAACCACTTCACCATTCTTGCCTTGAGAATCCCATTAACAGTACGAAAAGGCAAAAAGATATGACACTGATTGTGAATATTCCAGGTAGGTAGGTGTCCAATATGCTACTGGAGAAAGGCAGAGAAACAGCTCCAGAAGGAATGAAGAGTCTGAGCCAAATCAGAAACAAAGCCCCATTATGAATGAGTCTGGTGGTAAAAGTAAAGCCCGATGCTATAAAGAACAATATTGCACAGGAACCTGGAATGTTAGGTCCATGAATCACTGTAAATTGGAAGTGGTCCAACATCTTAGGAATCAGTGAACTGAAATGGACTGGAATCGGCGAATTTAATTCAGATGACCATTATACCTACTACTGTGGGCAAGAATCCTTTAGAAGAAATGGAGTAACCCTCATAGTAACAAAGGAGTCCAAAATGCCATACTTGGGTACAATCTCAAAAAAAACAGAAGATCTTTGTTTCCAAGGCAAATCATGCAATATCACAGTAATCCAAGTCTATGCCCCAACCACTAATGTAAAAGAAGCTGAAATTGAATGGTTCTGTGAAGACATTCAAGACCTTCTAGAAGTAACACCAAAAGAAGATGTCCTTTTCATCATAGGGGACTGGAATGTAAAAGTAGGAAGTAAAGAAACACCTGAAGTAGCAGGCAAATTTGCCCTTGGAGTACAAAATGAAGCAGGGAAAAGGCTAACAGAGTTTTGCCAAGAGAACTCACTGATCAGAGCAAACACTCTCTTCCAACAACACAAGAGATGACTCTACACATGGACAACACCAGATGGTCAATACTGAAATCAGATTGACTATATTCTTTGCAGCTGAAGATGGAGAAGTGCCATACAGTCAGCAGAAACAAGACCTGGAGCTAACTGTAGCTCAGACCATGAACTCCTAATGGCAAAATTCAGACTTAAATTGAAGAAAGTAGGAGAAACCACTAGGCCATTCAAGTATGACCTAAATCAAACCCCTTATGATTATACAGTGGAAGTGACAGGGAGATTCAAGGGATTAGATCTGATAGAGTGCCTGAAGAACAATGGACTGAGGTTTGTAACGTTGTAGAAGGCAGTGATGAAAACCATCCTCAAGAAAAAGAAATGCAAAAAGGCAAAATGGTTATCTGTGGAGGAATTACAAATAGCTGAGAAAAGAAAAGAAGCAAAAGGCAAAGGAGAAAAAGAAAGATATACCTATTTGAATGACAAGTTCCAAAAGATAGCAAGAGATAAGAAAGCCTTCTTAAGTGATCAATGGAAAGGAATAGAAGAAAACAATAGAATGGGAAAGACTAGATCTCTTCAAGAAAAATAGAGATACCAAGGGAACATTTCATGCAAAGATGGGCACAATAAAGGACAGAAATGGTATGGACCAAACAGAAGCAGAAGTTAAGAAATGGTCTAAAAAATAAACAGAAGAACTAAACAAAAAAGATCTTAATGACCCAGATAACCACACTGGTGGATCACTCACCTAGAGCCAGACATCCTGGAGTGCAAAGTCAAGTGGGCCTTAGGAAGGACCACCATGAACAAAGCTAGTGGAGGTGATGGAATTCCAGCTAAGCTATTTCAAATCCTAAAAGATGATGCTGTGAAAGTGCTGCACTCAGTATGCCAGCCAATTTGGAAAAATCAGCAGTGGCCACAGGACTAAAAAATTGTTTTCATTGCAATCCCAAAGAAAGGCAATGCCAAAGAATGTTCTAACTACCACACAATTACACTCATTTCACAAACAAGCAAAGTGATGCTCAAAATTGTTCAAGCTAGGCTTCAATATCATGTATACCAAGATCTTCCAGATATTCAAGCTGAATTTAGAAATGGCAGAGGAACCAGAAATCAAATGGCCAACATCCCTTGGATCATAGAAAAGGCAAGAAAATTCCAGAAGAACATCTACTTTTGTTTCATTGACTATGCTAAAGTCTTTTAGACAAAGGACAAGATTGTGTGGATCACAACAAACTGTGAAAAATTCTTCAAGAGATGGGAATACTGGACCACCTTACCTGCCTCCTGAGAAACCTGTATGCAGGTAAGAAGCAACAATTAGAACCAGGCATGGAGCAACCCACTGGTTCCAAATTGGGAAAGGAGTACTTCAAGGCTGTATATTGTCACCCTGCTTATTTAACTTATATGCAGAGTACATCATGCAAAATTCCAGGCTGAATAAAGCACAAGCTGGTATCAAGACTGCCAGGAGAAATATCCATATCCTCAGATATGCAGATGACAGCACCATTACGGCAGAAAGTGAAGAAGAGCCTCTTGATAAAGTTGAAAGAAAAGAGTGAAAAAGGAGGCTTAAAACTCAACATTCAAAAAACTAAGATGATGTCACCCATTCCCATTACATCATGGCAAATAGATGGGGAAACAATGGAAACAGTGACAGACTTTATATTCTTGGGCTCCAAAATCACTGCAGATGGTGACTGCAGCCATAAAATTAAAAGAGAGTCGCTCCTTTGAAGAAACTATGATATACTAGATAGCACACTAAAAAGCAGACATCACTTTGCCAACAGAGGTTCTAGACATCTAGTCAAAGCTATGGTTTTTCCAGTAGTCATGTATGGATATGAGAGTTGAACTATTTAAGAAAGCTGAGTGCCAAAGAACTGATGCTTTTGAACTGTGGTATTGGAGAAGACTCTTGAGAGTCCCTTGGACTGCAAAGAGATCAAACCTGTCTATCCTAAAGGAAATCAATCCCAAATGTTCATTGGAAGGACTGATGCTGAAGGTGAAGCTCAAATAGTTTGGCCACCTGATACAAAGAGACAACTCATTAGAAAAGACCCTGATGCTGGGAAAGATTGAAGGTGGAAGGAGAAGGGGACAACAGAGGACAAAATGGTTAGTGGCATCACTGACTCAAAGGACACGAGTTTGAGCAAGCTCCAGAAGATGGTGAAAGACAGGGAAGCCTGATGTGCTGCAGTCCATGGGGTCAGAAAGAGTTGGGCATGACTGAATAACTGAACAACAACAGAATCACTAAGACCTTGTCTGACAACTCACTCTCCATCCCCAACCACACCTGAAGCTTTCTTTTTAGCAATCTGTACCACCAAACACATTAAGCATTCTTGCTTTGGTTGTTTCCTCCCATTTGAACATCAACTCCATGAATGTAGAAACCTTATTTTCCCTACTGCTATATAGCCCCAATACCAGAACAATATCTGGAACATCATTAGGTTCATAATAAATATTGTTGAATGTGTGAATTTTGGGAAAACAAAGTTTTGAGCATTTTATCATTGTGTTAGGCTCGCAGGCACTAGAGTCAAACCACTTAGTTTAAAATCCCAACTCTAATTCTCCCTGAATATGAATAATATTACATTTATCAGTATGCAATTTGATAAATTATTTAACCTCTCTATCAAGTTCTTCATCTTCAAGATGGGCACTCAAATAGTACCATTTAAAGGAGCTGTTCTAAGAATTAAATGAGATAATCTTTGAAAAGCATATAAGTAACCTCTCATATTCAGCCATTATTACATACTTACTCTATTTTACTTAAGACAAACTGATTTTAAAATAGAAGTTTGTGCTTGATTTTTTTAGATCTATAGTGCACTACCACTATTTGGAAAAGATCCTGGTGCTGGGAAAGATAAAAAGCAAAGGAGAAGTGGGTGGCAGAGGATGAGATGGTTAGACAGCATCACCAACTCAATGGATATAAATTTGAGCAAACTCTGTGAGATAGTGGAGGACAGAGAAGCCTGGTGTGCTTCTGTCCATGTGATCACAAAGGAGTCTAACACAACTTAGCAACTGAAAAATAATCACTACTTGTAGCAGACAGTTTCCAAAGATGGACACATTAATTTTTTTCTCTCCCTAAGTATGTAGGTTGCTTAATCCTTCAAGATATAAAATCCATACATTTTCCCTTAAATCTGAACAAGACCTGTGGTTGCTCTGGTTACCAGAACATGGCAGAGCTAGCATTTTACCAGTTCTGTGCCTGGCCTTTAAGAGGTCTACATATGTATGAGGGGTCACATGGAGGAGAACCAACAAACCAAAACTGTGAATATAGCCTTCCTGGAATCTCCAGGCCATCTTAATGGGAAAGTCAAGTGAATGACCCCTGCCAATGCCATGTGGAGCAGACCCACTTGGCTGAAACCAGTAAACCCACAGAACAGTGAGAAACAATAAACTGCTAATGTTTTTCTCCAATGAACTGTTGACGTTTTTCTCCAAATGTACTTATGTACTCTAGGTTTGTGGGTATTCTGTTACATACCAATAAAAATCTTAAACCTTTTCATAAGTTTATCACCTTTAAAATACCTCCTATTATTCCTTCAGCCTGGCTGTTTCTAAGGCTAACTTAGGCTCATATGCAAGCAAAGAGACTCTTCCAAATTCCTCATACATTTTATCAAGACTAAATCACCATGCAAGCTTTATAATAGTCAACACAATTGATCCAGTGAGTCCTTTTCATATTTCTTTTATCATATAGTTAGTTGAGTTTTGCAAACTTCTTTTTCCGTAGTCGTGTATGGATGTGAGAGTTGGACTGTGAAGAAGGCTGAGCACCAAAGAACTGATGCTTTTGAACTGTGGTGTTGGAGAAGACTCTTGAGAGTCCCTTGGACTGCATGGAGATCCAACCAGTTCATTCTGAAGGAGATCAACCCTGGGATTTCTTTGGAAGGATTGATGCTAAAGCTGAAACTCCAGTACTTTGTCCACCTCATGCGAAGAGTTGACTCATTGGAAAAGACTCTGATGCTGGGAGGGATAGGGGGCAGGAGGAGAAGGGGACGACCGAGGATGAGATGGCTGGATGGCATCACTGACTCTATGGACACGGGTCTGAGTGAACTCTGGGAGTTGGTGATGGACAGGGAGGCCTGGCGTGCTGCGATTCACGGGGTCGCAAAGAGCTGGACACGACTGAGCGACTGAACGGAACTGAACTGAACTGAACTTGTGTGTTGATGGAAACTTATTTAATAAGTTTAATGACCTAAAAGCTCAGGGCACAGAGAGGGTGGATGGGCTCATTAGAGCTTCTGCACCATAAATTATTTCTGCCCTTGCCTTGATGATTTGTGGAGGTGAATACCTCTATTTATTTTTACTAACTTAGTGTCAGGCATGGAGAAGGCAATGGCACCCCACTCCAGTACTCTTGCCTGGAAAATCCCATGGATAGAGGAGCCTGGTAGGCTGCAGTCCATGGAGTCGCTAAGAGTCAGACACGACTGAGCGACTTCACTTTCACTTTTCACTTTCATTCATTGGAGAAGGAAATGGCAACCCACTCCAGTATTGTTGCCTGGAGAATCCCAGGGACGGGGGAGCCTGGTGGGCTGCCTGTCTATGGGGTCGCACAGAGTTGGACACGACTGAAGCAACTTAGCAGCAGCAGCAGCAGCAGCAGTGTCAGGCAAGTCATTCTTGTTTTCACTTGATTACTTATAGCCTTCAGTTTCTTTAAACCTTAGTAAAATAACATATTTCAGTATATCAGAATAAATAAAAATGATTTACATTAATAAGAAATTAAATCATTTTACTGACCCTTTAGATCCATCTTTCAAAATAACTTGAGCTGTTCAAATTCCTAACAATTTTCAATTAAATTAATATGCTTATAGTATAACTAATAGTATTAAGTATGCTAATGAGAAGAACTTTCATGGAGTTTCCACTTAATTACTCCATAGCATCTTCAGGGATTTTATTTAGTCATGGTGGAAATTTGATTTTGTTAAAGATAGTGATTTTGATGCAAACCAATTCATTATTCTATTGAATATGATGTATCCACCCTAATATCCACATATGTGCAACTTTAAATATTCCCAATTCATAAGGAAACACATGCACTTTTTGGTGCAACTTTAGCCTTTTCTTGACTATACAGAGTTTAGTTATTTTCTGATAGAATGTGCCACCTAGGGTAACAAATCTTCAGCGTATAATTAAAACCCCCTTTCCTACACAGAATGCATATACCTACACTATATTTCTTTTTATTTATTCCATTCCTGGCACATTTTTTAAAAATGCATGAATACATCTTCATAGTTTTGATGATTTTTTTTTATTTTCTGAAATAAGTATTTAATTACCAAATGGGTTAAATATAAAATTTCACTAAAATTTATTGCTCATTTTTACGAAACTACAAAAGCAATGTAGAAGATAATATTGTTATTATTGTTATTTTACAAGGGAAGAAACAAAGGCTGAAAACATTAAGAAATGTCAAAGTTGATAAGTATTTAGGAGAGATTTGAACACAAGTTGTACTGACTGTAGAGTTTACGCTTGACCACTATACTTTTCTGGCTCCATTCTCATTGAGTAGATGAATAATATCACACTTTCCATGGCTTATTGCATTAGGGTGAAAGTCTAATTTAAAAATATCTACCAGAATAGTAGTAACTGTCCAATTACAATCAATTGCCAACAGTAATGTTTCAATATGTTCTCAGGTTCCATGGCATAGGGTTTAGCAGTAAATGAGTTCCCTCTTTAAAATAACATTTTTTTCCTTAGATAAAATTTAGGGGGGCAGCCTAATATGGCGAAGGAATAGGATGGGGAGACCACTCTCTCCCCCACAAATTCATCGAAAGAACATCTGAATGCTGAGCAAAATCCACAAAACAACTTCTGAATGCTGGCAGAGGACATTAGCACCCAGAAAGGCAGCCCACTATCTCCGAAAGGAGGTAGGCAAAAATATAAAAGATAAAAAGAGAGACAAAAGAGGTATGGACTGAGATCCATCTCCGGAAGGGAGTCTTAAAAAAGAGAGAAGTTTCCAAACACCAGGAAACACTCTCACCAGCAAATCTGTGGCGAGCCTTGGAACCTCAGAGGGCAACATAACCGGGAGGAAAAATAAATAAATAATTAAAACCCACAGATTACATGCCTAAAGGCAACTCCCAGCAGAGAAGCAGTGCAGACGCTTGCATCAGCCACGAGCAAGCTAGCAAGCAGGGACTGGACAGGGAGGCATGGGCTGCTTAGCGTAAGGACTGGGCCTGAATGCCCAAGGGCAGTCTGAGGGAACTAACTAGAGATAGCAACCCAGACTGTGGGATAGCTATCCTGCGAAAAGCCCTAACCTAAGACACCACCAGGCCAGCTCACAGAACAAAGGACTGAGCAGAGCTAGCTGGCTGCAGATCGGCCCATCCCCAGCTGGAGACAGGCACGCGAGGGCAGCCAGAGCAGGAAGGGGGCAATCACAGCCCCAGAGAGGCATCATCTACCAAACTGCAAGCAGGCTTCATTGCTAACCAAGACTCCTTGGGATTCTGGATGGTCGACATCCGCCGGGAGGGTCGCAGCCAGAGATCAGCTCCCCAGAAGAGACACACGGCACATCTGAGAAGGCACGCCAGTGGTACACCCAGAAAACCGAGCAGCAGGGACAGCGAAGGCACTAAGACACAGTGACCGCGCTCGCCAAGCACCTGGTCACCTGAGCTGCTCTAACTGGGGGAGGGCACAAAACGCAGGCCCACTCAAGTCTGCACCTTTGTGGAGTACTCAAGAACCTGAACCTGAGTGGCTTAGACCTGCAAATGCACTCAACCCAAGGCCCACCTCAGACAGTTCCCGGCAGAGCAACCTAGAGCCTGAGCAGTGTAGACAGGGAAAGCACACACACCGTGAGCCAGGGCAAATCCAGTGTGGCCGAGACACTGGGAGCACTCCCCACAGATGACACTGATATTTGTTTGCAGTGCTCCCCCCTCCCCACAGCATGATCGAAAAGCCTAAAAAGGTGACCACCACTGCCCCCTTATGTCAGGGTACAAATTAGACACTGAAGAGGCCAGCAAACAGAAGCTAAAATAAACAGAGGGAACCACTTTGAAAGTGACAGGTGCAATAGATTAAAACCCTGCAGTTAGCACCAACTACATAGGAAGGGGCCTATAGATCTTGAGAAGTGTAAGCCGGATCAAGGAACCATCTGAAAATGAACTGACCCCACACTATCCACAACACCAGAGACAGTCCTAGATATATTTTTTACTATTATCATTTTTTTACTTAAAAATTTTTTTCTTTATTTTTAAGTCCTCTATTACTCCTTTAATTTTCATTTTTATAACCTATTACTTTGCAAAAAAAAAGACCCAATTTTTAAAGCAAACTTCATATATATATATATTTTATAATTTTTGTGACTTTGTTTTTTCCTTTAATATTGTATTTTTGAGAATCTAAACTCTACTTTAGATTTTTAATCATTGCTTTTTGGTATTTGTTATCAATTTTGTACCTTTAAGAACCCAATCTTTAGTACTCATATTTATTTGGGAGTGAGATTACTGGCTGGATTGCTCTCTCCCCCTTTGGACTCTCCTTTTTCTCCACCAGGTTGCCTCTATCTCCTCCCTCCCCCTTCTCTTCTCTACCCAACTCTGTGAATCTCTTTGTGTGTTCTGGGTTGTGGAGAACACCTAGGGAACTGATTACTGGCTGGATCTGTCTCTCTCCTTTTGATTCCCCCTTTTTATCCTCCTGGCCACCTCTGTCTCCTTCCTCCCTCTTCTCTTCTCTATGTAACTCCATGAACATCTCTGAGGGATCCAGACGCGGAGAGCACATAGGGAAGTGATTACTGGCTAGCTTGCTCATGCCCCTTTTGATTCCCCTTCTTCTCCTCCTGGTCACCTCTATCTCCCTCCTTCCTCTTCTCTTCCCCATGTAACTCTGTGTACCTCTGCAGGTGTCCCTCACTGTGGAGAAACTTTTCATTATTAACCTAGATGTTTTATCATCAGTGCTGTACAGATGGAGAAGTCTTGGGACTACTGTAAGTTTAAGACTGAAAACCAGAGGCAGGAGGCTTAATTCCATTTCCTGAGAATACCAGAGAACTCCTGACTCCAGGGAACATTAATCTATAGGAGCTCATCAAACGCCTCCATGCCTACACTGAAACCAAGCACCACCCAAGGTCCAACAAGTTCCAGAGCAAGACATACCATGCAAATTCTCCAACAACACAGGAACATAGCCCTGAGCTTCAATATATAGGCTGCCCAAAGTCACACAAAACCGACTGACAACTCAAAACTCATTACTGGACACTTCAGTGCACTCCAGAGAGAAGAAATCCAGCTCCACCCACCAGAACACGGACACAAGCTTTCCTAACCAGGAAAATTTGACAAGCCACAGGTCCAACCCCACCCACAGCTAGGAGCCTCCACAATAAAGAGGAACCACAAACTGCCAGAATACGGAAAGGCCATCCCAAACACAGCAATATAAACAAGATGAAAAGGCAAAGAAATACCCAGCAGGTAAAGGAACAGGATAAATGTCCACCAAACCAAACAAAAGAGGAAGAGATAGGGAATCTACCTGATAAAGAATTCCAAATAATGATATTGAAAATGATCCAAAATCTTGAAAACAAAACAGAGTTACAGATAAATAGCCTGGAGACAAGGATCGAGAAGATGCAATAAATGTTTAACAAGGGCCTAGAAGAAATAAAAAAGTCAATATATAATGCATAATGCAATAAATGAGATCAAAAACACCCTGGAGGGAACCAACAGTAGAATAACAGAGGCAGAAGATAGGATTAGCGAGGGAGAAGATAGAAGGTAGAAATAAATGATACAGAGAGGAAAAAAGAAAAAAATAATTAAAAGAAATGAGGACAACCTCAGAGACTTCTGGGACAATGTTAAACGCCCCAACATTTGAATCATAGGAGTCCCAGAGGAAGAAGACAAAAAGAAAGGCCATGAGAAAATACTTGGGGAGAAAATAGTTGAAAACTTCCCTAAAATGAGGAAGGAAATAGTCACCCAAATCCAAGAAACCCAGAGAGTCCCAAACAGGATAAACCCAAGGTGAAACACCCCAAGACACATATTAATCAAATTAACAAAGATCAAACACAAAGAACAAATATTAAAAGCAGCAAGGGAAAAACAACAAATAACACACAAGGGGATTCCCATAAGGATAACAGCTGATCTTTCAATAGAAACATTTCAGGTCAGAAGGGAATGACAAGACATACTTAAAGTGATGAAAGAGAATAACCTACAGCCCAAATTACTGTACCCAGCAAGGATCTCATTCAAATATGAAGGAGAAATCAAAAGTTTTACAGACAAGCAAAAGCTGAGAGAATTCAGCACCACCAAACCAGCTCACAAACAAATGTTAAAGGATCTTCTCTAGACAGGAAACACAGAAAGGGTGTATAAACTTGAACCCAAAACAACAAAGTAAATGCCAATGGGATCATCCTTGTCAATAATTACCTTAAATGTAAATGGGTTGAATGCCCCAACCAAAAGACAAACACTGGCTGAATGAATACAAAAACAGGACCCCTATATATGTTGCCTATAAGAGACCCACCTTGAAACAAGGGACACATACAGACTGAAAGTGAAGGGCTGGAAAAAGATATTCCACGCAAATAGAGACCAAAAGAAAGCAGTAGTAGCAATATTCATATCAGATAAAAAGGCTTTAAAACAAAGGATGTGAAAAGAGATAAAGAAGGATACTACATAATGATCAAAGGATCAATCCAAGAAGATTTACATAAATATATATGTACCCAACATAGGAGCACCACAGTAAGACAAATGCTAACAAGTATGAAGGGGAAATAAATAATACCACAATAATAGTGCGAGACTTTAATACTCCACTCACACCTATCGATTCAGTTCAGTTCAGTTCAGTTCAGTCGGTCAGTCGTGTCTGACTCTCTGAGACCCCATGAATCGCAGCACGTCAGGCTTCCCTGTCCATCACGATCTCCCGGAGCTCACTCAGACTCACGTCCATCGAGTCCATGACGCCATCCAGCCATCTCAGCCTCTGTCATCCCCTTATCCTCCTGCCCCCAATCCTTCCCAGCATCAGAGTCTTTACCAATGAATCAACTCTTCGCATGAGGTGGCCAAAGTACTGAGTTTCAGCTTTAGCATCATTCTTTCCAAAGAAATCCCAGGGCTAATCTCCTTCAGAATGGATTGGTTGGATCTCCTTACAGTCCAAGGGACTCTCAAGAGTCTTCTCCAACACCACAGTTCAAAAGCATCAATTCTTCAGTACTCAGCCTTCTTCACAGTCCAACTCTCACATCCATATATGACCACTGGAAAAACCATAGCCTTGACTAGACGGATCTTAGTCGGCAAAGTAATGTTTCTGCTTTTGAATATGCTATCTAGGTTGGTCATAACTTTTCTTCCAAGGAGTAAGCGTCTTTTAATTTCATGGTTGTAATCATCATCTGCAGTGATTTTGGAGCCCCAAAAAATAAAGTCTGACACTGTTTCCCCGTCTATTTCCCATGAAATGATGGAACCGTATGCCATGATCTTCTTTTTCTGAATGTTGAGCTTTAAGCCAACTTTTTCGCTTTCCTCTTTCACTTTTATCAAGAGGCTTTTTGGTTCCTCTTCACTTTCTGCCATAAGGGTGGTGTCATCTGCATATCTGAGGTGATTGATATTTCTCCCAGCAATCTTGATTCTAGCTTGTGTTTCTTCCAGTCCAGCGTTTCTCATGATGTACTCTGCATAGAAGTTAAATAAGCAGGGTGACAATATACAGTCTTGATGCACTCCTTTTCCTATTCGGAACCAGTCCGTTGTTCCATGTCCAGTTCTAACTGTTGCTTCCTGACCTGCATACAGATTTCTCAAGAGGCAGGTTAGGTGGTCTGGTATACCCATTTCTTTCAGAATTTTCCACAGTTTATTGTGATCCACACAGTCAAAGGCTTTGGCATAGTCAATAAAGCAGAAACAGATGTTTTTATGGAACTCTCTTGCTTTTTCCATGATCCAGCGGATGTTGGAAAGCCTTCTTCAGCGATCAATGCAAAGAAATAGAGGAAAACAACAGAATGGGAAAGACTAGAGATCTCTTCAAGAAAATTAGAGATACCAAGGGAACATGTCATGCAAAGATGGGCTCGATAAAGGACAGAAATGGTCTGGACCTAACAGAAGCAGAAGATATTAAGAAGAGGTGGCAAGAATACACGGAAGAACTGTACAAAAAAGATTTTCACGGCCCAGATAATCATGATGATGTGATCACTAATCTAGAGCCAGACATCTTGGAATGTGAAGTCAAGTGGGCCTTAGAAAGCATCACTATGAACAAAGCTAGTGGAGTTGATGGAATTCCAGTTGAGCTGTTTCAAATCCTGAAAGTGCTACACTCAATATGATAACAAATTTGAAAAACTCAGCAGTGGCCACAGGACTGGAAAAGGTCAGTTTTTATTCCTGTCCCAAAGAAAGGCAATGCCAAAGAATGCTCAAACTACCACACAATTGCACTCATCTCACATGCTAGTAAAGTAATGCTCAAAATTCTCCAAGCCAGACTTCAGCAATACATGAACCGTAAACTCCCTGATGTTCAAGCTGGTTTTAGAAAAGGCAGAGGAACCAGAGATCAAATTGCCAACATCTGCTGGATCATGGAAAAAGCAAGAGAGTTTCAGAAAGACATCTATTTCTGCTTTATTGACACCTATGGATAGATGAACCAAACAGAAAATTAACAAGGAAACACAAACTTTAAATGATACAAGAGACCAGTAAGACCTAATTGATATCTATAGGATATTTCACCCCAAAAGAATGAATTTCACCTTTTTCTCAAGTGCACATGGAACCTTCTCCAGGATAGGGCCATAAATCTAGCCTTGGTAAATTCAAAAAAAATTGAAATCACTCCAAGCATCTTTTCTGACCACAATGCAGTAAGATTAGATGTCAATTACAACAGGAAAACTATTAAAAATTCCAACATATGGAGGCTGAACAACATGCTGCTGAATAACCAACAAATCACAGAAGAAATCAAAAAAGAAATCAAAATATGCATAGAAACGAATGAAAATGAAAACACAACAACCCAATACCTATGGGACACTGTAAAAGCAGCACTAAGGGGAAGGTTCACAGCAATACAGGCTTATCTCAATCACTCCAAGCATCTTTTCTGACCACAATGCAGTAAGATTAGATGTCAATTACAACAGGAAAACTATTAAAAATTCCAACATATGGAGGCTGAACAACATGCTGCTGAATAACCAACAAATCACAGAAGAAATCAAAAAAGAAATCAAAATATGCATAGAAACGAATGAAAATGAAAACACAACAACCCAATACCTATGGGACACTGTAAAAGCAGCACTAAGGGGAAGGTTCACAGCAATACAGGCTTATCTCAAGAAACAAGAAAAAAAATCAAATAAATAACCTAACTCTGCACCTAAAGCAACTAGAGAAGGAAGAAATGGAGAACCCCAGGGTTAGTAGAAGAAAATAAATCTTAAAAATTAAGGCAAAAATAAACGCAAAAGAAACAAAAGAGACCATAGCAAAAATCAACAAAGCCTAAAGCTGGTTCTTTGAGAAGTAAAATAAAATTGACAAAGCATTAGCCAGACTCGTCAAGAAACAAAGGGAGAAAAATCAAATACACAAAATTAGAAACAAAAATGGAGAGATCACAACAGACAACACAGAAATACAAAGGATTATAAGAGACTGCTATCAGCTACTATATGCCAATAAAATGGACAACGTGGAAGAAATGGACAAACTCTTAGAAATGTACAACTTTCCAAAACTGAACCAGGAAGAAATGGAAAATCTTAACAGACCCGTCACAAGCACGGAAATGGAAACTGTAATCAGAAATCTTCCAGCAAACAAAAGCCCAGGACCAGATGGCTTCACAGCTGAATTCTCTACATAATAAAAGCTATATATGACAAACCCACAGCAAACATTATCCTCAATGGTGAAAAATTGAAAGCATTTCCCCCAAAGTCAGGAACAAGACAAGGCTGCCCACTCTCACCACTACTATTCAACAAAGTTTTGGAAGTTTTGGCCACAGCAATCAGAGCAGAAAAAGAAATAAAAGGAATCCAGATTGGAAAAAAAGAAGTAAAACTCTCACTGTTTGCAGATGACATGATCCTCTACATAGAAAACCTTAGAGACTCCACCAGAAAATTACTAGTGCTTATCAGTGAATATAGTAAAGTTGCAGGATATAAAATCAACACACAGAAATCCCTTGCATTCCTATACACTAACAATGAGAAAACAGAAAGCGAAATTAAGGAAACAATTCCATTCAGCATTGCAATGAAAAGAATAAAATACTTAGGAATGTATCTACCTAAAAAAAAAAAAAAAAGACCTATATATAGAAAACTATAAAACACTGGTGAAAGAAATCAAAGAGGACACTAATAGATGGAAAAATATACCATGTTCATGAATCAGAAGAATCAATATAGTGAAGATGAGTATATGCAAAGCAATCTATAGATTCAGTGCCATCCCAATCAAGCTACCAACTGTATTTTTCATAGAACTGCTGCTGCTGCTGCTAAGTTGCTTCAGTTGTGTCCGACTCTGTGCGATCCCATAGACGGCAGCCCACTGGCTCCCTCATCTCTCGGATCCTCCAGGCAAGAACACTAGACTAGAACAAATAATTTCACAATTTTGTATGGAAATACAAAAAACTTCGAATAGCCAAAGCAATCTTGAGAACGAAGAATGGAACTGAAGAATCAACTTGCCTGACTTCAGGCTCTACTACAAAGCCACAGTCGTCAAGACAATATCATACTGGCACAAAAACAGAAATATAGATCAATGGAACAAAATAGAAAGCCCAGAGATAAATCCACGGATATATGGACACCTTATCTTTGACAAAGGAGGCAAGAATTTACAATGGAGAAAAGACAATCTTTTTAACAAGTGGTGCTGGGAAAACTGGTCAACGACTTGTAAAAAAATGAAATTAGAACACTTTCTAACATCATACACAAAAATAAACTCAAAATGGATTAAGGATCTACATGTAAGGCCAGAAACTATAAAACTCCTAGAGGAAAACATAGACAAACACTGTGTGACATAAATCACAGCAGGATCCTCTATGACCCACCTCCCAGAATACTGGAAATAAAAGCAAAAATAAACAAATGGGACCTAATTAAAATTAAAAGCTTTTGCACAACAAAGGAAACTATAAGCATGGTGAAAATATAGCCTTCAGAATGAGAGAAAATAATAGCAGATGAAGCAACTGACAAAGAATTAATCTCAAAAATCTACAAGCAACTCCTGCAGCTCAATTCCAGAAAAATAAATGACCCAATCAAAAAATGGGCCAAAGAACTAAACAGACATTTCTCCAAAGAAGACATACAGATGGCTAACAAACACATTAAAAGATGCTCAACATCACTTATTATCAGAGAAATGCAAATCAAAACCACAATGAGATACCGTTTCACGCCAGTCAGAATGGCTGCAATCCAAAAGTCTACAAGCAATAAATGCTGGAGAGGGTGTGGAGAAAAGAAACCCTCTTACACTGTTGGTGGGAATGTAAACTAGTACAGCCACTATGGAGAAGAGTGTGGAGATTCCTTAAAACACTGGAAATACAACTGTTTTATGACCCAGCAACCCCACTGCTGGGCATACACACCTGAAGAAACCAGAAATGAGAGACACACGTACCCCAATGTTCATCGCAGCACTGTTTATAATAGCCAGGACATGGAAGCAACCTAGATGCCCATCAGCAGATGAATGGATAAGAAAGCAGTGGTACATATATGCCCGGGACCAGTGTGAGGAACTCCGCCCATGGCAAAGGTCATGAGGAAGAAGGCTTGGCATATGCAAAGGCATGATCAAGCCTCAGGAAAACCCCTGTTCCCGAGCATCTACCCCCAAAACCAGAGTCTGTTTTATGCTCTCACCTATACCTCTGACTTTGCAGGGGGCTCTCCCCCATAACCATTTCTCTCGGAGAAAGAGTTAACTTGAAGCTCCAGTTAATAAAAATTCCTGGGCGTGACAAGAGTGTTTCAACTTACGAACTCCTCTGAAGGTTATCTAGCCTGCCTGTATAGGTTCATCAGGCCACATGTGATTGTTTACAGCCTCCCAACAGTGAGAGGCATGAGATGTTTTAGACTTACTAAAGGCAGATTTTGGGGGGAAGTTAGAATTTATTAGTATAGTGGGTTGGTTAGGAACTGTATTGGTGAAGGGTTTTTCATTTGTTGTGCCAATAATTGCTGCTAATTCCCTGCCCTGGGCGTGACAAGGGTGTCTCAAGTCAAACCTCTCTGCTGACAACTTAGCTTGTGTGATAGGATTATCCTTACTCCTGCCCAGCACATGATTGTTTACTACCTCTCAACCATAAACAGCAGAGAGAGTTTGGGGTATTTTGAAGGTCTTAATTAGCATAGGGCTTTTCTCATTGTTGAGTCAATGATTGCCGCCAGGCCTCCATGTCCTTAGGCACCTGGGAATAAATTAATGTTGGAATATAGAAAAGGAAATATAGTAGATTTTTATGTTAACAATCTAGACTTTTTGAGTTAATGAATTTTCTCTTTTGTTATAGACCACTGTACTTTGTTATAAATCACTGTGTCTTTGCTATGTACAAATGTAATTTTATCACTATCTTAAGACGAAATAGATCTTAAGGGGAACATTGGTGAAGGGATTTCATTTGTTGGGCTGATGTTTGCTGCTACATCTCCATATGCCCTGCCCTTACAATGAATATAACTCACATATAAGAGAAATAAGTATTAACCTTTAAGATTAATCATGTTAACCTTGGGTTAAATAAATTCCTTTCTTAGTTGTGACCCACTACACCCTCACCCTATAGGAATGCAACTTTATTTGGAAGGTGGTGCCTGGTTTAAGAAAAAATACCCTTGGAAAAAATAAGTTTTTTGGTTATCAGAAAGAAAGGGTTCATAAAATGTCAGCAGGCCTCACGGCCAGAAGATGATGTAAAACCCGTAAGACCTTTTTGTATACATTTATATGAAGCACCTGATCTTGATAAAGATCAGGACTGCTGAGCCCTGCGTGACTCTGTATTCATCCCTATGTATAACAAAAGGTATATAAGCAAACCTAAAAAATAAAGAAATGGGATCAGTTTCTGGAAAGACTGATTCTCCCATGTCGTTCTTTCCTGTTCTCCGTTTTTCTGGCTGAATTCTCATATGAGGCGTGGGAACTCACCAAGCCTACTAATTATGCCCAGGCTTCTAAGATCGGACCCAGGAGGCCTCAGTGCCTCCTATCCTTCGGGAGAACGGAAAGACGCCTGTGGCCTAAGTAGGTGGTGATTGGTATTCCACGTAAACCAAATTATTCAGCCTCTTTTTCTCCACTAATTTTCCTACTACACTATCCGTTTCTAATCTCTCTCTATATCTGTAATTAAATAAGTTTTTCCCTAGGACGCCGACTCTGTCCCCACCTTCAAATCACCCTGGATCCACTGGGGCTGGACCCCGGCACATATACACAATGGAATATTACTCAGCCATTAAAAATACATTTGAATCAGTTCTAATGAGTTGGTGAAACTGGAGCCTATTATACAGAGTGAAGTAAGTCAGAAAGAAAAACACCAATACAGTATGCTAATGCATATATATGGAATTTAAAAAGATGGTAATGATAACCTTGTATGTGAGACAGCAAAAGAGACACAGATGTATAGAACAGTCTTTTGGATGCTGTGGGAGAGGGCAAGGGTGGGATGGTTTGGAAGAATGGCATTGAAACATGTATATTATCATATGTGAAACAGATCGCCAGTCCAGGTTCGATGCATGATACAAGGTGCTTGGGGCTGGTGCCCTGGGATGACCCAGAAGGATGGGATGGGGAGGGAGGTGGGAGGAGGCTTCAGGAAGGGGAACACATGTACACCCGTGGCGGATTCATGTCAACATATGACAAAACCAATACAATATTCTAAAGTAATTAGCCTCCCCAAATAAATAAATAATTTTTAAAAGAAATTTAGGAACTATTATTCATATTATCTGAAGGGATTTAATTAACATTATGGTTAATTAGAAAAGAGATTTCTAATGTAAAAAGATACATTTTAGTAACTATAAATTATAAGAAAAATAGCTGCCAGTGAGTACACATGCTGGTGACTCCCTCCCCAAGCTCATTTCAATTCATGATTCATCCAGACACAGTCGTCCTCCCCAAGGTGATTTTGTACTTCCTAAAATATTTGGAAATGTCTGGGCACATTTTGCTTCTCATAGTGGGAAAGTACTACTGGCATCTAGAGGGTAGAGGCCAAAGACGCTTCTATCATCCTACAGTGTACAGCAAAGAATTACCTGCCCCAAACTGTCCATAGGGCTGACATTGAGGAACCCTGAGCTAGTGTGTTGTTTGAGTGGTTTTCCTGAGCAAATCTACAGAGAGGATTATGATAGCTAATTAATATAAACTCATTGGTAACTGATTATCATTGATAGAAGAAATCATTTTCCATATGAAATATAGACAGCCAAAACCACTTTTCAAAATGCTAAGCACTTATAGTTTTATATTATATTGAAAAGTCACATTTCCCTCCTTGTTGTCTACACAGAGGTTTCACAGCCTTATCCATCCAATTATGTCTGCCAAGCTCCTCTGTCCATGGAATTCTCCAGGCAAGAATACTGGAGTGGGTAGCCATGCCCTTCTCCAGGCCGATCTTCCTCACCCAGAGATCAAACCTGAGTCTCCTGCACTGCAGGCAGATTCTTTACCATCTGAGCCACCAGGGAAGCCCAGAGTTTTATATTCCACTGAAGAGTCAAAATTTCCCAACATGTTGTCTAGACAGGTTTCACAAGCTCATCAACCCGATTTTCTTATACTTATTTGCCCCACAGATTTTCACAAAGCTTTCATTCAGTTGATTATATCAGTAAACAAGCAAAAAAACTGTGAATATAGAAAATGGTAGAACAATTTGTGTAGAAGACTGCATAAAGAAAAACTTCTTGGATCTAGAAAGGTACTATGGAATAGAGTGACACAGACACCTGTCTATGAATTGAAAACAAAAACACTAAATTCTAAGATATCTTCTCCTCCACGAAGTTCGTCTTTATGCAGTCTTCTACACAAATTGTTCTACCATTTTCTATATTCACAGTAGCTTCTACCTTCAGTCAGTTCAGTTACTCAGTTGTGTCCAACTCTGCAACCCCATGAACTGCAGCACACCAGGCCTCCCTGTCCATCACCAACTCCCAGAGTTTACTCAAACTCATGCCCACTGAGTTAGTGATGCCATCCAGCCATCTCATCCTCTGTTGTCCCCTTCTCCTACTGCCTTCAATCTTACCCAGCATCAGGGTCTTTACCAATGAGTTAGTTCTTCACATCAGGTGGCCAAAGTATTGGAGTTTCTACCTTAACTAAACACAAACTCTATAAAGCTCAGTACTCTAGGTGTCACCCAAAGTTCATTTCCCGCATGCCTCAGAAGTATTATATACCAACCTGTGCCATGACTTTACAAAGCCACTTGGGTTCTACAAAATATAAGTCACTTAACTGCAGTGCTGGGTCTTGAAAATGAAGAAGGACACCTGTGGAAAAATCAAAAGTGAAACATGGAATTTATAATATGAAAATATCAAGGGGCTTCAGAGAGAATCTAGCCCAGTCTCCTCATTTTACAGATTAGAAAACTTCGGCATTCTTGGGGTCAGAGCTGAGACCAGAACCAGGGCATGCTAGCTTTCATCTCAGTCAACCATTGATTCTCCAAGTGCCAAGTTAAGCCATCACAATAATAATTCTCCTGTGAGTGTACAAATAACTCCACATACACTAAATTCACTTGATACTATGAAGGATATAGCTTGAACTTAAGTGTCTCACAGCTCCTGAATACTACAGTTAAGCTCTAGAATCCACATGTTTTAACTCTGGCTGAGAGACTTTTTCCACTACTGTCCTTAGATAATTTCTAAATTTTTCTCTTATGATATAATATATGATTCAACATCAGTACACATGATGATCTTTGAAAAAGAAAAAAAAATCAGCTACCTATTAAAGAATTTTATCAATATTCTTTTAAATGTAAATCCTATACAAGGTTCAGATACATTTTCACCAACTCTACTGCAGAGCTTTGAAAAAATATGTAATAAACAGACCTGATTCATTTAGAAAGTGAACTGCATGAGGAAGCTCATTTTCATCTAACTGCAGCTGATGTTCTCTCACAAGTTGTAATAATCGTTTCTGGTCAATTACAGGAAATTCAATTGGCACATTTTTACGCTCTGATAAAATGATTTTCTCAAGTTCTACGTAGCAGTCTGGAATCAGCTGCCCAACAACAGGCTGATCTCGGATCTATGAAATTACAGATGACAAGCTGTAAAAATCCATTTTATACATCTATGTGTCAGGTGGTTGGTAAATTCTGTGCTAATCATTCAGAAAATGATTATTTTTAATAAAATCAAGATGCAATGTAAAACTAATTAAATCATGAGAAATAAATAAGATTACCTTAAAATAAGAAAAAAAAATGAACACAGAAGCCAATTTGGAAAGAACTATCAAATAACATTGTATGGAAATAATTATCAAGGTATTCAAAAATCCATGGCAAAATCCTGAACAAATCATTAACCTTAAATAAAGGACCTACTATTTTCTAAGACATTAAATCTACAGGCAATAGATATGCTAACAAAAAGTCATGATTGTAAGAGCTTTTGGACTTTATTTTTTAGATGAAAATATCCACATCCCAAAATAAAACTAAATTTTGTTCTTGCTATTTGCAAAATGTAATATTAGTGGGATATACATATCAACAGTGAAGTCTGGAGACAGACATGAAATTTCCTCACCAAGCTATGCTTTTTCATGGAGACCTGAACTTGGAAAAATAAAAAATAAAACCCCAATGATTCTATACGAGAGGATGATTTGAGGTCTCTTACACTTAGAAGCTAATTAAAATCAAAATTTTAATAGAATGGCCTTATGATGAGAGTTTCTGTAATAAAAATATTTCCAAACATTTTTTTCTTCTTAAAAATATAATTTTAAATAGAAATATAACTTTAATAATAGTAAATGTCTTTGCAAACCACCAGGTGGCACACTCTCCTCATTTCTCAACCCATGAATATATTGTTGACAATAAAGAATAAAATTTCTACTTGAATTCTTCAACTTATTACAAGTAGAAATTGGGTTTATTATACACACACACACACACACACACACACACACACACACACACTTTATACTTGTTCTTTTTCTACTTTTGATCCTTCAGGAACCTGATTTATAGCAGCCGTAACCATTACTTACAAATTTACTTCCAAACAGTCAAGATTGTTTTGAGGTACCCCTTGAACCAGAAAATTAAATATAATTTCACTAACCTCCCCTTTTCATATTCCCTCTCTTCATCATTTATAAATTAAGATAAAATAGAACTTCAGATTGAAGTTTGCGTTTAACTCAAGAAGGGAAACATACATATAAAAGTAAACAAGAGTTCACACAGTAGTTGAGTAACAAAGGGATGGACTTTACAAGGCTGGATTACAGGGTGAGCAAAGGATCCCATTCTGCCAAGGGGCTGGACAAGACTGAGAGGGACTTGTTGGCACTGATTTCTATTTTGTCCTACTTCCTTTAACCTTTATCATCAGGTCACCAACAGTCAAAAACAGAAAGCTTTTATTCTAAACTCTGCATGGACACATGTTAATAAGAGTGAGACACACAAAGATTAGAAAAGATCAAGATAAAAGGAGAAGATGAAAATCAAATGAAAGACCAAACAAAAAAGATTTCTAATAGATTAAAAGCTGCTGACTGAATACAGGTTGAGGCACCTCAGGGAGGAAAGAATATTCAAGTTCTGGCAGGCTTATTGTTTTGGGGTCATCTGAATCACTATTCTGCAAAGCAGCCAATTGAATTTTCAAACCAATATAACAGAATGATGCATCCATTTGCAATATATACCTTCCTTCAAATAATAATGGCATTTCTCAAAGCATTTGTTTTTAACCTCCTCATCCAGTATTGCCTTCAGAGTTCATGTACAAGTGCAGAAAGCAGACTGGTCTTATTGCCAGTAAACTGGTCTAACTTGCTATTAGCCTAAAGTAGTACCAGTCCAGCTTGATGAATCAACTACTTTATTCATAGACTTCCTCAACTAAATTCAGATTTTCTCAAAACAAACTCATACTTTAAGAATTCTTTTTAAAAATATGATAAATGGTCTGATATCAATGATAGAAGAGAAGCTATTAAAATATTATAAGTAATAGCAAAGTTCTGTAAGTACTGATATAGTCTCAAAAGGAAACTCCCTGGGTAGAGAGGATATTTAATTGAATATTTAATTTGGTGCATTTGTTTCTTAAAAGTCATGTCACTCTTTAATCATATGTCTCACAAAAGAGTAGCAAAAACTAGAGATAAATGATATTTTATTCTTCTAACACAAAACTCCATTGACTCACATTTGTAAAAGCTTTTATTGATTGTGATAAATGTGTGGAAAGATATAAATGTGCAAATTCTCTCTCTGGGCACCACAAAGACTGGCACACTTATAAATGGCTCATTAAGTTTGGGACAGAGTATAATCTGTGGAAATGGAACAGACTAAGCTAACTAGACAACGTGTTATAACCAAGGTGACCGTATAATTTATCATCCAAACTGGAATGCTTCTGAGAATGTCGTGAGACACAATTAATAATTATACTGGGACTGTCCAGGTGAAACAAGACCCTTGTTAAAAGCTACAGCTTTGATCATTAGTACTAATGAGCTAAACCAATAGAGACTAACGGTGAAATCCACTATTGTGTCTGTCATATTGAACTATTCAAAGTGTTTTTCAGTACAGTTTACCCCTTGCTATCTGTAGAGCCCAGGTAAAATTTCTTTCTCTTTTGTATTAAAAACAAGCATTTGTTAACCAATTTATTTGTGTTTTATGAACTCTGTGAACTATATTTGTCTTACCAGAAAGAAAAACTTTGTAAATCAAAAACATAACTCAAAGTTTGTATGAACTAGAATATTGCTTACACATTGTTGAAAACCAAATTAGTGACCGTGGTGACCAGATGAAAGAGTCTTCTCTCAATATTGAAGAAAAAAAAATATTTGAAAGGGGGATCACAGTGACAAAGACATAAAGGAACAACAAAGACCAAGATAAACATAAAACAGAAACTCCAAAAGAAAGGAGCAGATGGAGAAAACACAGTCAAAGAAAAATACAAGAAAGGTAATTCCAAGATCCCAACATCCATCTTTATCCTTTTGATTGAATCATTACTGTAGGATGTTGGGAGAGAAAGGGCATCAGAAACATGTCCCCAGATTCTCTCAGGAACATTCTCTCAGCCTCTCAGATATCCTTTTAGTTTCTCTCAGGATCCTCAATTATTTCTAATTCCCAATTCTGTGAGTTCAAAATTAAGTCTAACATAAATATTTTTAAATTAAAAGTACCTGAATAATGCTAACAGCTAAGAAAACCCCATACTTTTAGGATAGTTGTTCTCTTCTCAAGACTGCTGACATTTCTTAGCAGTTGCAGAATGTAAGAGTTAATAAGTTATATTTATCTACCACCTAGGGTAGGCAATGAACCATGTTACCTTGAAATTAAGCTCTCATTGATGATGGTTTTCCGAAGTTTTGCCAAAGCATCAGATTCCTCAGTGGCATTCACAAAGTGGTAATCTCGTATTGCAGGAAACCCTCGTTTGTTCAAGAGTTCCTTGGTAATTTTACTGATACAGGCTTTGCGCTGCTTCTCATCAGTAACATCTAAATGTGTGCCAACAAGAATCACAGGAGAAGAAGAAGCACGGGCCTATGGGGGAAGATACAAAACACTCTTTTGTTTGTTTTAAAAATCAAGACTGCTTATATTTCCATTGATATTCACTTTCTACGAAATTCACTAGACTAGAAATGAGAATTCAAAAGACTTCAAGAAGAAAATGACAACTGTCTTCCCTTCCTTAAACCTAACGGAACAAATTAAACTTAAGAAATTTTTAAAAGTCATTTTTATGCTCCTTCTTAATCTAGTTATTGTCACTTTTCAGGCAGTCCATGTGACAGCAATAGCACATGTCTTTCTTCTGTGCCTAAAATGAGTTATTCTTTAAGTGTGCTTTGGGCTTCTAGATAAAATAGTATTTAATAACACCCAAATAATATCAGAGTAATACAATTTGTTTTATATTTTCTCTTCCTTATCTGTGAATTAAAGCTCATTAATTCATATTATAGTAATTCAGTGTGGCTTCTACAAAGAAAAAACAAGTCACTCAAGTAATAAAGCATTTGGACAGTAATTTGAAGTAGAGGATTTATTTGGAAAAACAGAACTATGTTCAGCAATATGGAACTGAACATTATCTTTCATACAAAGTTAAAAGCACATTGTATTTCCTTCCTGACCACTTGCCCAGTCCCCATCTCTTTGAGAGAGAAAAACTTCATCTAAATTATTTCATCTGACTGATGACTGTCATTTATAACTTTATTGTTACTTCTGTCTTGGGTATTCCTTTGGAGAAGGTGTATGGATTCATTACATATTCTAATGTATTATCTATAGATTATAAGATAAAGTCAAGCATGTATCTGCTGATACTTTTTAAGCTGACCTGTCTTTATATTAGAAATGTCTCTTAATAGTAGGCTTCCCTGGTGGCTCAGATTTGCCTCACAGAAGAGCCTACTAGAGCATTATTCAATGACCATTCATTTTTACTTTAGTCTCAATTCTAAAAAGGCACATATTTTTAAAACCATATATAAATGAAGGAATATCTAACAGCAAGAGACAAAATGGAAAAGTTGCAAAATTTCAAATATAATATTCATCTGGGACCATTTAAAACTGTAAGTCCCACAGGGCTTTACACTAAATTGCCTCTGAGGACAGTTGGTGATGCATAGATTGCTTCTTTTTCTTACTACAGTTTATTTTAAATTAAGGAAATTTATATTATACTTAAGTAATAATACCAGGGAGCTCCCTGATAGCCTCGTGGTTAGGATTTGAGGCTTTCACTGCCATAGTCCAAGTTCAGTCCTTGGTCAGAGAACTGAGACCTTGCAAGCCACACAGTGTAGCCAATAAATAAATAAAATAAAAAAGAATATAAAAAATAGTCTAAGATATATTCTCATTTTTAACAGATTAAAAGGGCTTCAAATTTCTATATCTTTCATTAACATAGAACATACTATTTTCAAAAAAAAATAAAAATAAAAAAGAACATACTATTTTCATGTCACAACTTAATTACTCCTAAACATTTCCTAATTCAAAGTTTAAGTGCTTCTAACTTTCTTGCAAAAAAGTATTTGAAATGTCTGTTTGATGGTACTATTTGCCCCCAAATAAATCACCTTATATACAATAAGAAAACCCATGAACTATTTTCTATTTTCAAATTATTAGATCATATCACCTTTATATTGAAAAGCCAAGGCTTCATGGCATCAACTTCTGCTTGCCCTTTGCTGAGGTCATAGACCGCAAGATACAAGGCTCGTTGGGTCATAAAGTGGGGATGAGTGCTGTAGAATTCCTCACGACCTAAATAAAGATTGGAGAACTTTTCAGTCTTCCAGAGAATAGACAAGAATCCTCTTCTTCAAAAATAAAGTTAAGTGGCAATACCCACTATTACCATACAAAAAAAAAAAAAAGAGAGAGAGAGAGAGAGAAACAATCAAAAGATAATAGCTACAAGATTACACTGGGTTTTTACTAGGGATTGACAACTTCTTGCTTATGTGTCATCACGTGTAGCTTCAGCTGACACGCGCTGGTTCCTAACATTTCCTTCCATGGCTTCTCCATTCTGGTGGCAAGGGAAGAAATAGGAGAAATAAATGACTTCGGAATAATTCCATATGACCCATCAGGTCTCTGTAGTATTGGAACAGAAAATTCAGTTTTTAAATCCCTGTTTTAAAAAAGGTATCTGAATAAAAAATTTTAGCAAAATAAATACCTGCAAAATCCCATACATTCAGAATGAGGTCTTTCTTCCCTTTGCCTCTGATTTGGATGGGCCAGTCGTTCACATCAATGCCAACCGTGGCACCTTGTATCCCGAGATCTGATTTTTTGATTTTCATTAATTGCTGCAATAAGGTGGTCTTGCCACTCCCAGTATTTCCCACAATCATAAGTTTCATTCGGTTATAGGGCACAGCCTTTTTCAACCGCTGCTGAAGAAACCTGGTATTTGAAAAACAAAAACAAAATAATAAACTGCTTAACAGTGTACTTAGGCTATAGGTGAATTCTTATGCACTGAATTATTTTAAATATCAAAATGTCATAATGTATAGTATGCAAAAGAACACATAACTCATACTAACTTAATAACGCATGTGTCTTTCAATGCATTGTTAATACATTTACTTTGTTAGTGATGTTTGTTGGTCTAGCAGATAATGATTGGAAGCCTCATCAAATATAATAACACTAGAAAGAATCGAAGTATCAAAATGTAATACTCATTAAAATTTTATATAAAACACATACACAATTTCTTTAAATATCACAAATAAAATTCTAAAAACTATAAAGCATAAAATTTTACAAAGCCCATAGGATAAAGAATCAAGGTAGATATATGTTTAGTTTTTTAAAGAACCTCCATAATGTTCTCCACAGTGGTTATACCAATTTGCATTCCGCTAAGAGTGTAAGAGGGTTCCCTTTTATCCACACCCTGTCCAGCATTTATTGCTTATAGATTTTTTGATGATGGCCATTCTGGCTGATGTGAGGTGATACCTCATTGTAGTTTTGATTTGCATTCTCTAAGAATTAGTGATACTGAGCATCTTTTCATATGCCTTGTGGCCATCTGTATGTCTTCTTTGTAAGATGTCTATTTAGGTCTTTCACCCATTTTTGATTGGATTGTTTGATTTTTTGATATTGAGATCCATAGGCTGTTTGTATATTTTAAAGGTTAATCCTTTGTCTGTTGCTTCATTTGCAAGTATTTTCTCCCATCCTGAGGGCTGTCTTCTCATCTTGTTTATAGTCTCCTTGGCTGTGCAAAAGCTTTTATGCTTAATTAGGTGCCAATTATTTGTTTTTATTTTCATTATTTTACGAGATAAGTCAAAAAAAGATCTTGCTTTGGTTTATGTCAAAGGGTATTTTTCCTATGTTTTCCTCTAAAGTTTTACAGTTTCCAGTCTTTAATGCATTTTGAGTTTATTTTTTTATATGATATTAGGTGGAATTCTAATTTCATTCTTTTACATGTAACTGTCCAGATTCCCCAGCACCACTTACTGAAGAGGCTGTCTTTTCTCTTGCCTTTTGACCGTACTCTTGCCTCCTTTGTTATATTTTAGGTGACAATAAATATGTGGGTTTATCTCTAGGCTTTCTATCCTGTACTGCTGGTCTATATTTCTATTTTTTGTGCCAGTACTATACTATAGTGTTTTGATTAATATAGCTTTGTAGTATAGTTTGAAGACGGAACCTGATTCCTCCTGCTCCATTTATCTTTTTCATGACATTAGCTTTTCAGGGTCTTTTGTGTTTCCATACAAACTATAAAAATTTTTGTTCTAATTCTGTGAAGAATGCCATTGGTAATTTGATAGGAATTGCACTGAATCTATAGATTGCTTTGTGTAGTATATTAATTTTCTATCAATTCTATCAATTCTTTCTGTATCAATTCTTCCAATAAAAAACGTGGTATATTTTTCCATCAGTTTGTATCCTCTTTGATTTCTTTCAGTGTTTTTTTTTTTAGTTTTCTTAGTTCTTTTGCTTCCTTGGGTAGATTTATTCCTAGGTAATTTATTCTTTTGTTGTGATGGTAAATGTGATTACTTTCTTAATTTCTCTTTTTACTCTTTTGTTGCTAGTGTATAGGAATGCAAGAGATTTCTGTGCATTAATTTTGTATCCTGAAACTTTACCAAGTTCATTGATAATGTCCCATCAGTTTTCTGTGGAATCTTTTGGATTCTCTGTATATAGTAACATGTCATCTGCAAACAGTTTTACTTCTTCCTTTTCAATTTATATTCCTTTTATTTCTTTTTCTTCTCTAATTGCCATGGTGAGGGCTTACAAAACTATGTTGAATAAGTGGTGAGACTGGACATCCTTGTCTTGTTCCTGATGTTAGGGGAAATGCTTTCAGTTTTTCACCACTGAGAATGATGCTTGCTGTGAGTCTGTCATATACGGCCTTTATTATGTTGAGTAAGTTCCCTCTATGCCCATTTTCTGGAGAAGAAAATGGCAACCCACTCCAGTATTCTTGCCTAGAGAATCACAGGGACAGAGGAGCCTGGTGGGCTGCTGTCTATGGGGTAGCACAGAGTCGGATGCAACTGAAGTGACAGCAGCAGCAGCAGCAGCACGACCATTTCTGGAGAGTTTTGATCATAAACAGGTGCTGAATTTTGTCAAAAGCTTTTTCTGCATCTATTGAGATGATCATGTGATTTTTATTCTTTAATTTGTTAATATGGTATACCACATTGATTTGCATATATTAAAGAATCTTTGCATCCCTGTGATAAACTCCACTTGATCATGGTATATTATCCTTTTAATTTGTTGCTGGATTCTGTTTGCTAGTATTTTGTTGAGGGTTTTTGTGTCCATGTTCATCAGTGATATTGGTCTATAATTTTTGTTTTGTTTTGTTTTGTTTTGTAGGTCTCCACAAGTGGCTCAGTCTGTAAAGAATCTGCTGTAATACAAGAGACCCAGGTTTGATCCCTGACTCGGGGAGATTCCCTGGAGAAGGAATCTTTTTTTGCGATATCTTTGTCTGCTTTAAATATCAGGGTGATGGTGGTCTGGAAGAACAAATTTGGGAGTGCTTCTCCTTTTGCAATATTTTGGAAAAGTTTTAAAAGGATAAGAGTTAGCTCTTCATTAAGCGTTTGACAGGATTTGCCTGGGAAGTCATCCGGTGATGGACTTTTGTGTGTTGGAAGATTTTCAATGACAGTTTTAATTTCATTACTTACGATTGGTCTTTTATATTTTCTAATTCTTCCTGGTTCAGCCTTGGACCAATCCCACTTCTGGGCATATACCCTGAGAAAATTATAACTCAAAAAGACACATGTGTTCATTGCAGCAGTATTTACAAGAGGCAGGACATAGAAGCAGCCGAGATATCCACCAACAGATGATAGGTAAAGATGTGGTACATATATACAATGGAACGTTACTCATAAAAAGGAATGAGATTGAGTCAGTTGAAGTGATGTGGATGAACCTAGAGCTTGTCATAAAAAGTGAAGTCAGTCAGAAAGAGAAAAACAAATATCATATATTAACGCATATATATGGAATCTAGAAAAATAGTACTAATGGACCTATTTGCAGGGCAAGAATAGAGACATAGACACAGAGAACAGACTTGTGAAAACAGGTGGGGATGGAGTGGGAGGACGAATTGAGAGACAGTATTGATATATATATGCTACCATGCTTACAACAGTGAGAAGCTGCTGTATAGCACAGGGAGCTCAGAGCACAATTCCGTGATGACCTAGATGGGTGGAATGGCAGGGGGAGGCTCCAGAGGGAGGGGATAGATGTATACATATAACTGCTTCACAATGTTTTACAGTAGCAACTAACACAACATTGTAAAGCAATTATATTCCAGCAAAAGATATCAAAATCATCAAGGTAGAGTATACAAGCATACTGTTATATTCATCCTTGATAGTGAGGTTCCATTTGGTACATGTATTCAATATGATATACATAATGTATATATTCATATATATTGTACATGCATACATATAATGTACACACAAAGGAAGAGCATATTGGTTAAACTACATTGATACACATAAATGATTTTACTATCAGCAGATAATATGTTGTTATTCCTAACAATCTTAATGCAAAAAGTAATTGAAACTTACTAGAAGTACTACAAGTGGCTAGCAATAGCACCTTTAAATTAACAGAATATGTAAATGTTCTCAAAAATAAAATGGATACAGAAAAATACATTTAACTATGTTAAAATGTTGCCACAGTTCAAAATTAGAATAGTAAACTAAATCATAAGTGAATCTTAGGGAACATTAACTGATTCATTCTCACAATTAATAGGACTCTAAGGAACATTCTTGATAATCTGCATCACCAATAAACAAGAAAATCAAAGTTCCAAATATCTATTTATTAAGACTTCACCATTCTTTGTCATTCTTCAAAGAAGCAAGTGAGAACTACAATTTCTAAATTATTCCAGGTCTATGTTCTCTCTAAAAATGTTTAAAAGGTTTAAAAATATTTAAGTTACATAGTAGCTTGATACCATGAAGTGAAGTGAAAGCGTTCAGTCGTGTCCGACTCTTTGCAACCCCATGGACTGTAGCCTACCAGGCTCCTACATCCATGGGGTCCTCCAGGCAGGAGTACTGGAGTGGGTTGCCATTTCCTTCTCCAGGGAATCTTCCCTACCCAGGGATTGAACCCAGGTCTCCCACATTCCAGGCAGACACTTTAACCTCTGAGCCACCAGGGAAGCCCCAGCTTGATACCATAATACTTTGAAAACTTACAACTAAATGTTTAGTAAGAATTGAACAAATTTTGTATGAGCATCTTTTCCAGTTTCAGGGAGGAAAATCATGGGAAATAATTATGTAGGATGAGGAGTAGTCATGTTTTTAGCATAGCGGCTGACAAACACTTTGATCATAAAATAGACAAAAAGTTAAATGTAAATTAAGAAAATTTAAGGAAGAAAATTAGGTAACTGATAACTAGGTAATCAGGAACTACGAGTTCACTTATAATGCAACAATAATTAATTGTACGTCAGACTCTGTGTTTGGTGCCACGAATGGAACAGAGAGTAAACACAGCGGATATTATAGGCAAGTCAAGGATACATTGAGAGGTGATAACTGAGTTGAAATCTATAAGATAAATATAGATAGGAGTGGTTTGTGGAAATAAAAACATGATTTTATGGGTAGTTAACAAGACTAACATGCTCAAATGGTAACAGAGAATAAAGTTCATTATTAACTTGAAGTCCATAAAGTATAAAATCAGATACAAGCATACTTGAAAGTTTTGGTGCTTTCAAAAATGATCAGGTTGAGAAGGTTATCAGCTTCATAGGCTAAACAGAAGTAATTTTATATCCTTTAAGTAACTATAATGCTTTAAGATATAATAGACATATGATAAATCTTTCCTACATGAAACCCAGATCAAGAAGCATTATATCCTGCTACATTTCTTCAGATTGATAATCGGTAATAAGAGAACAAAGATTAATAATTTAGAGTCCATTTCTACTGAAAAGCATAATAAGGAGAAGTACTTTTCTCAACCTTAACTTGGCCAGGAGGAAATAAAAAGCTCTGCAGTGGCACCAAATAAACCCATTCACTAAGTAAAAGGCAAATGACATAGAGCACATCATGCTAGATGGTCCTATACATTCTTTTTTATGGATTGTAACTATATATCCACCAAAGTAACTAGAAAAGGACATCAGAAACAAATTCAGGTAAAAAAACAGAAATAAAATTATCTAACCTTATGATGTCTTTGGCTTTACATCCTACATGTTTAAAATCAAAATTGAGATGCAGTTCATCCAAAGGAAGATCCCATATTTTGCTTAATTTCCCCATTTCATTGGGAAAGGATCTCAGTTCCAAGTTGTAACTAACATCAAGAGATGTCAGATTTTCAAGACAGCCAATCTCAGGAGGAATCTTAATGAAATAAAAAAGAGCAAACGCTGTTGGTGGGAAGGAAGAAAATGTGCTACCAAAAAAAAAAAGATGCTGCTAGAAAACAAGAGAGGCTCAGAGAATCTATGAGCAAACTGTACAGCCTTCCAACAGAGTTCTAAAACTTTCCAAAGGCTTGTCATAGTTTCCATCAAAAATGTTTGAAAACATAAATATAAAGGACTTACCCAAAACAATCTATGGCATTTGTTTATAATCTTTTAAAACCCATTCTCCCTTGGAAGCATATTTCATCGCTTCACAACATTGAAATAAAGAATTTTTTTATATGTATCCAAATCCAGTCATCGGCTTCAGGCTATTCCCTCTCACTATGTTCTTCAGCAAAACCAAAGCTCTAATCATCACAAATTTACATATAACTTAATATTCTCAAAATACAAGTAAATGTTTAAACCTTAGGTGGCATAATAATTGTAATATTCCAAATGTTTAAGTAATACTCATTATTTTTATAACAACTAACAGTAATCTTAGGCAAAAAAGCTAGGTACCAAAACTATGCAGAGTTATTCTGGAACCTCATGGTTTCAGACACTTTACTCTCTTTGGCTTTTATAGACAATATGCTTGAAGCTGGCAAAAAATATGTTTTCTGGGATGAATGGACAGTCAATTTCAGATTTATAATAAAGACTGGTCCATTTGGGTGAGGGGGTGGGGGAGTATGATGGAAGAACACAGAAATTTAAGAATGTGGAAAACAATGTCAGCTGAAGAACAAAGGCTATCCACAGCCTGGCGAAACTTGAGAAATGCAGCATGTCTGAGAGTCTGTTAACAGATCAGAGATTTCATGGTAAATTGACACAATTAAAGCATTACATGTATTTTCAATTAAACATATATAAATATATAGATATTCAAAATAAAAGAGAGTAAAAAAGGCAATCTTTAAGGAAATTAAGCATGTTAGCATACCCATTTACCTCAGGGTAGGACTAGATTTGACTCAAAAAGTAAGTAGTATCAAATAACAGATTTTGAAATGATCATCTATGATAACAGACATTACAGAAGCACATTTTTTCAATTGGCAATAATTTTAAACAAATATGACCTCTTTACCTCTTTCAGTTTATTATGAGAAAGATGTAGCTTCTCTATTCTAGACCATGCACATGCTTTTTCACTCAAGTCCAGGATACTGATCTGATTGTGACTAAACAAGAGTTCCCTTAAGTTCAAAGATCTCCAGTGCACAGGACCTGGTAGATATCGAATATCATTGCTGCTCATATCTAAGGACCGCAGGCTGAAACAATATAACGTCAAGAATAAAAATCAAATGAGTATTTCCTAAATACATGAAATAACATCACAAATAACTTTCAGCAGAGTGAGAATAAGATATAATTTTAAAACTAATATTATTTAAGTCAGTCCTAATGAGGTGGATGAAACTGGAGCCTATTATACAGAGAGAAGCAAGTCAGAAAGAGAAACAACACTGTATATTAATGCATATATATGGAATTTAGAAAGACAGTAACAACAATCTTAAATATAAGGCAGCAATAGAGACACAAATGTAACAGGCTTTAAACTCTCTGGGAGAAGGCAAGGGGTATGATTTGAGAACAGCACTGAAACATATGCATTACCATATGTAAAAAGATGACCAGTGCAAGTTCGAAGCATGAAGCAGGGCACTCAAAGCCAGTGCTCTGGGACAACCCAGAGGGATGAGGTGGAGAAGGAAGTGGGAGGGGGATTCAGGATGGGGGGACACACGGGCACCCATGGCTGATTCATTTCCATGTATAGATAAAACTATCACAATATTGTAAGTAATCATGCTTCAGTAAAAAGAAATTAATGAAAAGAAAAGAAAATTTTAAAAACTTATATATGAGTACACAGGTGTGGTTTTTTTGTTATATGTAAAGGTATATGTGGTAGAAAAAAAAAGGCATGTCTTAATAGGAACATTTAAATAAGGCCAAATAAAAACTAAATTGAGGTCTAATTTCCCTACTTCAGAAATATAAAAATGTCAATCAGAATGAAAGATCATATTTTATAAACATTTATGATGCATGAGAAATCATAATAACAAATGCAAAAACAGTCATTAAAATTTCTTCATTCTACACAAGATTCACAAATATGTAGCTTCCACATCTCTTTTCAGCCTCACTCAAATCTGGAGGGATTTTTCAGAGGTCAGGTCCTCAAGTTTATTACCAGCTTGTCTCAGTGTGAAATATAACATAACACTGAGCATGATATCTTGTATACAGAAGGCCCTCAATGAAAATTTGTTGCTTTCATGCAGGAATAGCTACCCAAAAAGAAAATGAAGCTCTCAGTCATGTCCGACTCTTTGTGACCCCATGGACTATAGCCTACCAGGCTCCCCTGTCCATGGGATTTTCCAGGCAGGAGTACTGGAGTGGGGTGCCATTTCCTTCTCCAGGGGATCTTCCCAAGCCAGGAACTGAACACCCAGGTCTCCTGCATTGCAGGCAGACACTTTACCGTCTGAGCCACCAGGGAAACAAAGTGGGTAGGAAACAGCAGGAAAACATATGTCACATATAAGTTTACATGTGTAGAAAGACTAAAGATAGCAACTGTGGTATACTTGACTATGTAAAAGGTTGCCTGGACTTTTACTACTGTTAATGATTCTTTTCACCCAACATATATGAAACATGATAAATTAATTCTAAGATCTGCTAGACCAAGATTCAGATCTATAAAGCAACATTTTTGCTCCACTTTGTAAATGATGTTAGATTTTGCTCTAGTTGCTTTATAAAAAAGTTGAAAGCGAAAAACTTAATTTGACTATATGAAAAGCAAGACACATATGTGGGACAAACAATACAACTGAGAAAAAATTGACAATTGTCAAGTTATTCAAAGGCAATGCCTCTTGGCTTTAAGACTAAGCTTGGAGCCTAAAGCTGGCCAAGTACATGCTCATTTGTGAAATAAGAGAATAAATTTAAAGAAATACATATAAACACTGGAAATGGACACCTGAAGATGATGTCGGAAGAATAGTGTAATTCAGTTCAATTCAGTCGCTCAGTCGTGTTCAACTCTTTGTGACCCCATGAATTGCAGTACGCCAGGCCTCCCTGTCCATCACCATCTCCTGGAGTTTACTCAAACTCATATCCATGGAGATGGTGATGCCATCCAGCCATCTCGTCCTCTGTCGTCCCCTTCTCCTCCTGTACCCAATCCTTCCCAGCATCAGAGTCTTTTCCAATGAGTCAACTCTTCACATGAGGTGGCCAAAGTATTGGAGTTTCAGCTTTAGCACCAGTCCTTCCAAAGAACACCCAGGACTGATCTCCTTCAGAATGAACTGGTTGGATCCCCTTGCAGTCCAAGGGACTCTCAAGAGTCTTCTCCAACACCACAGTTCAAAAGCATCAATACTTCGGTGCTCAGCTTTCTTCACAGTTCAACTCACACATCCATACATGACCACTGGAAAAACCATAGCCTTGACTAGATGGACCTATGGCAAAGTAATGTCTCTGCTTTTCAATATGCTATCTAGGTTGGTCATAACTTTCCTTCCAAGGAGTAAATGTCTTTTAATTTCATGGCTGCAATCACCATCTGCAGTGATTTTGGAGCCCCCAAAAAATAAACTCTGACACTGTTTCCACTGTTTCCCCATCGATTTGCCATGAAGGGATGGGACCAGATGCCATGATCTTCATTTTCTGAATGTTGAGCTTTAAGCCAACTTTTTCACTCTCCTCTTTCACTTTCATCAAGAGGCCTTTTAGTTTCTCTTCACTTTCTGCCATAAAGGTAGTGTCATCTGCATATCTGAGGTTATTGATATTTCTCCCGGCAATCTTGATTCCAGCTTGTGCTTCTTCCAGTCCAGCGTTTCTCATGATGTACTCTGCATA